>OZ024824.1:118400950-118933289 GCA_964016985.1 Anodontia alba
GACGGTATTGAATCAACACTCTAACAATACTGTTTTTATATATAAATTAAGCCTTTTTTTGCAAGATATGCTACTATTTCTCTATATTAAACTTTATATCTTACTACAGGCAACAATTTGCAGACAACAAGGGGCAAATATGTTCTACTTACAGGATAAAATAAAAATATCTGAAAACGTCTAATATTTCCCTGCAGCAGGATAAAAGATAAACTTCTTTCCTGCAAAAATGACAGTTTGCTAACCCATTTATGCCAGGTGGATTTTTCTGCCTTAACTCTGGACTGGCCCATTTCTAAGAGAAGGCTGTATGGTTAGTATAAGTATTACCATGTTTTATAGAAATGCCAGTATCTAATGCAAACAGTGTAGACCATGATCAAACACCGAGTTCTGTGGTGTCTAATCTGCGTTTACGTTGTTTGCCAATGTCCCGTTTATGGAACAATGGCCTTTTTAGGGGATGCTAGGCATAAATGGGTTAAGGACTGCAAAATGTTTTCTTCAAAGATGTCCAACAAAACAATGTAGTCCAAGAATACTTCAATAAGCAGTTAGTTGTCAGGAAGCCGTCTTATTATTATTACAGGTACTGACAAAAATTGCATCATGAAATCCAATGTCACATCATAGACTAACACTAGATTAACATACAATAATACTGCTTTATTACGGTGGTGGTGTTGTACTTATATAACCCAGCCTCCTGTTCTTAAATTTCAGTTTCTTAAGCACTGACGCAATTTCTGTAAATGTATTTGCGTAAATTACTAAGTTAAACAAGGCTATCAGTCGACAAGTTCTTGTTTTTGAAAATGGTCATAAGTCATTCAACATACAGGACAGAATTATGTAATTTGTTCTATACAACATGGCAAAGTGATACCTTTATCGACCCACCCTTTCTGTTGTGAGGACATAAAGACAAATAGTAAACCATTATAATAGTGTTTAAAACAGAGTGGGGGTAGGAGTAAGGTACCATGTTGCTTGTCACCACTTGTCGTATCTACGGAGGTTTAGTTATTCTGAGAGGGACACAAGAAAACCAATATCACCTATAGGTGTCCGCCGAACTACACAGTCTAAAAGGAAAGGAACAGTCCAGGGCAACCCCATCTAAGCAGTACAAATCCGAAAGCCGCAGAATGCGGAGTCTGTTAAGGATTAACACTGTTTGCCAAAGTACAAGAACTTTTGTAAACTTACGACAAATAAAACAAAGCTGACACTCCTTAACTTTCAAATGAATACAGTGTATGTCCAATGGAGCTGTTTAAAGGCATTTTTTTTTGGAATTTGGCAAACAGTGTAGACCCTGATCAGACGCCAGAGAACGTCGCGTCCTTGTTCATTTACAGTGCAGGATTTCTTTTTTGTGCAAACTTACATCAAACAAAACAAACATGACAGCCATTGAATTTAAAATAGTTCTGTACTGGGCATTTGCAAACGGTGTAGACCCAGATCAGATGCCACGCCGAGTCTGATCGCGGTCACCGCTGTTTGCTTAATGAATAGGAATTTGTGTAAATGTACAAAAAATATGACACCACTAAAATTCAAAATAGATATGTCAAAATTAGGCACTTTGGGGACATTGGCAAAGTGTAAACCCCGATCAGATGCCGCAGAATGAGTGTGGCGTCTGATCAAGATCGGCGCTGTTTGCTTAATTTACAGGAATTTTTTGTAAAACTTCCAACAAATAAAATAACTCTGACACTCCTTTAAAATGGATCCATTTGCGACTGTTTATTATACAACATCAGCAAAGTGTAGTACATTCTTGTTTGGAAAGCTATCTTTTGCAAAACCAGTGAGATGATAGCTTAAATATGATTACCTAAAATGTAGCCATGAAGAATGTGCAATGTTCTGCAATGGATGAATGAATACAACAATCAAATAAGTCGAAAGATATTAATTCATTTACAGGGAGGTAAAAACAAAAGTAATGTATCCCAAAGCTAAAATAGGGAGACTACTTCTTTGTGATCAAGTACCCACATCCTCCATGTGGTTTAGTTCCCTCAGTAAATAAATGCGCTTTGCAGAAAAAAAAACAAAAAAAAAAAAAACCAACAACAAAAAAACATACAAACAAACAAACAAACAAAACAAAACAAAAAAAAAAAAAAACCACTGATCAGGAATTTAGCAGTTATCACTACAATTAACAGTACCTGGCTATTGACAGCAAATGCCAGCCTTCCGAGCCAGTTTGTTAAGAAACCAAGACTCAAAGGTTAGCTTATTTGCAAAAGTACTGTATAGAAAAAAAAGAATTATGGGTTTGATTTCTTAGCTTTTACAACTCTCTGGGCAAATTCTTCTGATTTCTCCCGGAAACAGGATTAGACATTTCATGCAAATTGTTTCTATTCTCTCCATTTTAGACACTGCATGATATGTCAAATCCTGGTACCTTGTGAAAATGAGACAAATATTTTAAAATGTCTGCTGATTAGTTTACCCAGAGAGTTATGCATTATAAAACCCCATTTTTGGGCTGAAAAGCATTACTTTGCATTCCATTCAGTGTTTCAGAAAAAAAACCCCAAAAAACCCCCAAAACATGTCCTTATTTGTAAAGGATTTGTTTTATCATGTAAAGAACTCTGATTCAAATTCTGTAACTGGACCTGATATGACCTGTCAACCACCTGATAAGACCTGTCACTCATCTTGGATATCAGAATACCCTAAAGCTACTGACCAATGAAATTGCACAGCTGAAAAGGTCTGCCTTCCATTGGTCTAAACAAAAACATCTCCAAAGCAAAGCCTAATTTGTATTCCAAATCAAGGTTTTTAAAAATATTTTGTTCAGTTTTGCAACTTGCACTGTAAAAAGCAAGAAAAAAACCCCAAAAAAAAACAAAACAAAAAAAACAAAACAAAAAAAAAACAAAAAAACTTGGCACCTGAGTCACTGGAATATACAAAGAATAAAATAAGTAAAACATGTATATATTTGAAATGATTTTTGACATATAAACTACACAAACATTATTTTTTTGAACATACAAGTGAAACGAAAGATTATAATGTACAAAATAAATCAATATATAAATAAATAATGTAAATAAAAACTTTCAATTTTAAATTTCTGTTTCCATCCATTTCTATTTTTGCACTATGCAAAGGCCCTTACAGAAATGTTATTAATTGTTAAGTATAAACTGACACATGGCTTAGGCCTAAATCATTTGAGGTAAACAAGCAATCAAGCATTGGTGTGGTTTTTGTATGGGTCAGTAATTTTTGTTCCTCTCCCTTTGGGAATGTGTAGTTTCATATTTCTTTAATAAGTCATTTTAAAATTCCATTTATTCTTTTTTTCTCTATTTTTCTGTTTACAATAAGCTTTCACCTTACTGGCTTATACAAACCATGGTAGTTTATGCTACTGACCATTCTAAGGCGGTGGTCACTGTGTTGTTCTTACTAGATGTATAACTTTTTCCTAGGAGGCAAGATATATACGAACCTTCTGTTTTTCTGTCCTTTTAGCATTGTGATTACTACACCTGGGGAAGAGAGAGCCCATGTGTGTGTTTTTCGTGCATTTTTTTTGCGCTTGTTGGTTTGTGTCTCTTTCCTCTTCCTCTTGGTGCAAGGGATTGGCTACAACTTGTGACTGTGGGACTCCCTGGACTTTTTCAATGGTCCAACAGGTATAATCCAAGGAATACAGCTTCTTTTTCCAACTTGGAATTAGTTGGATTTTCCAACATCTAATAATCCAACTGATTTACTCGAAGGATTACTCCTACCCTAAAGATGGAGCATACAATACACAGATCTTTACTAAAGTACTTAGTCTGATGCTCAAAATTAAACCAGAGTTTTCTAGGAATCAGTCGTTCTACCGTAATTATTATTATTTTTTTTGCTTAAAAGGAGAGGCAAGTGACGGGAAAAAGTTGATATAATACTTGACATAGCTTTATTCTGAGCTGATTTGCCCTTCCCTGTAATACTCTACCCCATTATATCACACCCTCCCATCTGCTACCCCACCCTACCTTACCCAGCTAAGATAGGCCAGGGAGAGTAAAAATAGGGTAGGAGTAGTGGGTGGGTCAGGTGTGGTGGGTTGGGTGGTTTGGGAGGGATTAGCTGGGTAGGGTTGAATATGTGGTGTGATATCAATACTGTTGGAGTGTTAACTAAAGAAGTCACGATTTCTAAGATAGCCCCAGGTGGCCATACTAACATAGTAATCACTGGACTGAAATGGTTTCAGGGAGAGGCAGCAAGGGATTGAGAGGTATCCAAAGGCAAAGTTTCGATGAAATTCCTCTGCTGGTTACGCAGGGGATATGATAGTGGGAGAAATTCAAGATGGCCAACTATGGCCATATTTGTCAACGGCTGGGTAGCAAATTTGGCAGTGCACAACTAGACCATTTGGGGAACATCATAGATAAGTTTCAAAGGAATCTGAAGAACAGTCTCGAAGGAAGTGCGACAACAGGCTTGTTACAGTGTTCAGTAAAGAGAGTCACTATTTCTAGGATGGCCGTCTGGTGGCCATATTAGTTGATGGACCGGAACCGTTTTGAAAAAAAAACATATCTAGGGGTTAAGAAGAACCCATATGCATAGTTTCAATGAGATTCCTCCTCTAGTTAGGTAGGAGATGCAATAACTGGAAAACTTTAAGATGGCTGACAGCTGCCACATATACTGATGGACTAGAATGAAATTCGTGTGTGCAAAAATAGGTGAGTAGGGAAACATCAAGACAAGTTTTGAAAAAATTGGACCAGTGGTCTCAGAGGAGATGCGATAACGAGATTGTAACTGTGTTAATTAAAGGAGAACTTGAAAATTCTAAGATGACCGCTGTTCAGCCATATTAGTCCATGGACCAGAATCATTCAGGAGAGGCCTCTAGGGGTAGCGGGGAATCCATATGCAAAGTTTCGACAAAATATCTCCACTGGTTATGGAGGAGAAGAGATAATGGGAAAATTACAAGAGGGTCGATTGGGGCCATATTTGTTGATGGACGAGTACCAAATTTGGCTGTGCACAACAAGACCACTTGGAAAACATCCCAGACAAGTTTCAAAATAATCTGAAGAAGTTTCTCGGAGGAGAATCCATAACAAGTTGTTACAGTGTTTAGTAAATTTACAATTTCTAAGATGGCTGGTTGGCAGCCATATCAGTTTATGGACCAGAATTGTTTTTGGGGAGACATATCTAGGGGTTGAAAGGAATCCATATGCATAGTTTCAATGAGATTCCTGCTCTAGGAAGAGATGTGTGACAGAATGCTATTATATTACAAATAGTTATGACCGAATGATGACTGATGAAGATGATGATGATGTATAATTATGAGTTATGATGATTTATATTCATGTTTCATGATGATGATGGAAATTTGAATTTATTGCAGTTTATCAGTATGAAAAAAAAAAAACAACAAAAAAAAAAACAACGTGTTTTCAATTATTTCCCCTTTTACTAAAGTCAAATCATTTTAGCTATCAAAAGCAAGTTTTCAAAGATTTTGACCAAATAAGAAAGTTTTCATATCACAAAAATATTTCAGCTTAGTTGGTAATCAGCTTACACTCTTTTTCCAGTTTGTTTATAATACAAAATTATAACACCTATCTGGCTAAGAACAAAAACTCCATCCCATACCAAATTCAGGTACAAAACAGGCACATAAATATGTACCCATTTTGTACTTATTATGTGCTTATAGGATTTAGGCACACAATAGGTATACTTATTTTGTACCTGACTGAGAACTTGGAAATTTTCAATGTGCTTTTTTGTGCTTATTCAGGCAGTCATTTTTCATTGTGCCTGCCATGTACCCATAAAAACTTAGAATTTTTCAAGTGTGCTTATTGTGTATCTAATTTGGACTTTGTCATTTTTTGATGTGCCTTTTTATGTACGTAAGAGAACTCAGATTTTTGCATTGTATCTGTTATGTGGCTTTTGCAAACTTTGAAATTCAACCTGCTACTCAAAAAAAAAACTTAGTCATTTTTATGTGTGCCTTTATTGTGCTTTTATGTGGACTTAGCATTGTTTTGAAGAATAATATGAGTTCCGAACTAAACAAAAATTCAATATTAAATGTACTGTCAAAAAATGTACCGAAATGCATACCTACATGATACTTCTTTACGGGTCGGTATAAAATGCAGCACTTCTGCGCAGCTATATTAAATATATAGGAAAATGCAGCCACTATAGAAATATAAGGTAATGCAGCTATTATAGAAAGCAGCCAAATATGCAGCCGATATAGAATATATAGGGATCACTGTTAAAAGGTGTTTTGTTCAATCTTTTTAAAGCTAGATCGTAATAAGGTTTATTCTAGAAGACTTTTTTATGACTGAGTTTATCATGTTAAACCGTTTCAGAGAGAAAGACGCCTGCGCAGTTTGCTTATGCGCATGCAAAGTCATCAAATGGGGGCTAGATGTTGAATTCTTGGTCTAATTAGCTTCGGCTAGTTCTGTACTAATTGTGCGGGAATAGTGAAGGCTATGGCGAGACTGCGTTGATGCGCAGTCACGTCTGAGCCCTCGCTGTTTGCATATGGGCATGCAGTCATCTAGTGGGGCTAGATGTCCGAATCTTGGTCTAAATTAGCTTCGACTAGTTCTATACTATATGTGAGCCAACAGTGAAGGCTTTGGCGGGACTGCGTGGTGGCGCATTCACGCCTGTCTTCGCTGTTCGCATATGTGCATACAAAGTCATCTATAGGGGCTAGATGTCGGATTCTTGGTCTGATTAGCTTCAATTAGCTCTATACTATATGTGAGCGAACAGGGAAGGATTTGGCGAGACTGCAATATATTTGCAAACTGGGGCGACTCTAGATATATTCTTCAAAACTGTCTTTTATTTCTGGTAAAAACATAGAATGTGGCGAACAGTCTATGTTTTAATGCAGAAATAAGAAGACAAACAGGTTATATTTCCGGGTTGATCACTTTGAATGAACAAATTCAAAGCTGACCATGTCAAAGACCATACAAAGAATACATACAAGATACTTTGTTCCTCGTAGCTGCTTTATATAAAACACATAATAAAATATAAAATAAATTTTATGACGAAAAATAATGATATTTTTTCGTATATCTGCTCAAAACATAGATGGTCTAAGTCTTTGAGCATAAATAAGAAAAATAATGCATACCACAGTAAACTCCAGTTTTATTATATAAGTACACACATAGCAGAGAACTAGACGAAGGTCCGTTATGCATTAAATTATGCATGACTTCTGTCAAGTCAGAATCTGTGTTTGTGGCCACCAGGAATTCAATTTTTGACAGATTTAAAACACATAATTTTTCATTTGTAAATAAAATCATTTTATCTTAAAAATTAAGCCATTGCTTTTAAATAACTTGTTCTTGATATTTTAAGTTAATTATATTTAGTTACACCAGTATCGACCTAATCCTTTTACAACAAACACCTTGGGGTGAATTACTCATATTAGATAATAGTTCAAACGGTAGCAGTACGCATACTTAATCCCATTACCTGTTGTTAATGCGCACGTGCCAGTTGTTAAATAAAGTACACAGTAACAGGTCCCTGTAAACTCCACTTTTATATAGTTGCAGACGACATTTGGAAATGTTTTCTTTCCTCAGAAAAATGGATTATATATTTCATGCAAACCTGCATGAAATGACAGATCCTATTTTCTTGGAAAAATAGAAAAAAAAATCCTCAATTTGTACATATGCAAACAGTGCAAACCCTGAGCAGACCCAGATTATTCACGCCTAGCATGTCGGGTGATAAATTCAGTAGATTTTTCTAACATTTCGCAGAAATAGGGGTTTGACATTTCATGCAATCTGTCTCATCAGGCGACATTTTGCATGAAATGTCAGATCCCATTTTCTTGGAAAAATAGGGGGAAAAAAACATCATCACCTTGTACGTAATCAAACAATGAAGACCCAGATCAGACTCCACATAGCTCATAGCAGAGCGTCTTACATGCCACATGCTATTTTCATATTATTCAAGCTAAGCATGTCAAAAGTTCAGCAGACGACAATTAGAATTGCTTCTTACTACAGGGATTTGACATTTCATGCAAATTGTCTCATCAGGAGATAACTTGCATGAACTGTTATATCCTACTTTCTGAGCAAAATAGGAAAAAAAACATCCTCATGATGGATTTCTAATTCACTTACCTGTTTTTATATGACTCGCACACGAATTGCACATTCAACATCGATATATTTAGAGGAGCTCTTACACAAAATTTATGATACCAATTTGAACATTTGTCGCATTGAACATTCTGGTAAATTGCATGAGCAAAAAGTTTGAATTTTGATAATTTTGTCTTTCTTTTTCCTATGTAGACATATGGTTTTTGCTGTTTGAGGAAATTCAGAAATAGTGTTAGTTTCGAAACATTTCAAAAGATAAGCCCATAATTTGTTAGAATCAAATATTATTTCGAAACATAATTTTTGGCGGAAGCAAAATGAAGTTACAAACGCTTTGGTGTAAAGCCCACAATCAATGCTATTATTTGTTTCACGACTTCCGTAATTTTTACAGAAATTCATTTTTACCGCGTCCATAAATTTGAGAAAGCTGGATTTTTAAACCGTCGGGAATAATGTGGTCATCCTTACGCTCTGACCCTAAACTATCCAAAAGGTAAATATTTCCCCTATAAAAGATCCTGGCTACCCAGTGGTCATTATGGACTTGACAGGCTGGTGCAACCACCGGGTCCATCGGAAATTTCATAACCCATCTATTCTCATGTTGCAGTTTTACGGGTACTAATTCACTAATCTACAATCCGTTTATTTTATCTCCGAATTCTTTTTTTAATAACATATTAACTGCGTTTATGTGTCTAGAAGAAATTTTTTTGTTGTTTACAATGCTTTCTTTTTCTTCTTGGGTTAACTGCAATTCTTTTATCCAAAACTTAGTTGCTTCCGATTCTGCAGTTTCTTAACTTCTGCTCGATTCTAAAATAATAATTTCGGTTTGCAATGTTGTTTCGAGTTTATCTGCTTTACCCCCATTAATTTCTGGTAAAGGTTTAGCCGCCCCCTCTAATTTCTGTTCTGCTTCATCATTTTTTTTTGATGATATTTCATCAATGTCCAGTAGATCTGGTAGATCGAGTTTGTCATATTTACCTTCCTTAATAATAACTTTGCTTAACTGTATTTTTGATCATCTTGTTATTTCATTATTAGAATTTAAAGAAAAGCAAACCCAATTAATTAAAAACCATCAAAGACATACTTTTGACAGATTAGGAAAAGGCACCAAATAAGCTCTTATGCTTTCGTTCTAATCCTATTGTATTTTTGTATGTGTTGTATATGTAAACATTTTGGAAATAAATATGTTTAAACCAGACAGATTATCTTTATACCAGCAACGTCAAAGTTTTCACTGACTAAGCAATTATTTTAACTTGAGTTTAGTCAATCTCAAATCCACATTCATCAAGCCCATCATTAATACTTAAAAACTATTATTTCTTATCATCAAAAAAAATCTTCACTCATTAAACACGTTTTCCCCCCCCCCCTTTTTTTTGTTACAAACCATATGAAAATAAAGCATTTATTTAAAATAATAATAATAAAATATATATATATTTAAAGTGAGAATGAGTAGGCCTAAACCCAACGGTAATTATAATAAAATCTTAGAACTAAAAGTTGTTGTTTTTTTTTTCTATAAAAATATGTAGATCTATTTAACTGCTAATTCTAGGTGGAGAATATGGGGGAATGTGGTATTTTAGTCTATTTTAACATTATATATTCTATATTGGCTGCATATGCGGCTACGTTTTATACCTCTTTCTATAAAAGCTGCATTATCTTATATTTCTATAGTAGCTGCATTTTCCTATGTATTTAATATGGCTGCGCAGAAGTGCTGCGTTTTATACCGGCCCCTTCTTTACACATTTTGTGTAAAAGCATGATTTTGAAGGGCAATCAGAAAATAGCCAGGAAGCCCAAACATTCATATATGTTTATCATGTTAAGATTATAAGGTTAAAATGGCAATCTAATTTAATTTTATACATTTGGTTTTCATTTTCTCTGTCACACAGTAGAATTTGCCATGAATATGTCTTTGTTTATCGTAGTGATAAATTTGATTTTTACGTTTTCGTTTTGATGTATTGACTTAGTTGGGAGCCTTTATGAGAATCAAATTTTTATGTTTTTCTGTAATAAGAGTTACATCGGGACCCAGAGTGAAGTTGGCTGGCCGTAAAAGTGCTTTAAACCTCCTGTGGTTTCTTCTACTGACCATTCTAAGGCGGTGGTCCTGGTGTTAGTTTCACTTTGTTGCTTTGTGGCATATTCTATGAGGCGATTTGTTTTATGTCTTGCCTTGCATTATTTTATTCTTGTGTTTTTCAGTCCTTTTAGCATTGTGATTACCTCGCTTGGGAAGAGAGAGCTAGTCTTGGTGCTTTTCATACATTTGTTTGATTTGTGCTTGTTTGGTTTTGTCTGTTTCCTCTTCCTCTTGGCATCTGGGAAGGACTGCGGTTTGCGATTGTGGCATTCCCTGGACTTTTCTCTTACCGCTTTCTTTTACATACTGATACCTTTGATTTTTTGTTTTGTTTTTGTTTCAATTTCTAACTTTTCTAAATTTATGTTTCTTAGAGAGTAAACTATCAAACCTAAACTTTTAGATTTTTATTGTAATTAATTATTATGACTGTAGTATGACATGTTATAATATCATTAATTTTGAAACTACACACAGAATGGTTTATTTGTTTTATCTTGGTGACATAACCAATGTACCAGTAATGTGCCCTTAAACCACATAAAGGATTATAATGATTTTATAATGTCCCTTCCAAATCAGTAACAGATTTTTCTGAGGTAAATAAGATTTATGACCACGTACTAGTTTGTAGTGCTTTCAAAAGTCTTTCATTGAATTCAAATAGGATATAATCATGATGTCAAGAGGCAAGATGTGTTGAGGAGTCTACAATGCTTGTCTTAGACACCCAAAATGATTTGCTATACATGTATATATGGTATTTTCGGCAAATATTTAATCCAAAGTTTTTGATATCCATAATGCATGTTTCATTTTTAATTATGATAGATGTCCATTATTCAGTTTCAGATATCTAGAATATGCACATACACATTTTATTTTATACACCGAATGGGTTTAGAAATTATTCCAGTGATATGTGGCAATGGCAGGCATGGCTTTTGCAAACTCTTCATTTAACCCCCCCCCCCCCCCCCCCCCCCCGTAGTTGACTAAGCCAGCAGGCCTTGCTATAAAAATAGTGAGAGGTGAAGAAAACTTGGAATATAAACATAGCCAAAAAGGTGTCAAAAGGGGACAACTGTTTCTTTCATCTGCATCAGTTTGGTTTTACATCTCTTCAACACAATTCCAATAATTATGAGGCAGTTGGTGCCCATAATGTAACTGCAAACATCAGGGTGGTGAAATGTGATTGATCAATAGTCATGTTATCTATCTACCTCAGGTTCATTTTAGGCACATTTTATAGTGTGCTTAAAATGTACCTGAAACTGTGTACCTAAAAAGTACTTCTGGGCACATATTAGGCATTTTGGGCACATATCAGGCACATGGAGTACATTTAAGGTACATGTATGCTGATCATATTTGTTGTAAGTACATGTACAGCGAAATATATCATTGGTACATTTTAGGTACCCAGGCACATTATAATTATTTCAGGTACACTTTTGGTACTGTAGGTTTATTAAGGGTACACCCGGTACACTTAAGGTATTGTGGGTACATACAAGGTACACCAGGTACATTCTAGGTACCCAAGGTACATTCTAGGTACCCAGACACAGTTTAGGTATTTCAGGTACATTTTGGGTACTGCAGGTGTATTCAGGGTACACCAGTACATTTTAGGTACTGCAGGTACATACAAGGTACACCAGGTACATTCTGGGTACCCAGGCCTATTTTAGGTCTTTCAGGTATATTTTAGGTACTATAGCTATATTGAGAGTACACCATGTACATTTTAGGTACTGTGGGTACATACTGGGTACACCAGGTACAGTCTAGGTACCCAGGCTCATTTTAGGTATTTCAGGTACATTTTAAGCACTGCGGGTAAACCAGGTACATTCTAGGTAAACAGATATAATAAGCTTAAAGTACAAAACAGATATATTCTATAGCTGTACCTATTTTGTATCATTTTGCCTCATGTTTCAGATAGTGTGCCAATTCTGTACAAAAAAGGTATACTTATTTTGTTCCTATTTTGTGCTTATTTTGTACCCTAAAAATGTGCTTATTTTGTACTTTCTTTCGGTATGGGATAACCTGACAGGAAACCAGCTTTGACTAAACGTCTCCCCAAACATCACCATGGTGCAGATTATATTTCATTTCCTTTGGGATAATTGGGCCCATTGTGGTATATTTGAAAATGGAGTTTGCTCATGTATATGCTATAGTCTATATGTCTATGTAAAACATTTCAGCCCGGGGCGGGGCCATTTTTGGTCCCAGGGCTATAATTTGATCAATCTTGGCAGAGGTCCACCAGGTGAAGCTATATACCAAATATCAAAGGCCCGGGCCTTCTGGTCTCAGATAAGAAGATTTTTGAAGGTTTTGTCTATAAAAGTCTATGGAAAACATCGGCCAATCTTTGGCCCGAGGGCAATAACTTGAACAGTCTTGGTAGAGGTCAACCAGGTGAAGCTATGTATCAAATATCAGAAGCCTGGGCTTATGCTTTCAGACAAGAAGAGTTTCAAAGTTTTTCCCTATATGGGTCTATGTAAAACAAGTGACCCCGGCGCAGGGTCATTTTTGACCCCAGGGCTATAATTTGAGCAGCTTTGGTAGGTCAACTAGATGAAGCTACATATCAAATATCAGACCTGTGCCTTCTGGTTTCATAAAAGAAGATTTATTAAGTTTTCAGTTAAAAAATCTATTTTCAGCTCCTGTGACCCAGATGAGCAATGGACCAGAACCATTTGAATAACTCTGAATGAGGATCAACCAAGAATCATTCCTGTGAAGTTTGGTCATAATCAAACAGTGGTTTAAGAGGAGACCTCGTTTGAAGAAATTGTTTATGGCGGCACTGACACATGAATGGATGGCAGACAAATGTGATCACAAAAGCTCGCCTTCTCTCTGACAGGCGAGCTAAAAAAAGTATATTCTACAAGTTTTTTTTTTTAGAATATAGCGGATAGTAAGCAAAGCTCACATACCTCAGGCCATAGCTATCAGAGGTATGTTGAACAAATTTTGTAGATATAAATTTCCCTTAGTATTGCATGGGAGAAACTGGCAAAAGAAAAAAAAAATCTCAGCATCTTGGTTTTCACCTACACATCACACTTCCCCATTGCCAGAGTGTATACAAAATTTAAAGACTGAGGTGAGAAATCTGTGATCGATTTTTATGAGAAAGAAATAAGAATAGACAAATAAAGAGAATGATAAGCATGAGGATACTGATTCCCTCTTACATGATATACCTAGTCATACCCATGTTTGTATCAAATTTCAAAATCCTAGCTGCAGTAGTACCTAGGCCTAATCATTGCCACTGTTGTCAGAGGACTTCTAGGCAATGCTACATACCAAATATCAAAAGCCTAGGCCTTGCACTTTCAGAAAAGAATATTTTTTATTATTTTTTCTATATGTCTATGTAAAACATTTCAGACCCAGGGTGGGGCCAATTTTGGTCCCAGCGCTATAATTTGAACAATCTTGGCAGAGGTCCACTAGGTGAAGCTATGTACCAAATATCAAAGGCCCGGGCCTTCTGGTTTCAGATAAGAAGATTTTTGAAGGTTTTGTCTATAAAAGTCTATGTAAAACATTTCGGCCAATGTTTGGCCCGAGGGCAATAACTTGAACAATCTTGGTAGAGGTCAACCAGGTGAAGCTATGTATCAAATATCAAAGGCCTGGGACTTCTACTTTCAGACAAGACGATTTTCAAAGTTTTTCCTCATATGGGTCTATGTAAAACAAATGACCCCGGAGCAGGGCCATTTTTTGACCCCAGGGCTACAATTTGAGCAGCTTTGGTAGAGGTCAACTAGATGAAGCTATATACTAAATATCAGACCTGCGCCTTCTGGTTTCAGACAAGAAAATTTATTAAGTTTTCAGTTAAGAAATCTATTTTTAGCTCCTGTGACCCAGGTGAGCAGTGGACTGGAACCATTTGAACAACTTTGAATGAGGACCAACCAAGAATCATTCCTGTGAAGTTTGGTCGTAATCAAACAGTGGTTTAGGAGGAGATGTCGTTTGAAGAAATTGTTTATGGCCGCACTGACACATGGACGGACGGACGGCAGACAAAATGTGATCACAAAAGCTCGCCTTCTAACTATGTGACAGGCGAGCTAAAAAAGGTATATACAATTTATTTTTTAGAATATAGCAGATAGTGAGCAAAGCTCACATACCTCAGGCCATAGCTATCAGAGGTATGTTGAACAAATTTTGTAGATATAAATTTTTCTTAGTACTGCATGGGAGAAACTGGAAAAAGAAAAAAAATCTCAGCATTTTGGTTTTCACCTACACAACACACTTCCCCATTGCCAGAGTGTATACAAAATTTAAAGACTGAGGTGAGAAATCTGTGATCGATTTTTATGAGAAAGAATAAGAATAGACAAATAAAGAGAATGAGAGTACTGATTCTCTTTTATACAATATAACTAGTCATACTCAATGTTTGTACCAAATTTCAAAATCCTAGGTAATACCTGAGAAATCTGTGACAAAACATTTTGCAAATGACAAGCTTAAGGATGCTAATACACAATACGAGTTGTCATAGCCAATGTTTGTACCAAATCTCAAAATCCTAGTTGCAGTACTTCCTAAGTAATCTTTGACTCAAATTTCTCTATGCCTTATACTTGAGTGAGAGGTGGAAAAAGGAAAAATGGAAAAGGCAAAATAAATTTCCATGGTTTTCTTTTACATAATATACTTCAACTCTCTGTAGGTATATACAAAAATTGAAGTATCTGGCTCTCATAGGAACTGAGAAATCTGTGACAAAAAAATTTATTGGAGAAAAAAAAAAAAAAAATGGAAAATAAAGAAAATGATAAGACTGAGGATGCTGATTCTCTCTTACACAATATAACAAGTCATACCCAATGTTTGTACAAAATTTCAAAATCCTAGGTGCAGTAGTTACTGAGAAATATTTGACAAAAAATTTTATTCGAGAGAAAGAAAAAATGGACAAATAAAGAAAGGGAATGATAAATATCTCTTTAACACATTACAAGATATCATACTAAATGTTTGTACAAAATTTCAAAATTCTAGGTACAGTAGTTCCTGAGAAATCTTAGACAAAACACACACACACACACATACACACACACACATTGTTACCGGAATGATGAAACTATATAACCCCTATATATTTCGTATGCTGTGGGTACAAAAAAGACAAAGTGTCTCAGCATTTCAAAAGAATTATAGCACATCAGCAGTATGAGAAATAAAAACTTTAAACTATAATACCCCGCCATTATTGTGCTTTGAGCAGAAAACTCCGTAAAAATTTGACAACATTTGCCAATTAGCAATCCCAAACCAGATCTCCATAATATCAATGCAGATGGTGAAAATCCATCGATGTTTACTCAAGTTATCATCCGGATACGAAAAACGGATGGACAGATGGACGGACATACAACTGACAGACGGACATACACACGGACGTCCAATGTGAAACCATAATACCCCACCACCGATGTGGCGGGGTATAAAAATTCTGAACTGATACGAAATAAGGAATTAATCTTCGCAAGCAAATCCGAATATGTCATCACTTTCCATCCAAGATGTGTCTTCCTTTTCCTTCAGTTTACTCATTTTACTTTTTGGACTGCTTTTGAAGAATTTTCCAGAAGTCTTGTTTGGAGCCTTTCTTATAGCTGAAGACTTTTCATTCACTGTCTGATGGACAAAAGAAGCAAATATAAGCTAGGATAAAGTAAATATACCTAAAAAATAAAAGTGAAAATATAAAGTTACATGCAAAACAACTTTTAGTCCAGACAAGTATTCACACATTCTGGTCATGTCTATTACTATTTGAAGAGATATATACCTGAACATTGATGAACATGAACATTAAAGTAATGGTTTTTGTTTGTTTGTGTTGAGTCAACCCAATGGGATCATGTCGAGTGTGGTCAGTTTACCTAACCACACTTTTACTGGGCTGGATTAGTCCTCTAAGCGGTTAACCAGTATTGTGTACATTCTTTCTTCACAAACTGACAACTGCCCTTCTTGAATCAGCAGAAGGGAGAGAATGACCGTTGAAAATATTTCATGATCAAATCTCTACAAAAGAATGTTGCCGCCCCGGTGAATAAAGTAATGGTCCAGCCTAGTATATACTGATATGCAGGATCATCTACATCATCTATTTGGCCTGTTTTAAATTCAGTTGATTTCATTAACACATTTCAAAGGAATCTGGATTTATGAAGCAAAACTTAAAAAGCAAAATATAAAACATACAAAACAAAATAAGAATATTGCGGAAGGTAAAGTCTCACCTGCTGGTGTATTATGAACCAGCTAAAATTCAAGTGAAAAAATGTCTGTGACATGTAGGTCATGTTCCCAAAATCATACCAGTATTTGAGTCCCTATTAAGGAGGAAGTGTGTATTCCAGGTCTGATGACTATAGGTCATACAGATAATTAGATATCGAGCTACAAGCTTTACTTGACCCCAAAAAATGACAAAGTTATTCAACTGCAAAATATAGGTAAGGGTCATACAATGACACTGCAGTGTTGGCGTCCAAGCATGAGAGAAAGCACATATCATAGATTATTGTGAGTTACAGTTAATCCAAAATTGAGCTAAATCCTTAGGTTGATGAAAAAAAAAAAAAAAAAAAAAAAAAAAGACAAAGTGAAATATAGGTCAGGTCATGAAATATAACTGCAGTGGTCAAATCACTGTTAAAGAGGATTTGATGACTTCAGGTCATAGAATTAATCAGGTGACATATAAAATGAAGTCATTCAACCAAGAACTACAGGTCAGGGTCCTAAAATGACTCTGTAGTGTTTGAGTCCCTGAAAGGAAGAAAGCACATACCATGTAGAATTGTAGGTGTTACAGTTAATTAGAAAATGTTGGTCATAAATGTTGACAGCCACTATGGACAGGCAGATTTATGTATGAAAAAAAAAGCAACAGATGCCTATATCCTATACTGTACCTTGCATAAGCCGGGGCAACAAAAGAAAAACAAGAGGCCCATGATGGCCCTGTAACGCTCAGCTGAGTATCATAACACTTAGAGAACCTGACCCATAAATGATCAAGGAAAACATTCTGACTAAGATTCATGATGATTATATTAATAAATAAGACAATGTAGCATGCCTAAAGGACCATGAAATATATATCAAGGTTAAATATGAATGACTGGACTCAAGAGGCCATACTAAGATGTATGCATGTGTTAAGTATCACTGGCTGTAGGACCAATAATTACTGAGAATCTGACCTAAATGCAAAAACCTAACAAAGTCAGTGGATTGTGTAATATAGGTCAAGGTCAAATATAGATGACTGCATTCAAGAGACCATGCTAAGATATCTGCAACAGTTTCTGAGAAACTCACCTAAACGAGACAAACATTTTGAGCAAGATTCATGATGATTGCACCTGCTTAGGGCCCTTTGGTTTCAGAAAAGTTTTTTTTTGTGTAAGTTTTTAGCTATATAGCTCTATAATAATAAGTGACCCCAGGGCATGGCCAATTTGGACTCCAGGGGCAGGGTTGGTAGAATTTATGTAGGAGACCACTAAACATTGCTACATACTAAATATATAAGCTGTGGGCCTCATAGTTTCAGAGAAGAAGATTTTTTAAGTTTATCTCATTATAAGTCTATAGGAGTTAATGACCCCCGGGGCATGGCTAATTTAGACCTCAGGGGCATGGTTGGCAGGATTTATGTAGGAGACCACTAATCACTGCTACATACAAAATATGTTAGCTCTGGTCTTCATGTCTTCAGAGAAGAAGACTTTTTGAGCGTTCTTTAGCTATATAGTTCTACATAAAAAAAATGCCACCCCCACCCCCCTGGGGCATGGCCAGTTTGGATCCCAGGGACTTGATTGGCAGGACTGATGTAGGGGACCACTAAACATTACACATACTAAATACGAGGGTCCTGCAAAAAGTTTTGTCACTGGGTTCGGACTACTTCAGTGCTACGTTTTATCAAACATATTTTTATTACAAACCTTCAAAGTATTCCCCCTTTACTGAAACACATTTTTGTAACCTTTTTACCCAGTTGCGAAAAGCAGATAAATAGTCTTCTTTTGGTATCTGTCGGACACACTGATAAATAGCGCTGCCAAGAGAATTTCTAGACGTATACTTATTTCCAGAAAGCATTTTCTTAAGCCTTGGAAATAAAAAGAAGTCACAGGGACTCAGGTCAGATGAATAAGGTGGATGGTTTAAAGCTTTCACCTTTTCAGAAGCCTAAATAGACTTTACAACCTCACACTTATGAGAGGAGACATTTTCATGTAAAAGGTGGACTCCTGATCATCCTTTGCTTGGTCATTTCTTATTGTAAAACTCTTTCAATTTCTTCAGTACAGAATTCTTCTAGAATCAGCCAGTGACTGTATGACCAGATGGACAAGGCACTTGAACGACTGGCCCACTTGAATTAAAGAAAATTGCGTACAACATCTTTTTCGAACTTATGGTTCTCTTGGTAATACATGGGCGTTTTTGATCTTTTCGCTTCCATTGCTTATTATCAGCCCTTCTTTGTGGCTCAAACATGTGCACCCAGGTTTCATTACCTGCTAGCAAGTTATAAGTACCCCGACTATTACAGCCTTTGTATGTTTTCAAAAGTTCTTGGGCACATTTAAGGCATTGTGTCTTTTGCTCCTCAGTGAGCAAATGAGGTACCCACCTAACACAAACCTTTCTCAGGTCCAAACGCTTTTTTCAGAATTGTTTGCACACTGCCTTCTGATATGCCAGTACAACTAGCTATATCTTTGACAGACAATCGCACATCCTGTTCGACCACAATCTTTACAGCAGCTATGTTATCCTTGGTAACAGAGGTTTTAGGCCTTCCAGGACGGGTATCATCTTCAACTGAAAATTCCCCAGCATTAAAAGCTTTAACCCACCTAAAAATTCAAATGGTATGAGGTCCACATATACCATACAATTCATTAAATATCTGCTTTGAATCTATATTAAGCCTTATGCGGCGTTTAATCTAGCTACGAATTTCAGTCTTCTGGTCCATGTTCCAATGTAACAAATAAATTGGTCAGTGTATATGACTGCATCTATTTCAATTTGAAATAACTCGGTCAGTTGGAAAGCAATTCACACGAAATAAACGGGTATTGTTAGCTTTTTAACACACCATTCAAGTGCAGTGAAGCATTTTAAAATGTACCTGGGATAAAACTAAGTAAGCATATTAGTGACAGAACTTTTTGCAGGACCCTCGTATTTAAGCTGTGGGCCTCATGATATCAGAGTAGAAGCTTTTTTTAAGTTTTTCCCACTACAAGTCTATGTAAAATAAACTTCAAAAAGATTGCCCTTGGAAGCATAGTACACACTATGGATTAGAAAATGGGAGTCTCAGTTTTATTGAGCCTCTTCATAAGCAGTAATGAAGTTTGCAACACTGCTTAAGCCCTCTAGCCTATACATGAGCAGAGCTCCATTCTCAAATATACCACAATGCGACCAAGCTAATGACCCCCAGGGTGTGGCCAGTTTAGACCCTAGTGGCTTGATTGACAGGATTTATGTAGGGGATCACTATGTGTGTGTGTTGAGGTTTTACGGCCCAGTCAACCCGATGGGGTCATGTCGAGCGCGGTCAGTTTACCTAACCACACGTTTACTGGGCAGGCTTAGTCCTCTAAGCAGTTAACCAGTATTGTGCACATTCTTTCGCCAGAAACTGACAACTGCCCTTCTTGAATCAGCGGAAGGGAGAGAATGACTGTAGAAAATATTTCATGATCAATC
The DNA here is from genome assembly GCA_964016985.1 of Anodontia alba. NCBI lineage: Eukaryota > Metazoa > Mollusca > Bivalvia > Lucinida > Lucinidae > Anodontia > Anodontia alba. Next base: position 118,421,102 of record OZ024824.1, read on the forward strand.
TCCACGAAAGAACGTTGCCGACCTCGGCGGGGGTTGAACCCGCGACCTCCTGGTCTCCAGTCGGACGGCGCATCCAACTGAGCCACCGAGGCCGGCTAACATTGCTACACACTAAATATATAAGCTGTTGGCCACATGGTTTCAGAGAAGAAGATTTATTATGTTTTTCCCATTATAAGTCTATGGGAGCTAATGACCCCTGGGGCATGGCCAATTTGGACCCCAGTGGCATGGTTGGCAGGATTAGTGTAGGAGACTACTAAACATTGCTACATACTAAATCTGTTAACTCTGAGCCTCATGGCTACAGAGAAGATTTTTGAAGGTTCTTTAGCTATATAGCTCTATATATACATGACCCCTGGGGTGTGGCCAGTTTGGACCCCAGGGGCTTGTTTAGCAGGATTTATGTAGAGGGCCACTAAACATTGCTACATAGTAAATATATAAGCTGTGGGTCTCATGCTTTTAAAGAAGATTATTTTAAAGTTTTTCCCATTATTAGTCTATAGGAGCTAATGACCCCGAGGGTATTGCCAATTCAGATCCCAGAGTCTTGACTGGCAAGATTTATGTAGCGGACTACTAAACATTGCTACATACTAAATTTTTAAGCTCTGGGCCTCATGGTTTCAGAGAAGAGTTTTGAAGGTTCTTTAGCTGTACATCTCTATATAAACATGTGAACCACCATGGGTTGTGGCAAGTTTGGACCTCAGGGGCTTGATTGGCAGGATTTATGTAGGGGACCACTGCACATTGTTATATACCAAATATATAAGCAGTGGACCTCATGGTTTCAGAGAAGAGTTTTTAAGTTTGTCCCATTATAAGTATATGGGAGCTAATGACCGTCGGGGCTTGGCCAATTTGGACCCCAGGGGCATGGTTGGCAGGATTTGTGTAGGAGACCACTTAACATTGCTTCTTACAATCTGTTAGCTCTCAGTCTCATGGTTTCAGAGAAGAAGATTTATGAAGGTAATTTAGCTATATAGCTCTATATGACTCCCTTGGGAGTGGCCAGTTTGGACCCCAGTGACTTAATTGGCAGGATTTATGTAGGGGACCATTAAACATTGCTACATACTAAATATATAAGCTGTGGGCCTAATGGTTTCAGAGAAGAAGACATTTTAAGTTTTTTCTATTATAAGTCTATGGGAGCTAATGACCCTGTGACGTGGCTAATTTGGACCCCAGGGACATGCTAGGCAGGATTTATGTAGAAGACCACTTAACATCGCTTCATTATTTATTTAATCTGTTAGCTCTTGGCCTCATGGTTTCAGAGAAGAAGATTTTTGAATGTTCTTTAGTTATATAGTGCTGCATTAATATATGACCCCCATTGGGTATGTCAGTTTGGACCCAAGGGGCTTGATTGGCAGGACTTATGTAGGGGACCACTAAACATTGCTACATACTAAGTATTTAAGCTCTGGGCCTCATGGTTTCAGAGAAGATGTTTTTTTTTTAAAGTTTTTCCCATTACATCGATGGGAGTTAATGACCCCCGGGGTATGGCCAGTTTCGACCCCAGGGGCTTGATTGGCAGGATTTATGTAGGGGACCACTAAACATTGCTACATACTAAATATAAAAAGCTGTGGACCTTAAGGTTTCTGAGAAGAAGATTTTTTAAAGTTTTCCCCATAAAGTCTATAGGAGCTATATCAGGGCTCTGGAAATTTTGAAATCTGAATCGGTCCAGCCGATGACGATGACGTCAGCAATGAGCCCAAAATGTATATATCACCTGTCACGAAAACTAATGACAATTGGCAGTCCTATAACTCCTTTTAAATAATACACCTCAACTCCGTTATATGACGGAAGTCCGGGTATACCGAGCATGATCAAAGCTGGCATCATCAATAAATACAGTCAGGTATGTAAAAAGAAAGAAAGAAAGAAAAAAAAAAAATGGTTTTGTTTTATTTCCACCTCCGCAGGGTTTTCCTGAACTATTTATAAACAATTGATTCCCGTCTTGTATAAACGCGAAGACGGCGGGAAACAGGAGAGACGGAACGAAGCTACTTTCATGGACCCAATTAGGTCTAATAAAAAAGGCCTGCACAACGGGCGGTTTTGCAGTTTTCAATGTTTCAAGATTTGATCAGACTGCTTAAATTTTAAGCACTGACCAATCTTGTCTAGCGCAAGTGGTGCATTACTTATTTTTACCGTGAAATCTACCTTGAATTATATTCGCGTGTTACGGCAATCAACAAAAAACAAAACAAAAAAACAATCAATAATACCCAGATCGGACGCCGTTGTATGCGACATCTGATCAGGACATACACGGTTTGGGAATTCATTTATCGAATATGGGACTGACAAACTGTGTTGATCAAAACAAAAAAGAAGAGGAAGAAAACGGGTGTGTTCAAGTGGTGTATTCTTTTATCACTCTCAGTAAAGCGACCTTTGATCTTTTGGACACACCGACTGCACCTGGATGATTTGCAGTCTCAGTGTATTCACATGTGTCACACAAACGGATTAATTATCAGACTACTGTTACTGATGATTTGTGTTAATCGCTTGTTTACCGCACAAAGGTCAGTGAAGTGTTGATGTTTTGACAATGTTTGGATAATGACGTAATTAATTTGTGCTGCGGTAGGTTGCCGTTATTCAGCTGTCTCTCCAATATACACGTCAAATGACCGTTTAGAGCCTTTTAATTACCATAATATTGCATTTAAAAGGTGTGCGGACGTTGTCAGTTTGGGAAGACTTAGATATCATTGATTCGTGAAAATTGGTTGGTTGGGGAAAATTGGGGTTCAAGGTACAAACCTGTTGGACCGATTTATTAGCGTTTTGGGGTGTTTGAAATCGGTCCAGAATTCTTAATTTCGGTCCAGACCGGCTATTTTTCCGGTTTTCCCAAGCCCTGAGCTATATATAGTCATGGCAGCCATCTTGATTTAAGGACCATGACCATTTTTATATATTTTCAATCCCTCTAACAAAGCTCCACATGAATGAAGAAATTTGGCCCAGGGGTTTCAGAGGAGAAGTTGTTCAAAGGTGTGAATAGAAGGACAGACGGATGGGTAGTGATCACAATAGCTCATCCTGAGCCTTCGGCTCAGCTAAAAAAAAAAACCAAAACAGTAAGATGTTCCAAAGTGCTGTCTTTTGTACTTCTTTTTTCTATTTTTTTTTCTTTTCCCAGAGTTTTTCTTGTTTGTTAACTAAGTACACCAAGTTTGGACCCTTCAGATTATATGATTGCTGAGATATTACTGACAGAAAAGAGTTAGGTACAAGATATGGATAGACAGTATGTCATCACGTTTTTAATGCTCAGGTATAATAAGCATGCATTAGGTAAGGTTACACGTATTCAAGTAATGGAGCTAATCTATGACTAACCTGGGCTTCAATGGGCTTGTTCTTCTCAGCACTGCTGTGGAATCTATGCTTATCATTTTTCTCCTTTAATAGAACAAAACAAATAAAAAGACACATAATGGCAGCATAGATGCATATTGCCAACTTACCATATAAAATCTTAATATGATGTATGTAAACAACTAGCCATTGTCTATAATTTCTTAAAGTGCTAGTAAAGAAATGAAGATAATATTTTTATGATCATTGAAATATGAACAACATCAGGTCACCAGCAAAGTAAGTGAATCCCGAAAGGGCTCATGTAAACTCAAGTTGTGACGCAATTTGTTCATATTTCAATGAATGTCAAATAAATTGCCTTTATTACTTATGTTTGTATTATTTTCCATCCATTATTTGATGAAAAGAGGGCCATGATGACCATGTATAGCTCATGTGAGTATCATAGCAATTAGAGAACCTGATCTAGAAATCATCAAGACAAACAGTCTGACCAAAATTCATGATGATTACACAAACAACTAAGACAAAGTAGCGTGCCTAAAGGAACATGAAATATAGGTCAAGGTCAAATGTGGATGACTGCAATCAAGGTCGTGCTAAAGTGCACACAAGTGTCAAGTATCCCTACTGTCAGACAAATAGTTACTGAGACACTGACCCAACCACAAAAACTTAACAAATAAAAAGTAACAAAGAACACACAAAATTACGAACATGGGATACTTGAATGATCGAGTCTCTTCATATGCAACACTGTAGTTTGCGAGGCTGCATATGGCCCCTAGCGCTGGCTTAAGCGGTATTCGATTTTTCAAAATAACCAAGATGGGCTCAATGATCCCAAAGGAAATAAAATATACCCTGCTCTATGATGACGTACGGGGAGACTTTTTACTGTCACCACACTGCACAACACCAGCCACAGTACAGTAAAATAAAACGTCAGAGGACCATGAAGTATAGGTCAAGGTCAAATACGGATAACTGCATTCAAGAAGTCATGCTAAGAATAATGTAGGTGCCAAGTATAATTGCTGTAGGACCAAAAAATGTCTGAGAAACTGATCTAAACACAAAAACATAACAACAGGCCCACAGGGCCACGGCTTGCTCTCCTGAGTGGCATATTCTGCAAATAAGCAGATGTTATACAACATTTTTCCAATCCTATCATCTCAACTAACATCAAAGACTTAAAAGTTTTTTGAGAAAAACAAATTTTAAGACCACAGGCTGCAATAGTTTCTGAAAAATACAAGGTTTTGACTTTTTCACATACAAAAGTCTATGCTAAAAAGTGTCATCATTTGAACAAACTCTGGCCCCTTAACAGTCTCTCATAAAAATAAAGGCTTTTTATAAAGGCTACTTTTGGCCAAATAAAGGTTTTTCAGAAAAATTTTGTACAAAATAAAGAGCATTTAATGGTTAAATTTCTTAGCAGATCCCAAGCAAAAGAACTTTGCGTCATCATTTCTTAAGCAAATTAGGGAGAAAAATTGGACAGAAAATCTGATATTTTCATCTTTAAATGGTAATGACAATATTAACTTGCATTTCTGTTTAGAAACATATGAATCTAAGTAACAGAACTATAATTTGTTGTTAGGAATTTGCTATATAATTACTCTGTCCTTCTCTTGCATTTACAAATTGCCAAATACATGTATAAAGGTTTTCTCATCTAAATACAGGTTTTTCAGCCAAATGAAATGTTTTAAAAGATTTCAACAAAATTAAAGTTTTTAAGGGTTTTAAAGGTTCCCTTAGGGGCCCTGCAAACCATAATTGGCTCGAGTCTCAAATGCTACATATCAATTTTCATGACAATCGGCCTACTGGTTTAGGAGAAGAAGATTTTTGAAGGGTTTTTACCTTATATGGGCATGGTGGCCATCTTGGTCATGTGACCTGGACCCCGCAAACAAACTTTCGTTCTCACATCCAATGGATGCTCCACATGAAATTTGATTTCAATCAGCCAATGGTTCCAGAGGAGATGTTTGAAAATGTTGACAGACTACAGATGACAGACTACGATAACAGAGGCTAGTCATGCTATAAGCTCACCAGTGAGCCCACAGCTCAGGTGAGCTAAAAACTACTACAGTCTTGGTCAAAAAGTAAATTAACTCTCCAGGTAAGATTACAGTGACGAAATTGTAAGCTCTTTCCAAATTTAAACATCTTTTCACTGCTCTACCTAATCTGCCTGAACAAACTGTTCAACAGTTGGATAAGCTTTTTTACAAGTTTCTCTGGAACTCTGGTTCTGATAGGATAGGTCAAAATATTATGGTACAAGATGTTAAAGACTGGGGATTAATAATGGTTAATACAAGTAAATTTATTTAGTCTACAGGCAACTTGGTTGCATTGACTTTTATTAAGTTCAAATGATTCTTCATGGTATACACTTTCACATACAGGTTTTAGGAAACTACTTTTGTGTGGGGATGGCAATGCTTAACATTGTGCCTTAACTATTAGAAATCCCTTTAGGACTGATGTTGTGAATAGTTGGAAAACTTTTCTGAAATGTAACACAATAGATCAGATTGAAGAAGTTTTGAATGCACAATTACGAGGGATGTTCGAAATGAATTGCTTATTTCTATCTGGAGACTTCAAATTTCAAGTTAGCCCAAAAGCACTCATTTCATGCCCTCGAAGTACTCCCCGTGGCTAGAAATGCAAAGTTTCAGCCGATATATCCACTTCTTGAAGGCGTCGCGGTACGCTGATTTGGGCACAGTAATAAGGTACTGATGAATGGCAGATCAAAGTGCCTGTCAGGACTGGTATTTCCGCCCAGCAAGGAATGCTTTCAATTTCCGAAACAAAAAGAAATCACATGGAGCAAGGTCTGGGGAATAAGGGGGGTGAGGCAAAACAGTTACTTTTTCTTTCTTCAAAAACGCCGCAACTATTGCGGAGGTATGAGCTGGGGCATTGTCATGTAGAAGACAAAAATGTTTAAAACCAGTGGCAGGGCATCGTTTCTGATAATACTTTTTCAGTTTCTTCAGTACTACATCTTTATAGTACTTTCCGGTGATGCTTTTGCCCTTTTTCACTGGCACTTTTATTGCGACTTCTTCACCAGAGAAGAAGATTGCATACAAAACCTTCTTTGTACTCAAAGAATGTTTGGCAATTATTGGGCGTTTGCTGTGTTTAGTGGCCCAGATCTTATTGCTAACCTTTCTGACAGGCTCAAAATAATGGACCCAGGTTTCATCACCTGTGACGACATTGGCAAACTGCTTTTTATCATATTTTGGAAACATTTGAAGCAGCTTTTTGGCCACTTTAACCCGTTGCCTCTTTTGCTCGTCAGTCAACAGATGTGGCACCCATCTAGCAGAAATCTTTCTAATTTTCAAATGCTTCTTCAAAATAAGGTGAACCGTTGATAGTGATATGCCTACCTTTCGTGCAATATCACGAACTGTAAATCTTGCACCTCCTTCAATGATTCCCTTTATTTTGGAAATGATTTCTTTACGAGATGCAAATTTTGGCCTACCTGATTTCGGTGCATTTTTGATGGACTCTACACCAAACTCAAATTTCTTTTTCCACCACCGAACTGTGTCATAAGACACACAAGAAGGTCCAAAAGCAGTAGAAATTTCAGTCATCAGCTTCTTCAAAGAACAACCAAGTTTTGAGCGAGCTTTGATGTAAGCCCATATTTCATCTTTTTTGTCGACGCTTCTACCAACCATTTTTTGTGCAGTGGTCAATGACTGCGTGTATTCAAATGGCAAATTTTATGTCTTACACTTAGTCTAACATGTACATTTATATACCATTGTGTAGATATTGAATAGCCCTATACAGGTATGTATTGGTTTTTATCGTGCCCCACGTGGATATCGAGCTAGGGGACAATAAGCAATTCATTTCGAACATCCCTCGTATGGTTTAGTTCAGTTATATCATGCTAAGAATTTTTCCATAAAACTGGTATGAAAAGAGCATAAAAAGAAATATAATTGATCTAATAAATGAAAATGACATATTTTAAGATTTTGATGAATTCAAAACGGTTTTTAATATACAAGGTACCATTTTACATTTTCGAGTGCAATTAAATAGAATACCTAATGTTTGGAGAAAATTTCTTAGAAATAATGTCAAACTTGTATTAAGATGAAATATAATATAATATGTCCAAAATAAGACAAACTATTACTCAAAGATAGAAAAGGTTGTTGAAAAATTTATGAAATTTTCATCAATGCGAAAATAATACATACAATTCTTTTTCAAAATATGTCCATTAGAATGATCTAATTTGGACAAACTAGAGTTCTTGTTTTGTGTTTTTCCTTATATCAAATTCCTGTGTACATAATAAATGTTTTTCCTTATATCAAATTCCTGTGTACATAATAAATATGACGTTTACACAGTGTTAATAGAACGCCTGAATAGTTTAAAACAATGCTATTTGGAAGTTCTAGTACTACCGTACATATGCAAATGCACACACATCCTGTATATATATAATTCTATACTCACAGAGACACACACATACACTTTACCTATGCATATTTGTACATAAGCGTAAACAAGTGTGTTCTGAATATCTACTTTTATACCGTATTATTTATCAATATTCTGAAAATTGTAACACTTCATATACTAAACCATACACAGAATGCTGAATTATAAAGTTACCTTTTCTTTATTAACTGTTAAGGTGTGAAGTGAACTCAGGAACTGGTACAATCAGATCAAGTTCTCAACATCAAAGAGAAAAAAGGACAAATACAACTAAACAGCCATAAAAAGAACAGATGGCAAGCAGAGTTGGCAACTCTTTCCAAAAAGGTGGCAACTCTGTTACCCAAACTTAACTCAATATATCTTTAATTTACATAATTGTTAAAAGAAAAACATTTGTAAGTGAAAAACTACAGAACATTTAGGAAAAAATACCAAATTGAAAGTACCGCCTTGGAACAGTGAATAATAAATTGCTTTAGTTAGCTTTACAAGATCCCAACCCTTGCTCTCAGCTTCCATAGTTATAAAAAACATATATTTGTTCGATCTGCATGGAGGTCTTCTAACTCATCCATGAATTATTACAGGCAACAAATAAATCACAATCTATAATGAAGCAAAGCTGAATAAAAAAGTAAAAGTCGCCTTTGGAAAAACAAAGAACAAATTACAGATAGAAAATGGGAGTCTCAGTTTTATTGAGACTCTTCATAAGCAGTAATGAAGTTACACCCTCTAGCATTAGCATACATACATGAGCAGAACTCCATTTTCAAAGATACAACAATGGGCCCAAATGAAACCATATAAAATGAAAATATAATCTGCACTATGGTGAAGAATGGGGAGATGTTTTTACAGCCGCTACACAGCACTTACACCAGCTGCAGAGATGTAAAGTAAAAATGTAAAAAGGTTCTAACTACACATTCATCAGAGATAAGTAGATTTACATACCACTTTTTTCTTTGCAAGATCAACAGGGGGACCTCTAGGTGTTCTGTGCAGTGGTATTGCTGGAGGTTCAACAGACCTATGTTTCTTCTCTGCATCTGGTGTTTTGAGTTTAGGTGATGGTTTCAGCAGCAGTGGAGTTCTGCAGTTGCTTCTATTCTCCATGCTTCCCTAATACAAAAAGTAAACATAAGCAGTCCCCCTCAAGTCCCTAGATTTAAATAAATTTGGTATTCATTATTTGCTCAGCAGCAATGAAAACATTAATATACAAAGTCGAACGATGCAGATGATTTGGTGTGTTTTGTCTCTTTCAACAGGTTTAAAATCATATCAAGATGACAGATGGGTGATAATGAGAGGCTCTGTGTAATGAAGTCTCCAGCTGAATTCCACACACAGCAGCATTCGAACCTAGGACCCTGTGATTGGTAATTCTCATTTTTCCCATTTCTCAAAGTTGAAAATTTTTCAAAGTTGAAAAAGGGCCACCTTCTGAAATAATTGGTGGATTTTACCCTAAATTGAACTTGACCTACATTTTATGATTATATACCTGTGTATAAAATTTCAATCATATACACCAATCCTTTCAAAAGAAATCGCACGGAAACCATTTGTTATGTACGGGACGGACGGACGGACGGGATGGACGTATGTATGTACGGACAGCGGTGATACTATATGCTCCCCCCACCCCCCCCCCCCCCCCCCCCCAACTGAAAATGGCGGGGGCATAAAAATGCAAAATATTTGTTATCCCCAAAAATATTTATAACCCTTCAGAAGGCAACTTAAATATATGAAATAAAAAATAAATAAATAAATATTTTAAAAATGAAATAATTAAATATATAAATAAAAAAAACCTTTCCAGTCTACCCTCCAAATAAATCACTTTCCAAAAATATGTTTTATGATATCAAAATATTTATTACCCTTCAGAAGCCTCTTAAGTTAAAAAAATAGATTAATTAATTGAATAAATATTGTAATGTTAAAAGAAACAAATTAATAAATAAACAATCTAGTGACATCTGTTCTCCAAATGAGTCAATTTTCCAAACTATCTGTTATTCACTCAAAAATATTGAATACCCTTCAGGAGGCCTCTTTACTACCCCCTGCTGGTAATTTATAATCACCTCTTTAGGACATGCCTTTGATCGGCGCTGCTTTTATGTGACTCAGTTGCCTGGTAGCATTAAAATCTGTTCAGTCAGTCAGTCAATGTCTTTGATCTACCTTGCATAGCTCCTAAGTAGGGGCAATAAAATCATTAGAGAGTGGTACCACTTTTGGCTTCATTTTGCCTGTCTTAAAAGTGGACATATTTCTTATAAAGAGCTTGAAAATGATACCTTTTTGTAAGGGAACCACAGAAAACAAGTATTTTATCATTTCAAAAGCTTTTCCTGTTGTAGTTTCATAAATATCAATTAAAATTCCATATACAAAGGAATATTAATTATTCCATGTACAGAAATTATGATTAAAAGTCTTAAAATTGTGAATTTGCACATGGCAGTGCTTATGTTTGTCACACCAGTTTCTACAGAAAAGCGTTACCATTCTGACATAATAAATTTGTCCTACGAGGGTCGTGCAAAAAGTTGTCATTAATAGGCTTCCTTAGTTTTATCCCAGGTATATTTTAAAATGCTTCACTGCACTTGAATGGTGTGTTGAATAGCTAATGATACCCTTTTATTTCGTGCAAATTGCTTTCCAACTGACCAAGTTATTTCAAATTGAAATAGATGCAGTCATATACACTGACCAATTGACTTGTTACATTGGAACATGGACCAGAAGACTGAAATTTGTAGCCTTATTAAATGCTGCATTAGGCCTAATATAGATTCAAAGCAGATATTTAATGAATTGTGTAGTATATATGGATTTCAGACCATTTCAATGCGCAGTTTTTAGGTGGGTTAAAGCTTTTAAAGCTGGGGAATTTTCTGTTGAAGATGATACCCGTCCTGGAAGGCCTAAAACCTCTGTTACCAAGGCTAACATAGCTGCTGTGCCCGGGAACTTTTGAAAACATATAAGGCTGTAATAGTAGGGTTATTTCTAACTTGCTAACAGGTGATGAAACCTGGGTGCACATGTTTGAGCTACAAAGAAGGGCTGATAATAAGCAATGGAAGCGAAAAGATAAAAAATGCCCATGTATTGCCAAGAGAACCAAAAGATGTTGTACCAAATTTTCATTAATTCAAGTGGGCCAGTCATTCAAGTGCCTTGTCCATCTGGTCATACAGTCACTGGCCAATTCTACAAGAATTCTGTACTGAAGAAAGTGAAAGAGTTTTACAATAAGAAACGACCAAGCAAAGGATGGTCAGGAGTCCACCTTTAACATGACAACGCCTCCTCTCATAAGTGTGAGGTTGTTAAGTCTTTTTTGGCTTCTGAAAAGGTGACAGTTTTAAATCATCCACCTTATTCACCTGACCTGAGTCCCTGTGACTTCTTTTTATTTCCTTGCTTGGGGAAGAGAGAGCTAATCTTAGTGCTTTTCGTACGTTTGTTCGATTTGTGCTTGTTTGGATTTGTCGGTTTCCTCTTCCTCTTGGGGTCTGGGAAGGGCTGCTGTTTGTGATTGTAGCACTCCCTGGACTTTTCTCTTACCTTTTTTTTTTTTTTTTTAAGAAAATGCTTTCTGGAAATAAGTATACGTCTAGAAGTTCTCTTGGCAGCGCTATTTATCAGTGTCTCAAACAGATACCAAAAGAGGACTATTTATCTGCTTTTCGCGGCTGGGTAAAAATGTTACAAAAACGTGTTTCAGTAAAGGGGGAATACTTAGAAGGTTTGTAAATAAAATGTACCACTGAAGTAATCTGAACCCAGTGATGCAGTACCCTTGTATTAAACCTTTTTTGCACACTGTTATATTTATTTATACTTCTAAGTACTTAAACAGCTCTGTTGTATTTGATTCTTCATAAAAAAATGTCTTTTTTTTTTTTTTTTTTTTTTTTTTTTTTTTCTTTTTTTTGCTGGATACACATCTTACAATGAATGATACAGAAATATGTTTTAGAGTATGACAAAACATTGTGAGCATTTAGGATATTATTTGTGTAAACTGAAAAAAATTGACAAAATAAATGTGTATTGCCAAACTTCAGACATAAAGGGTATTTTTAACTTTTTGAAAGTGAAAACATAACAAGAGGGCCCAGTGCCCTTATTTGCTCACCTGAGTGTCATTGTCTCTAGTATATTCTAAAAGACTATGATTTCTCTTCATAGGACTATGTATGTTTAAAACTTGTTGAAAATGAATGTTTCCAGATGACAGGCTGGTGGGCTGCTGGACAAAAGCATGATCGCATGGTGTCTTATTTTTGAATAGGCATGTGAACTAGATGAAGCTATGTAACCAAATATCAAAGGCCAGGGCCTTCTGGTTTCAGACAAAAAGATTTTTAAAGCTTTTCCCTATATGTATATATAAAACAAGATGGCGACCACCTTGGATTTCCAATAGGGACAATTTTAGCTATTTTTGATCTACAAGTTACCCCGATGCTTCCTACCAAGTTTAAAGTCAATAAGCCTTTTGATTCAGGAGAAGCAAAAAATAGATTTTCAAGATGGCTGCCATGGAGGATTTCCGATCCGAAAGATTTTAGCTATTTTTGACCTATAAGTCAACCCATGCTTCCTACCACGTTTTGAGTCAATTGGCTTTTTCAGTTTAGGAGAAGCAAAAAATAGATTTTCAAGATGGCTGCCAAGGCAGCCACCTTGGATTTCCGATCTGGACAATTTTAGCTATTTTTGATCTACAAGTCATCCCAATGCTTCATGCCAAGTTTCAAGTCAATTGGCCTTTCAGTTGTGAAGAAGAAGCGAAAAATTGATTTTCAAGATGGCTGCCATGGATTTCCGATATGGACGATTTTAGCTATTTTTGATCTATAAGTCACCCCAATGCTTCCTACCAAGTTTGGAGTCTATTGGCTTTCAGGTTTAGGAGAAGAAGCGAAAAATAGACTTTCAAGATGGCCGCCATGGTGGCCATCTTGGATTTCCGATCAGCACAATTTTTAGCTATTTTTGATCTACAAGTCACCCTGATGCTTCCTACATAGTTTAAAGCAGGGCTCGGGATATATTGAAAAATGAATCGGTCCAGCTGATGACATCATCACCTAACTAATTTCCATAGAAAAAAAAATGATACTTGTCACGAAAACTAATGACAATAAGTGAAGTCCTATGAATTAATCCTAATTTCTGTACAATGGTCGTACATTATTGTGTTTGGTGGAGTTCTTGGTTTCAAACATTTAAAGACATTTAGCTACGCATGTAAAAGCAAATACAAGACTAGAACGTGTTCGTAGGCAAAGCTGACATGACAGAAGGCATCATACTTGATTGACATGTGGACAGCGGAGACAACCTGTTATGGCTGAGGGTTTAATTACCAGGACCATATACAAGACAAGACAAGACTCCAGGACAAGAATTGTTGTTTGAGCTACCCATCATGTAAAATGGGAAAGAAACAAAAAATAAAAATACGAAATGTACCATGTTATTGTACTTCTTTGGTTTCCTGAAATTATTCTCTTTTCACAATGTGTTTCTAATGTGTTGTTTTATGTCAAATGGTGACCGATCATATTTGATACCCACCTGTCCTGGGTAAAGACCTCGTTTTGTGTGTTGTGCTGCAGCTAGCCATTACAACTTTATTCCATTTCTCCTCCCTTGTGCCATTGCAATAAAAGTGAACGGTGAAATTTTAAGGAAAGTTCGTACTTTATATACCCATAATGCAGATTCGCACCTTAAGATTCCTCAATGTGTTTATTTTACTCATTCATCTTTTAAAACAATCTATTAAACAAGGTAAAGAAACTGCCAAAGTAATTATCATTCTGCGCCGCATCATTGAAGACCAATTAAGTGTTGCACTTTACAAACACAGCAAACTTTTTAACTATCAAAACATCAAACACATCAAGGAGTCTTTAAACTTCAGTAATAGTGCCCGAAGCTAATTACTTTCACACAACTACTGTAATCTCGTGAGATTCGAGATAACACAATGAATTACGTGATCTCAGGTAATTTGTTTATACAACTTGACTCAATTATTGGATTAGTCATGTGTATTTAACGAATTGACATCTGAGCTAGGTAAGTTAAGAATTTGAGAATATCCTAAATATCTGACAGAATCAGAGAAACTTCCTTAGTATTGGGCCAGCATGGGACCAATATTTTTGGGCTTTTGGCTGTTTCCAATCGGTCCCAATTTCTGAATTTTGGTCTGGGACCGAAAGAAATTCAGTTTTCCCGAGCCCTGGTTTAAAGTCAATAAGCCTTTCGGTACAGGAGAAGAAGCGAAAAATAGATTTTCAAGATGGCTGCCATGGCGGCCACCTTGGATTTATGATCGGAACGATTTTAGCTATTTTTTGATCTATAAGTCACCCCAATGCTTTCTACCAAGTTTGTAGTCAACTGGCTTTGGGATTAGGAGAAGCGAAAAATAGATTTTCAAGATGGCTGCCATGGTGGCCATCTTGGATTTCTGATTGGCACAATTTTAGCTATTTTTGATCTACAAGTCACCCTGATGCTTCCTACCTAGTTTAAAGTCAAAAAGTCTTTCGGTTCAGAAGAAGAAGCAAAAATAGATTTTCAAGATGGCCACCATGGAAGACATCTTGGATTTCTGATCAGAACAATTTTAGCTATTTTTGATCTGTAAGTCACCCCAATGCTTCCTACTAAGTTTGGAGTCAATTGGCTTTTGGGTTTAGGAGAAGAAGCGAAAAATAGATTTTCAAGATGGCCACCATGGCAACCATCTTGGATTTCCGATCGGCATAATTTTAGCAATTTTTGATCTCCAAGTCACCCCGATGCTTCTTACCAAGTTTGGAGTCAACTGGCCTTTCAGTTCAGGAGAAGAAGGGAAAAATAGATTTTCAAGATGGCAGCCATGGTGGCCGATCGGAACGATTTTAGCTGTTTTTGTTCTACAAGTCACGCCTATGCTTCCTATCAAGTATCAAGTCAATTGGCCCAGGGGTGTAGGAGGAGTAGGCTTTTAAAGCAATTTTGTTGATGCCGCATGACGAACGCTGCATGAAGAACGACGGACGACTGACATTGACTGACCACAATAGCTCACCATGAGCACTTTGTGCTCAGGTGAGCTAAAAAAACAGTATAAATGAATGATAAGAAATATTCCTTTTGGTAGCAATGTGACAATACTATAGCTGGATGAAAGCACGCAAAACAATGTCATTTCATGGGCTGTAAAAAAACCCTAAATGTCTTTGATTTTTCACCTTTTAGTTTGTTAATTCTTCTATTATAAGGCATCACCCACTGCACTACCATGCCTAAAATAAAACTTGTTCTGGCAGTAATTACACAGTCTTTTGTTTACAACCCCTTACATAAAAACAACTGCTACTCCAACATCGTGAATAACAGCTGTCAGAGTGCCTCCCATCATTTTAATAACCATAAAAATGGTACCAACATCACTAGTTTGTAAATATGTATTTTTTCAATAATTTTGAACCTGAAACGTCTGACATAAAACAGAGATTGATGCAAAATTTCAACCATACCAACTATTAGCGTAAAATGTAAATACAAATTCAAATATTCACAATTGAAAACGCGATCTTCGCTGAAAATAATGAAGTGGCCATTTCAAAACTGGTTTTGATTCCTATGGACACAGTTCAAATTAATCTAACACATTCTGTATTTTCATCATTCTACCCAGAAACGGTCTCTATGTTTTATTCGTTCCGCAAAGCTGATCTATTAGAAATAAACATAGATTAATACAGACCCTGGCCCGCCATGTATGTGTTTGTTTACCTCCAAAATCTGATAGCCTCCGACATCAAGATCTCAGGTTTACCTGGGTGTTTTCTATTATGTCAGTTTTGTCTTATATATCTTATGATATTTATCAAGCATTATAATTATCTTTCAAGAGAAAAAAAAAAGCTTGACATTCCATGTGAACTGGCAGTCTAACAGATGATTCACATGAAATATCAAGCTTTATAAGCATATTACACCAATATATGCCAAACACAATCTGATTGGAGTTTGATTACCATATCCATCAATTCTGTATGCAGGCTACAAAAACGCCTAATCAGACTGCACGAGCATCATTTACTGGCAGCGCACAGCAGCTTTTTTCAGGGTCATAGCACATACTCAATCAGTGGTCACAGATAAGCCTGCTCATAGATACGTACATACATCCATCCATCTGTCTGTCTCTGTATAAACCCATTCACTATAGCTCCAAACAATGAAGCAGGAAAAATCTATCTATCCTGTCATCATCTGTCTCTGTCCTTCTGTCCATCTTAAAACCCATGATACCCTACCATATTAAAATTGGGCCAAAAAACGACCCACCTACCGAGACTGAACCAGCAAAAATTGGCCCAAACGACCCAGGCCAAAATGGCCCAGCCAACATGATCTAGGGCTGAAGACCCAGAACCGTAAGGTCAATTGGCCTCATAAGTCATTTTTGGCACAAATATTTCAGTCCCTGGAACAAATACTTGGGAAATTTAGCTTCTTATGTATTTCAACGTAAACGTATGTTGCAGTACGTCTTATTCAGTATGTTAAATAAGTATTTCATAGCCCAGATAGCTGAACATACCTTCATTTAGCACTGGAAAAAAAAAGTCAAAACAGGAAAATTGGACACCCCTTCTTCAGGTGAAATTAAATAAAGAATTAGCCACTTGTTTTTTCAAGCCCATTTCTATCTTTTATGATGCAGAAATGAAAGTTGTTGGGAATAGCATTGTGCGACTTTCAAAATATGTCTATGAAATTGACTAAAAATCAATAAATCAGAAGATCTAACTTGTTTGTTGAGATTTGGATGTCTCGTAAGTCACGGCCGGAAGTTCGCGTAAAGATTTTGAGTGCTTAATCACTGGCTACCCCTTATGAGATTATCGTGTGGAGATATGATAAAAAAAAATCATTTCATTTCAAGAACTAGAGACTAACTGACATTCTACAGGCTGTTGCCACATTTTATGATTGTATTAATACCATATATTAATTTATTAAAACTTTCTTGGATAATGAAATGTCTTATGTGAGTTGGAGGTGGTGGCGTATACACCTTGGAGACCCAAGGTTGGTGTTACTGAATGTGTCTTAATATAAGGAACACTAATGTATATGGTTTAGTAGTGGGGTGGGGATGGGGGAGAAGGGTTCTGAATGGTTCATGAGATACATATATTAAGTCTTATAAGACCTAGAGGGTAAGGGCATATCCCCAGGTGACCCATGGTTGGTGTCACTGAATGCGTCTTATCATAAGGAACAAAAAAAAATTTTTTAGGAGTGGTGTTCTGAATATTTTCTGACATATGAAGCCTTATATGAACTTGCAGGGGTGTGGCATAACCCCAGTGGACCCCCAGTTACTGTCACTGTGTCTTATCATAAAGAACAAGAATACTTATATTTTAGGGGGGCAGTTTCTGAACAGTTTCTAGGATGTTAAGCCTTGTATACCCCATGGAACCCTGATCCATGTCATTGGATACGTCTTCACATAAAGAATAACAATAAACATGGTTTGGGGGATTGTGGGATGGACGAGTGGGGGTCTCTGAATGGTTCCTGAGATATTAGAACTTTTAATAAGTAAAGGTGTTGGGGCATCCCGCCCCCACCCCCACCCCCGTGGTCAGTGGTCAATGAATACATCTTATTACAAGGAACAACATTATATATGTTTAGGGGTGGGGTTCTGAATGGTTCAGATATAAGGCCTTATTGAACTGGAGGTTGTGGGGCATTCCCCCAGGCGATGCCAGTTTGGTGTCATTGGATACATCTTATCATAATGATAATGAACAACAATATACAATGTATATGGTTTAGGGGTGGTGGGGGACCTGAATGGTTTCTATTAGGCCTTATATGAAGTGAAGAAGGTGGGGCATACCCCTGGGGGGACCCCTAGTCAGGTCATTGAATGTGTTTTATCATGAGAAACAACAATATACATGGTTTAGGACTGGGGTTCTGAACAGTTTCTGAGATATTAAGCCTTATATGAACTGGAGGGGTTGAGGCATACCCTTTGGGGATCCCCCTTCAGTGTCACTGGATGCCCCTTATCATAAGAAGAATATGTAACGTTTGGGGATGGAAATCTGAATGCTTTCTGAGATATAAGGCCTTTTATTAGGTGAAGGGGGCTGGGCATACCCCTGGGAGAATCCTGGTGGTTATCATTGGATGTGCCTTATCATATGAAACAACTTTATGGTTTAGGAATGGGGTTTTGAGGGTTTTCTGACATAATAAGCCTTATTGAACTGAACTCTTTAATGGTGTCCTTAATCAGTCATCATCCATCAATGATAAAGCTATCAACAGACTACCACAGGTGGAATGTAATCTGCTGCTTGATGAGTTCCCAACTGTCTCTGAAACAGTGAAAGCAATAAAACTCCTGTCATCTGGCAAGGCTCCAGGATCAGATGCAATACCTGCAGAGATCTACAAAGCAGGAGGTCCTCCAGTTGCAGAGAAACTGACAGAGTTATTTCACATTATGTGGAGAAAAGAAGCCATCCCTAAAGAATTCAAGGATGCAACAATTATCCACCTATTCAAAAGTAAAGGGAATCCTCAAGTCTGTGACAATCAGAGGCATCTCTTTATTGTCAATTGCTGGGAAGATCCTTGCTAGGGCCCTGCTGAACCAATTGAATGAACACCTCGAACAGTCAGGGCTTCTACCAGAAAGCAAGTGTGGATTCAGGAAAAACAGAGGAACAATAGACATGATCTTTACAGCATGACAGCTTCAAGAAAAATGCCAGGAACAGAATGTGGACCTCTACGTGGACCTCTACATGACCTTTGTTAACCGGCCTCGGTGGCTCAGTTGGATGCGCCGTGCGAATGGAGACCAGGAGCTCGCGGGTTCAACCCCCGCCGAGGTCGGCAACATTCTTTTGTGGAGACTGATCATGAAATATTTTCTACGGTCATTCTCTCCCTTCCACTGATTCAAGAAGGGCAGTTGTCAGTTTCTGGCCAAAGAATGTGCCCAATACTGGTGAACAGCTTAGAGGACTAAGCCTGCCCAGTAAACGTGTGTTTAGGTAAACTGACCGTGCTCGACATGACCCCATTGGGTTGACTGGGCCGTAAAACTTCAACACAAACAAACAAACAACAAACAAACATGACCTTTGTCGACCTTACCAAAGCATTTGACACAGTCAGTCATGAGGGACTTTGGAAAATTATGGCAAAGTTTGGCTGTCCTGCCAAATTTATAGCAATGGTGAGGCAGCTCCATGATGGTATGATTGCAAGGGTCCAAAATGATGGTGAGGGTTCTGATCCATTTCCTGTGACAAATGGAGTTAAGCAAGGCTGTGTACTAGCTTCAACACTGTTCAGCATGATGTTTTCTGCCATGCTTACAGATGCTTTCCAGGATGGTGACAATGGTATACCTATTAGGTATCGCTTTGATGGGAAGCTTTTCAACCTAAGAAGGTTGCAAGCTAAATCTAAGGTGCAGACAGAGGTACTAGATGAGTTCCTCTTTGCTGATGACATGGCAAAAGGTGCTCCAACAGAAAAGAAAATGCAAAAAGGTGTGGATCAAGTATCTGATTTATGTGACAGCTATGATCTCACAATCAGCATCAAAAAGACTGAGGTAGTATATCAGCCAGCACCTGGAAAGCCTTACAAGGAGCCTACCATCACAGTGAAAGGTCAACGACTGCAAGTGGTAGACAAGTTCACCTACCTTGGAAGCACATTGTCTAGAGTTGAGCACACTGATGATGAAGTCAATGCTAGAATAGCCAAAGCTAGTGCAGCATTTGGCCGGCTAAGTGGAAGTATTTGGGACCAAAGTGGAATCAGACTTAACATAAAGCTGGAAGTATATAGATCTGTGGTGCTGCCAACACTATTATATGCATGCAAAACTTGGACAGTTTACCAACCACATGCCAGAAGACTGAACCACTTCCATACAAGCTGTCTTAGAAAACTTCCAAAGATTAAGTGGCATGACAGGATTATAGACACAGAAGTCCTGAAAAGGGCAGGGATGCACAGTGTACATACTCTTCTGAAACTGGCACAGTTAAGATGAACAGGCCATGTTACCAGTGTGCCTGATGAATGTTTGCCAAAGAAAATCCTCTATGTAGAACTACAAGTTGGAAAACGCTCCTATGGTGGTCAGAAGAAGCGACACAAGGACACACTCAAAGCCTCGCTTAAAGACTTCAACATACCAACAGAGTCATGGGAACAGATTGCACAGGATCGAACAAAGTGTTGAGGGGGAGCTGGTGAATACAAAGTAAAAAGAATCAGCGAAGCCGAGCAGAAACGTGTACAGCGGAAAGCCAGAAACCCCAGTCTGTATCACTGGATACATCTTATCATAAAAAAACAATATATACCGTTCAGGGGTGGGGATCTAAACGGCTTTTGAGATATGAGATTTTAGGCCTTATATGAAGTGAAGAAGGTGGGGCATGCCCCAAGGGGGATAGGGGAGGGGGTGGGTGGGGTGACCCCCATTCAGTGTCACTGAATATGTCTTATCATGAGGAACAAAATTATATATGGTTTAAGGATGAGGTTCTGAACAGTTTCTGAGATATTAAGCCTTATATGAGCTGGAGAGGTAGAGGCATACTTCCGGGGGATTCCAGGCCAGTGTCATTGAATGGGCCTTATCATAAGTCAGAAGAATGTGTATGGTTGGGGATGGGGATCTGAAGGCTTTCTGGGATATAAGGCCTTTTATGCGGGGATGCCCCAGGGGGAACCCTGATCCGTATCAGTGGCTGCATCTTATCATAAGAAACAACAATATATATGGTTTAGGGATCTGAAATGTTTCTGAGATATTAAGCCTTAATGAACTTGAGGTGGTGGGGGATGCCATGTTGGTGATACTGGACGTATCAACAATACATATGTTTAAGGCATGGCAATCTGAATGTTTTTTGAGATATCAGGGATTACATGAAGTGAAGAGGTGGGGCATGCCCCTTGGGGACCCCTAGTCAGTGTCACTGAATTTGTCTTATCATGAGGAACAACAATCCAGCAGTTTCTGCGGTATTAAGTCCTTGAACTGGAGAGTGGAGGCATTCCTCGGGGATCCCAGATGTCATTGGATGCACCTTATCATAAGGAAGAAGGATATGTATGGTTTGGTGATAGGGATCTGAACATTATCTGAGATATGGCATTTATGTGGTGGTGGTGGGGTGGGGTGGGGGTGCGAGGCCCCCGGGGGAACTCTGGTTTGTATCAATGGATGCCTCATCATAAGAAACAACAATATGTATGGTATAGAGGCGTGGGGGGGATCTGAATGGTTTCTGAGATATTATGCCTTTTATGAAGTTACTGGTGTGGCGCATGTCCCTAGGGGACCCTCTGAGACCATCTTGCAAAACTTCATATCCAATTATCAGTCATATCCCCAAATTTCAGAACAATCTGTCCAGTGGGTACTGAGAACTCATCTGGACAAAATTTGGGTGGATTTAGGCATGCCCCGGGGGACACTTTGAGTCTGCATTTAAATTTTGGAACTGTCTTGCACAACTTCATATCAATTTCTATCATATCCCCAAATTTCAGAATAATCGGTCCAATGGTTACTGAGAGTTCGTCTGGACAAAATTTCGGTGGAAAGAAAAAGAAGAAGAAGTAGAATAATTATCAAAATAATAATAAGAAACTGAGCCAAAATAATAAGTCTCCCCGCTTCATTTGTGAGACTTACTAATAATAACAATAATAATAATAAATAATAATAATATTTATAGTAGTAATAAGAAATGGCACAAAAACAGTAAGTCTACCCATTTTGTCTGGGAGACTTAATAATAACAATTATAATAATAACAATTATAATATTACTAAGAAGAAACAGAGCAAAAACAATAAGCCTCCCAACTTCGTTTAGGAGATGTAATAATAATAATAATAATAATAATAATAACAATTATAATAATAAGAAAAAACAGAACAAAATCAACAAGTCTCACCACTTGGGAGACTTAATAATAAGATTAATAATAGGAAGAAATAAAGCAAAAACAATAAGTCTCCCCACTTTGTTTGGAAGACTTGATAATAATAAGAAGAATAAGAATAATAAGAAGAAACAAAACAAAAACATTAAGTCTCCCCATTTCGTTTGGGAAACATAATAATAATAATAATAATATTAATAACAATTATAATAATAATAAGAAGAAACAGAGCAAAAACAGTAGTCTTCCCACTTCATTTGAGAGACATAAAAATAATAATAAGAAACAGAGCTAAAACAATTACTCTCCCCACTTCATTTGGGAGATTTAAAAAAGTCTTTTCTAGAGCAATGGCTTAGAAGTACAGATTTCACATGTATGAGTTAGCATAATGTGCATATATAACAAGCTCCATTGAGCAGGGCAATATAATATATGTCATATGGGGTTTTTAGTAGTAGATGATAAGGATTTGTCAGTAACAGGAACATTTGCATCATATTAGTAAACAAGAGTACCATAATCATCTTGTATAGCTTCCCTGAGAATCCAAGCAAAACAAGACCTGATGCCTCTGACAGCTTAAGTCTGCTAACTTGGTTTTGTGCTTGTTAGTGAGTAAATTTTCACAAAAAATCCAGGGAGAACATCAGTAGCTTCAGTGCTTCTTGACAAGAATTATGACTTCACACTTTCCACTAATTCGGACTTTGGAACTTTGAGCAAAGTTTAAAAAAAAAAAAAAACCTTCAGTGAATGAAGGAGATATGGAGGGATCAAAAAAGTTAAAAGACAGACAGAAAACATAATACAAACTGTCTTTCCAAGGGTGTATAATAAGGTGATAGTCTGTGCTCTCTGAAAGATCAGGGTCTCAGCAATTTGCAAATGTGAGTCAGGATCATTGCACTCTGTATATACAGTAGGGTCAGGGTACCTGCACTTTGTGTACTCTGCATATGCAAACAGTTCAAAGTCTGTATAAGCAACATAGACAACAATTACATTTGCTCTGGTGAGCTTTTAAGTATCTGGGGGATTTAATATACCTCAAAATCCAGGACGTCAAAAGCTGGTGAGTCAGGATCTGAATCATTTGGTAGCAGTTCCTCATCCTCTTCCTTTGGAGCAAATATTACTTTTCTTTTCTTTGATGCTGAGTTTGTAGGTAGAGACTTCAATATACTTCGCTGAGGGGTCTTCATATCTGATGGTGTCTTTAGGTTTGATGGGGTCTTCAAGGCTGATGGAGTATTGGTTATATCCTGAAGTGGCTGAACATTCTCCTTTGATGTGGAAAAAAAAAGACTAAGACTGACAAACAAAACGATATAATTATGGAACACAAAGAAACTCAAAATACATAATATCTGATTGAATAGTTATAATGGAGGGCACAAAAGACCAACATCAATTTGCACATTTGCCTAGCCTGATCAGGGCATTCCTTGCCCATTTACAATTAACTGTCTAGGCTGAGATAGGCATGGACAAAGGGACCTATACTCACACTGATGCTCAAATGAATAGAGAAACTAACATGGAAAAAAAAAAAATGGGGAAAAAAACAACAACAAACAAACAAACAAAAAACAACAGAAATAACAGGAGACCCAAGGGCCAGGATTTGCTCACTTGAATAAAAACACACTGCATATCTGCATATAAACAGATGCCATTTTTTGTTTTTGTTTTTCAGAGTTGCCACTTCAAATAATCAAAATACCGGTTGTGCCATATGCTTACATACCAGCCATTTTTCTTAATTATCCTCAGTGAAGATGATATTACATTTTCATTTCAATGCTCTTCAAAGACTTAATTCACATATAATTTGGTGTGCTTCTGACCGATGCAACAGCATAATTAGTAAGCATCTGTTTTACATGTTGGAGGGACTGGTTTCACACTCCAGCCAATATACCATGTTTAAAGCCAGACTTGTTGGCTTAATGTGAGGATAATGAGACTGTTTGTTAGCTGTCCTGTATCTGCTGTTTGATATTTCAGTGATGCGGCATAATAAAAGAACACTTTTTCTTGACATGACTGAAAGTTTGTTGAATGGAAAATTAAACCACATTGAACCACAACTGAAATATATGCTTCTGCTTTGTTAGGCCTGCCAGTATTCTGCTTGTCAGTCTGTGCTTTTCCACTAGTAGAATAACTAACTGTTACACCCCTGCCATACCTGACATTACAGGATAAACAAAGATACTGTACTCACCCTACATATTTGGACATCAAAACTCCTTACTGTACAAAAAGAGATAAGAGAAAAGTCAAAAGTCCAGAGAGTGCCACAATCACAAACCGGAGCCCTTTCCAGACACCAAAAGAGGAAACCGACAAAACCAAACAAGCACAAATCGAACAAACATACAAAAAGCACTACGATTAGCTCTCTCTTCCCCAAGCGAAGTAATAGCAATGCTAAAAGGTAAACCTAACTTGATAATGATTTAGCATTTTAAATTTTGACCTTGTTAACTAAAGTCTGTAGCTTAGCCATACAGCCACTTAAATGGAACAAGCTCATTGGAATAAAATATGCTGATAAATCTAAAAAGAGCTGGCAACAGTGCAAACCCTATATAAATTATTCAATGGAGAGGTTCCATCTATGACTATCTGTGTTTTTTTTTTCAGACATGTTTGTCTAAATAGTAAGGGTAAATAAGCTTCTCACCTTTGGTGTTTGTGGTAATATTTTTGGAGTTGGAATAGGACTGCTTGGCTTCTGATACTGTTTATCTGGGAATGGACTGGTCTGTACAACAGAAGTAGTAGTGTGCTTGATAAATAAAGTCTCCAGCTGCTGTTGTAATTCTTTAAGTTCTTCATCCTTCACAAAATGATAGTAGTCAAAAGCTGAGTAAAAGTCTTTCAAAGCTCACTTGCTCAAAAGCAAGTATTAAAATATAAGTGAAGATACCTAGGAAATGCTACAATCACAAAACACAGCCTGCCCGAGGTACCCAGAAGGCATGAGGAGTATACAGTGACAAAACAAATGCAACATATAAAAGCACTGGCACACAAATAAAGAACTGCAACTTGGAACAGTCTGCAGAAAAAAAAACTACTTAGAGGCTTACAGCAGTTCTACAAACACCACGCCCTTATCTCCTAATGCAGCTACAACAATAAAACAATATAAAAACAAAGAAAAGAGCGGCCATTGAAGAAGATGACACAATGCTAGCATCAACACAAGGAAATCGAAACTCTTACTCAGAAGAAAGAAACACTATTACAAATCTTAAAACACTATTACAATTTAAAGAACATGTTAATCTGTAGTTTTTACAGCCTGCAAATTCTGTCATACAGCAGGGACAAAGCACCTTTATGGATCTGTATATTCTACCTAGAAATGGAATGTGCTTAATCACTTGACCACAATGACCAACCACAGGATCAATGGTCCTGTAGCTCACCTAAGACATTTGTTCTGAGTAAGTTTATGGTAACATTTTTAAAGAATGAAACATATGGGTATGGTAGTCAGTAAAGTTTGAAAAACCTTAGGTCTGTGTATCCTACAGTAACTTGGTATGGAATTTAGCATTAATTAATTTGATGAAACAGAAACTTTACATAAAATATGGCTTTGATGAAGTGACATACTAAATATCAAAGGCCCATGGGTTCTAGTTTCACACAAGATTTTTAAAGTTTTTTTACCTCAGGGCTATAATGTGAACAATCTTGGTAAAGGTCCACTAGATAAAGATAAAACTAAGTCAAACGTTAAAGGCTAAGGCCATCTAGTTTCACACAAGAAGATTCTTAAAATTTTCCCCATATGAGTCTATGTAAGACAAGTGACATTCGTGACAGAACCATTCTAATCCCAGGCACAGAATTTGAACAATCTTAGTAAAGGCCCTCTGGCTGAAGTTCTATACCAAATATTAAAGGTTTTCAGAAAAAAAGATTTTTAAAGTTTTTCCTTAAATGAGATATGTAAAACATCTCCAGAGGTGGAGGCCATTTTTAACCCCAGGGCTGCAATCAGAACAATCTTGGTAGAGGTCCATTAGATGAAGCTACATACAAAATATCAAAAGCTTGGCCTTCTAGTTTCAGACAAGAATTTTTTTTTAAAGTTTTTCCCTATATTTGTCTAAGTAAAACAAGTGACTCTAGGAGCAGGGCCATTCTTGAACCCAGTGCTATAATTTGAACAATTTTGGAAGAGATCTATTAGATAAAGCTTTACACCAAATATCAAAGGCCTTGGCCTTCTAATTTCAGTCAAGAAGATACCTAAAGTTTTCCCCACTATGATTCTATGTAAAACACGTGAGCCCCAGGAATGGGCAATTTTTTATTCCAGGGCTATAAGTAGTTGCGGTCATGGTACCAAAGCCGTAATCCAAAATCATAAATCCATAAACGAATGACGAATCAGAATGTTCAGACCCAAAGACATGGACCCCAGAACAAAGGGTGTAATCAAGCGTCCGCGGATAGTAAGCATTACTTGGTAAGCAAGCTTTGCCCACCATGCCCATGGGCCTGAACGAAGGAAATATCGGTAGAAGCGTATGTCCGGGATTTGGGAAGTCTACTTATGGCGCGTCACTGGCAAAAACATCAGAAACAATTCTGGAAACTGCCACGTTGTAGGGATTGACTAGATCATGATGTCTCCCATAGAACTTCTTAAGTGTTGCTACCAGTTTGGTTTTTTGATACCCCTGGCTCAACAACTTTTGAGTGAGCACTTTCCCACGCTCCATGAAGTCCTGATAATTTGAACAGGTTCTGGCAAATTGAACAATCTTGGTCAAGGCTCATTAGATGAAGTTACATACCAAAGGTCTGGGCCTTCTAATTTCAGAGAAGAAAATTTTAAACATCTTCCCTATATGAGTCTATGTAAAACTAGTAACCTTTGAGGCAGGACATTTTTTTATCCCAGTGCTATAATTTGAATAATCGTGGTAGAGGTCCACAAGATATCTACATACCAACTATCAACAAGTTAATACATTGTATACCATTTTGATGTAAATGACCCTTATTGGTTGACATGTTGTTAACCCAACCTCATCATCATCATCTAGTTTCAGACAAAAAGATTTTTAAAGTTTTACCTATAGGAGTCTATATAAAAAAATATCTCTTCCATTTAAGAGGTCTAGGTCAACCCAAGGTTATTAGTTTTTTAAACTTTATTGGGCCCATGTCTTCAATGCTGCATACTAAGCCCCAGGGCCACTGGCCCTTTGGTTCTGGAGAAGAAGATTTTTAAGGTATTTTTACCATATATGGGCTTGGTGGCCATCCTGACCATGTAACCCAGATGTGGCAAACAAACTTTAGTTGCCCAGCCTGTAGAGGCTCCAAATAAACTTTGGCTTTGAATGGCCCAGTGGGCATTCTAGTTTCAGAAAAGAATTTTTTTTTTAGTTTTTCCCTATATGAGTCTATGTAAAGTAAGTGACCCTGGGGCAAGGCCATTTTTGACCCCAGGGATACAATTTGAGCAATCTTGGTAGAAGTCCACAATATTAAGCTACATAACATATATCAAAGGCCTGGGCCTTCTAATTACAGATAAGGTTTGTAAAGTTTTGCCTGCAGGAGTCTGTATAAAAAAAAATCTGTAAAAAAAAGGTCCAGGTTAACACAAGGTTATATTGTTTTCAAACTTTTTTGGGCTCACGTCCCCAGTGCTGCATACCAAGCCCCAGGGCCATTGGCCCTTCAGCTCCAGAAAAGAAGATTTTTAAAGGGTTTTTACCGTATATAGGCATGGCAGACATGTTGATCATATGACCCAGATATGGCAAACAAATTTCTGTTCCCCCTACCACTGAGGCCCCATATGAAATTTGGCTTTAACTGGCCCAGTGGTTTCTGAGGAGATGTTTGAAGAGTGTGGATGATGGACGGATGGACCAAGGATGAGGTAGCTTGTCTATACTGTAATCTCACCTATGAGCCTATAGGCTCAGGTGAGCTAACAAGAAAACGTTAGAATGATTTTTTCCAGGCCATGACAAGGATTGAGTACCAAGACCATAATACTGGAAGGACCTCTCATAGTACCATTTGTAAGCTGCCTATTAATTAAAACAGCTTCCGCGATAATCCTGTAACATTATCTTGGAATCACTGAGAACTCAAAGCCAGAAAGAAACAGATGTAGTCAATATGTAAAGATCTGTCTAATAGAAACCAAATTTGATTTATTTAAGTGGGAATAGTAACAATTTTTGTGTAGATGCAGAGGCTGGTCTGGTTAAAAATAAGTGTGCCTCGGCACCTACCATCAGTTCTATATCAATGAAGTATATCCTTATTGGCTCTGCTCCAGGAATAATGACATTGCAGCCTATTGCAGACAGCTCTTCTTTTGTTGCTCTTTAAACACAACTTTTGGCCTCCAGTCAATCATCTTTCATATTTATTGTCAGGTGTCTTTCGATAAAGTATACAAAAAATAAAGTATACAAAAACATTTTAATTTTTAAATTGGGAATTGGTGTTTTCTAGACATCTCAGGATTAAAATGCTTGCATGATGACAGTTTATGGAATGCATCTTATATCCTGTGTTTTCCAAATAAGTTATGTGGGTGTTTTTTTTTTTGTGTTATTTTTTTTTTTTTTTTTTGGTACTTTGAATATAAATACCCACCTTATGCAGAGGTGTTTGTGAAGATCCATGAAAGCACAACTGTAGAAAAGTATGCATGAACAGTCCTGATCCAATACAACTGAAATATTGTAGAAAGGACTGTCACATTTCACAACAGCATATAACTTTGCTTTATTTTTTTGCATTTGTTTGTTGTACTTAATCAAATACCTTTTTAGAGTTCTCTTTTTCTAATGCTATCACTAAAGTTTCCTTTTCACCATAGTTCTTCTGCAGAGTCTCCTGATGATAGAGAGAAAAAAATGCAAGTGACCTACTGTTTAAAATACTGCTATATCATATTTTGATCATATCATACTATAAAATATCAATGTGGCTGTTTGTTTTTTTTCATACATGTACAAAAATTTAGTCTCCTGCAATCTGATATTATCATAATAACTGAAACAAGTATAGTAAAAGAAAAACAAAGCAATTCACCAAATTTATGTCCCTGGCCTTTTAAAAATCCACCAAAAATAACCAAAAGTATAACTGGGTACCCAGGAAATGCCACAATTACAAAGCATAACCCTCCGGAGGCACCAAAAGGAAAGATGAGGAACAAATAAGGACAGAACAAATGTCACATGTTAAACCACAGATGCACAAATAAGAATTGCAACAGATGAACTGCCTTGGAATGGTCAGTAGGAAAACTTCTTGGAATGGTCAGTAGGAAAACTACTTGGAATAGTCAGTAGGAAAACTACAAGTCAAAAACTACGGAAAAGTGCAAGAAACAATTGGAGAAAAAGTGATAAAAACAATAACAGAATAATACCGAAAGCACATGCACATCCACGGACCATGGCAAAACAGCCTGTAAAGCTTAAAAAAGATCAGTCTAAAACTGTAAGAGGAATCGCACACACACAATACCCACTATCTATATTCTCTGATTATCTATATTCTCTGATAGTATTAGAGCCCCCCCCCACCCCCGCAAAAGAACTAAGTTCAAAAGGGGAAAAGTAACATAAAATAAATATATATGTTAGTTAGAAACAGATAAGAAAAAAATCAGTAGATATCATCAAGGTAGATAGTATTGAAGCTAGGAAGTGACTAAACAAAAATAATGCAGAAAAAGTAAATCAAATAATCTCAAGATTATACCCAATTCACATACACATCTTTTAGACCATGACAAAAATAATTGTGAAGTGTCAAAAGATCTGCCAACAACTGTAAGAGGAGTTGGGCCCAGAATGTCCCTACTATGTATACAATTTAATAGCATTGGAGCTCTACAAATGACTGTAAAAAGGCAGCAAAATTAAGAGAAAAAAAAAAAAAAAAAAAAAAAAAAACTAGAAAAAGTGTCAATAGGACACGGATGCCCCTGCCAAAATGCCATTCAGACAAAGGTTACATATGTAATTGGACAGGTACAGCATTAAGTTATTATTAAGGTTGATATGGCCCATACATGGTTTACTATATGGAACTTAGTCAAGGGCAGATAATTTATAAACAAATAAGCAAGAGTTGTCTTTCATGTTCATTACACATCGCCTCAATGTCATGCCTGCATCTGTAAATTTTCATAAATGTGACCCGTCACGCAAAAACAAGCCATCTGGGAAGATATTGACGAAATTGAGATATATACAGAGGCGAATTCTAAAGTATTTCACCTTCAATTTGACACCAAAATGAATGATCTAATCCGAAAACTAATCGACTTACATATCTTAAAAGAAAACTACCCTTCTCGCTAGAACGTCAAAAATTTGAATCCAAACGTCATTAATGACGTCAACATTTCTATAAGATATCTTTCTACACCTAATTCAAGTCATAGTCATAAAATAAGATCCCTGATGAAAATAATATCAGAAACATGTTTTCTTTTTAATCCTTGATATATTTTAAGTAACGTATTTCATATTTTACAGTTAAATTGTCTGAATCAAATCACTACTAGGACAAACCGAAAAATAGGCATCCACCATGGAAACATCACGGACCCCAATGTCAAGACATGATGTCCTGTTTATATATGGCGCCTTTTGTGATATTAAGTAGATCACATCTCTAAGACAATTACGAAAATGGTCTACAACAGTAAAAAATAAATTCATTTTGACCAAGGTTCAATGACGTGTAAACGCAAGCTATCATGTGCAGAAAAACTTAAGCCTGTCCTCGAGCATTACGTTGGCTTTGCACAAGATGCTTTGAGTTTATACTTCAATGAACCTTTGGAAAAATTGAATTTCTCTACAACATCTTCGATATCTTCGAGTCATTTTCCGTAACTAAATTTGTAGAATGACTGGAAGACTTCAGAAAAAATCCTTACAAATAGGAATTGTTGTTGCTGATTTCTGTATGCGCCATGTATACGTATGGGGTAGACTTTAGTCAAACAAGTTTTAACAAAAGGACGGACAGCTTGAGATAAGTCAGTATTCAAGGGGGAGGGGGAGGAGGGGACCCTTCGTCACACAAAATAGTAAAACGGACTATAGGTGTTTGCAAAAAGGGTTCATTCACATCAGTTACTTGTCATTTCTTATTTCGTTGTTTTGACAAAAACCAGGACAGGCTTAGAGCATGTAGCAAGAAATTGGAAAAATTGATGCATAACCACATTGTCATTGTTTAGAAAACTCGCGTCAAAACATTGTGCCTGAGTGTTCTCAACGATGACAATACGGTAGTACATCAAATCTGCAAATGTAAGTACTTTCACCCTTGGTACATACTCTGAGCTTATTCTATTGTTCATCAAAACAACGAAAATAATAATAATAACGACCAAACTCTGAACGGATCCTTTTCAAAAAAATCTACAGTCTTCTTTACTGTTTTGTATTACACAGGTTTATCCTCTTGAGTATTTTCGCTTTCTCATCAGAACACAACAAAACAATTTATCAATCACCTTCACTTTTTAACTTTTGGGCTTTCATCAATCGCGGTTTTGGAACTAAGGGTTTGGGGCAAGTAGTATCTTTATGAATATCGCCTTCGCAATGCTGTCGCACATTCTCATATAAGTACATTGTACCAGGTTCTCTCCGCACTGAGACCTTGCCTACGAATAATCTCCAGATCTATTTTGAGAACAGTCTGAAGTTTTTCCTGATCCTTTATTATACTGACACTGAATTCAGCAGAGGAGGGGAATTCTCTGATGAACACTTTGCCTGGCTCTGACGAAGAAAAACGAAAATGATGATACTTGGTAAGATTTGGTATCTTTCCGAAGCAGGTTTCCAGGAATATTTTCCATGCGCGAACAGGTACAAGTGTATTGTCAAAAAAAGATTATTGTTTTGTTGACATGTGTCACATAAATCAGACGAAAGTTTCATTACGGCATTATCAGGTAGGTATAACTTCCAAATGTTCTTGAATTTGGTGAGCCTAACAGCCTTGGAAGATAAATCTCCACATGCTCTAGTATAAGTCCTCCAAAGATTAGCTTTCGTCACATCACTTGGTAGCATCATTACCGTATAATCCGTCATTTTCGGCATTCTGCCAGGTAAAGACATTGCATTACAATCTGCGAAAGTTGTAATAAAGTTGATCACATGTCTTTCATCATTCAAACTGAGAGCATTCGCGGCACATCGCCCTGTAATACTTATCGGAGTGAATCCATGAGTATCATAATGCTTACAAATGTTTCTATATCGTGTATTTCCTACTCCATGTGCAAAGAGATACGTGACCTTTCAGACTTGTATACCATGTAAGAACAACTTAACAGAAGCTCGTTGCCTGTCTTTTTCTTCCTTGTGAGTAGATATTTGTTTTGTGTGTGCTGAGTTAACTCTGTTCTGTTGCAAGTTCGCCAGCAATATAAGTTCCAGAATTTCCTTCGGAAGTTCCGTCATGTTCACTCTTTCTTCTAGGGTCGTCAGATCAACGGCTTCATAACACGACTTTCCTGAAAGAAATAAAGCTCCGTTTAGGATGTTAATGTACAATGTAGGAAAAGGGCTCTCAATGCAGTCTGATCTGGACAATCTCTGTTCGTAGAGATATATTACAGTATCAATTGATACTCTAAGCGGACAATGCAGGCCCAGATCAGCCTGCTGATCTTGACCTGCGCTGTCCGCAAATTGCATGGCCCTTTTCATGCGTTGCGCACAATTATACCTTATGTCTGTGCAACTGCACCCAAAGTTTCCGTTGTTGTTGTTTTTGTTTTTTTTGGGTCATGGATCATATCAAATTAAAGAGCTAACGACATAATACGAGAAAAGAGTGCTTTTCAGGCAAAGCAGGGGTCTATCGATCTGCTGTAGATGAATAAAATACATTTTTAACGATTTGCTTCTCTTTTCTGAGAAAGAATGCAAAGCGGCGTACTGAGTGTTTAGTGAAAAGAACTGAATAAGGATGCACAAGTCAAACAAGAAATTTATAAAACAAAGAGAAAAAAATAATAATAATAAGAGGCATAAAATTGTCCAAATACTCTTGCTTGAAATTTACTTCGAACTCCACAAATACAGGGAGAAGAGTATTGAAATAAAAACAAATACAAACATGTTTAGAAGTAATAAAAAAAAAATAAATCAGCCCGGGAATCGAACCTAGGCCTCTCCGATCTCAACGCCAACGCGTTACCGTTAAGCTACAAAATCAGTTTACAGGTTACTGATTAAATTTGTATATAAA
This sequence comes from Anodontia alba, assembly GCA_964016985.1. Lineage (NCBI taxonomy): Eukaryota > Metazoa > Mollusca > Bivalvia > Lucinida > Lucinidae > Anodontia > Anodontia alba. The sequence continues at coordinate 118,454,365 of OZ024824.1, forward strand.
ACCTGACATGCCATTGTGACGTCAACATTTTTATGATTCTTTTTTTTTTTTTTTTTTTAATTTTTTTATTTATTTTTTTTTTTTATGAGTTGGGAATACGTTGATAACGTTGATAAACTTCTTAAGGCACCATGGTTTGTACAATAAAAGAAAAAAGCAAGCGTACACAGCTATGGCCGTTGTGTATGAAATTTCGGACACATTTGCGTGATGAAATAACCGTGTATTGGTTGAAAAAAAAAATAAATAACTAAAAAATGACTTACCATCATCCAGTCTACAGCAACACATCCTCATCCAGTCAACAGCCACACCCGCTATCTCGGAACCGCTGCACATCGCTGTCCTTATCTGGCAATTCAAAAGATACATTCACACAGCCAGAGTCTGAATCCGTGTCACTGGAGGAAGAATCATCAGTGTCTCCACACTCTAGTTCATTTTCCGATGACTGATGTGTCAGATACGTATCCATGAACTGACTCACTAAATTTAAGGTTCCCTCATCATCGTTTTCCAGATTCAGAAAACAGTTTTGGTAAAAAAAATCCCTGACTGACCCTGTTGATAACTGGGACATGTTTTTGTGTTTAAACCGCCGTAAAAACTTTATTCAAGGGATGCAACTCGAACAGAAATGTGTCAAATGTATACCATTCAAAAAATAAAAGGCTTCACAATAATCGGGAACTGAAATTAATCATAATTAAAAAGTACCGACTTTCAATTAGTGACGCACTTGTGACAATTAAACGTTAATGATGTCGCCGTAAAACGTGAACTTTTAAAACGTCATAACTCGTTATTGACGTAAGTTCCCGTAAGGCACGTTTTAGCGTGACGGGTCACAAATATATTCCATATGGTTTAGGAGTTATGGCCCAGACACGGTTAACTATATGGAACTAAGTGAAGGGCAGGTAATTCAAAAACCAAACAAGCAAGAATTGTCTTCCTTGTTCACGACACATTGTCTCAATGTCTTGCACACACCTGTAAAGTTTCATAAATATATTCCATACGGTTAAGGAGATGGCCCGGACATGGCACATTGTCTCAATGTAATGCATGCACCTGTAAAGTTTCATAAATATATTCCATACGGTTTAGGAGTTATGGCCCGGACACGGTTTACTATATGGAACTAAGTGAAGGGCAGGTAATTCAAAAACCAAACAAGCAAGAATTGTCTTCCTTGTTCATGACACATTGTCTCAATGTCTTGCACACACCTGTAAAGTTTCATAAATATATTCCATACGGTTAAGGAGATGGCCCAGACACAGTTTACTATATGGAACCAAGTCAAGGGCAGATAATTCAAAATCAAACAAGCAATTGTCTTCCTTGTTCATGACACATTGTCTCAATGTCATGCATGCACCTATAGTTTCATTAATATATATTCCATACGGTTTAGGAGTTATGGCCCACACATGGTTTACTATATGGAAATAAGTCAAGGGCAGATAATTAAAAAACTAAACAAGCAAGAGTTGTCTTCCTTATTCATGACACATCGTCAAAATGTCATGCATGCACCTGTAAAGTTTCATAAATATATTCTATACGGTTTAGGAGTTTTGGCCCACACATGGTTTACTATATGGAACTAAGTCACAAGCAGATACAATGTAATTCAAAAACCAAACAAGCAAGAGTTGTCTTCCTTATTCAAGACACATCGTCTCAATGTCATGCATGCACCTGTGAAGTTTCATAAATATACTCCATATGGTTTAGGAGTTTTGGCCCACACACGGTTTACTACAAGGGAGTGTCAATAAATAACCAGCCTATCCCTTTTCCGATGGACCGAGACCATCACGATTTTCATGCTTTGTTTCAATATATGATTTATACATGGGTACAAAATTACATGCGTATCGAGTCATTCTTTAATAAGATATTGAATGTCAAACAAGGCTAGTGATGCAAAGGGATGCTTTTCATCTAAAGTTGAGTACCGTGCTGTAATTCGGTATTTGTATTTAAAAGGTAAAACAGGCAAGGAAATACAAGGCGAGTTAGCCGATGTTCATGGGTCTTCTGCACAATCTTATACTCAGGTTAAATTCTGGGTAGGGGAATTCAAACGCGGTAGAACGTCTTTAGAAGATGAAGCCAGGTCTGGACGCCCACTGGATCCCACCGACAAAGAAATGTGTAAGAAAGTTCGGGATCTGGTATACTCTGATAGGCGAATTCAGGTGGAAGAAATAGCACAGGCATCAGGCATTTCACATGGTAGCGTTTCAACAATCTTACATGATTGTTTTGGTATGCGCAAGCTAACAGCCTGTTGGGTCCCCAAATCCCTTAGCGTAAGCAAATGGCAACCAGAGCATCAGTATGCAGTGCCTTGTTGAAGCGTTTTAGGTCAAAAAATGATTTTCTTTTGTGTCTGGTGACTGTAGATGAGATTTGGGTTCATTATTATGAGTCAGAGAATAAAGCTCAAGAGTCGTCAGTGGGTAGGGCCTGGGTCCCCGAGGCCAAAGAAGTTCAAGACGCAACCATCTGCTGGCAAGGTGATGGCCACAGTATTTTGGGACGCAAAAGGCGTTATTATGTTGGACAAGAGAAGTACAATAACTGGAGTGCAAACTTGTCAGACCAGCTGAGAACCTCCATCCGTGAAAAACACCGAGGTAAACTCTCTAAAGGTGTTTTGCTGCAACAGGACAACGGGAGAGTCCACACTTGCAAAGTTGCAATGGATGCTTAGAGCAAAACGGGTATGAATCAATACCACATCCTGCCTATTCGCCTGACCTAGCTCCTAGCGACTTCTTATTCCCAAACTTGAAAAAGGATACCCATGGACTTCATTTCCAGTCTGATGAAGTCGTGACGGCAGTTGAGGAGTGGGTCACTGGAAAGGACCCTGACTTTTTCAGTTCTGGGCTGATGGCACTTGAACACAGTTGGTCTGAGTGCATCACACTAGAGGGCAATTTAATTGCCCTCTAGTGTGATGCACTCAGACCAACTGAATTACATCGAAAAAGAAGAGGTGGATCTCAACCGGAAATAAGTTGGTTACTTATTGACTCACCCTCGTATATGGAACTAAGTCAAGGGCAGATAATTCAAGGATCAAACAAGCAAGAGTTGTCTTCCTTGTTCCTGACACATTGTCTAAATGTCATGCATGCACCTGTAAAGTTTCATAAATATATTCCATACTGTTTAGGAGTTATGGCCTGGACACAAACAGGGACGGATGTACGAACGAATGGATGTACGTACGGGACGGACAGGGGTAACACTTAATGCCCTTCCGCTATTCTTCGAATATGCGGGGATATAAAAAAAAATAAAATAAAGATTATACCCAATCACATGACTTTTCAGACCATGACAAAAACACTAATGAAGTGTCAAAATCTGCCAACAACTGTAAGAGCAGTTACACACACAGGGTACCTACTATGTATACAGTTTGAAAGTAAGAGAGCTTGAAAAATAACAATCGTGGGCAGATAACGCAATCAAAAATGATGAAATTTACCCATTAGCAATCCCAAACAATCTCCACAATATCAATGCACATATCAAGTTTGGCAAAAAATCCCTTGAGATTTACTGAAGAAATTGTTCTGAAATGGAAGTACAGATGTGTGGTGGGTGGGCAGAAATCTCTGTCAAAAATTGATGAAAATTGACAAACCAAATCTCGACAATATAAATGCACAAAGCAAGTTTAGTGAAAATTATTTGATACATACTTGAGTTATTGTCAGGAAACAAAAATGCAGATGTGTTACAGGCAGATAAATGTCTAAATTTGACAAAATTTGCCCAGTAGCATTCCCAAACCAGATCTTGACAATATCAAAGCACATAACAAACTTAATGAAAATCCATTGATATATACTACAAGTTATCATCCTAAAATGAAAAAGTGGATGTGTTGCAGGCAGATAACTCTCATCCCTAGTCTTTTCTACAGTTGCCTTCTTTTGGGATGAGTGACAAAATGAAAATGGGCAGATGTAGCAGCAAGGGCTAGTCACAACAGTTTGTTCTCTGCCTCTGGCTCATGTGCACTTTAAAGCAAATATCCAAATACATAATGGAATATAAGCTGAATCTGGTTTGTAATTAATAAAGGAGAATACGGCTTTAAACCGTATTCTTAGTTTAATTTTATGACTTCAAGGCATTTCTAGAATATTAGGTTCTATTCAATTTCAATGTACACTGTTTGTAATTGAATTACTAATTGGTATGAGATGCAATAACTGCTTCACTAATTGGTGTGACATGGCTGTTAATCAAGTTTGATGATGTGACTGGTGATGTCATTAATATGTCACTACCTAAGATGCAATGTTGCTCTACTTACTTTTCCTTATTTGTTTGTGTTGAGGTTTTATGGCCCAGTCAACCCAATGGGTCATGTCGAGCGCGGTCAGTTTACCTAGCCACATGTTTACTGGGCAGGCTTAGTCCTCTAAGCTGTTAACCAGTATTGTGCACATTCTTTCGCCAGAAACTGACAACTGCCCTTCTTGAATCAGCGGAAGGGAGAGAATGACCGTAGAAAATATTTCATGATCAATCTCCACAAAAGAATGTTGCCGACCTCGGCAGGGGTTGAATCCGCAATCTACTGGTCTCCAGTCGGATGGCGCATCCAACTGAGCCACCAAGGATGGCTCCTTTTCCTTAAACCACACTTTTAAGGAACATATCCACCCACCACTCCCAGAAGTGGCAGTCACACTAAAAGTAGCATAAAGTAGCATTTTGAAATATTCTGTACCAGTAATTCTGATTTTGTTAGCCTATTATTGTACAGTTACTAAAATTTTTATTTTGGTGTTTAAACTGATTCCATGTTAACTTTTGATACTGCAGAAAGTTCAATTCTTTCAGGTCATTCTGAAAGAAATAACTAAAGTGCTGTCTTGCCAAGACTAATCTTACTAAAATATTGAAGAGACAGCCCAGTCCTACAAGACAGTATGAAAATTGGACTAGTCAACATAACAGATCACATAATCAGATGGTTTTGAACTGTACCTATTTCGATTGTGGTGAAAACAGTGTACTGTTTGTCAAACAGTTAAATTTGTTCATCAGACTTGAATGAAACAGCAGGGACTGAAAAACGGAGCAAAGATGCATATAAGTTATTGATTTGACACTTTTTACTTCTCCATCTTGAAGTGAATTTATTAGTCAAAATAGCTGCAAACATTATACGATTCAGCAAAGCAATTTGTCGCAGAGCGGAAATTCTATTGAAATTTGTGCCTCCTGGAAGTCGAATGCATTTACTGCAAGGTAGTCTTATAACTTGATTGCTTTCCTAGTAGAGGTGTCAGACTCATTGCATGGGGAATAAACCATCACTAGGAAACACAGGTCAAGTTCTGATTAGATTATAAAGAAAATGATGGGGGTTAGGAAGTGGTATCTGCAGTAGGAGGCCAGTTGTCTTGGCCATGCTGTTTCAGTGTAATATTACAGTGTTATGCATTTCCATGTCAGAGGATTGTGGTTGCAAAGCATAGCATGCTTTAAAGGAATGGTTGTATTTTCTCACAGTCAGTGCGAAGCAGATGAGGGCTAGAAAGGACTGATGAATTTTAAAGAAAATGGTTGGTTGCTTTGTAGGCCTTCATAGCAGAAGTGGGTAATTTCAGTTGTGCAAACTGGTTGCGAGGTGGAATAAACTTGCCAGCTTTCAGGGGGCTGAAATTTCAAACACTCAGTCTGATAAGGTTATGCAATCAAAACTTAACCTTGCAAATTTATTTACCTCACTGCAGCCAATAATTTCCCATCCAGAGTACAATAAAGGTCAATGCCATTCAAATGTTATTTAGATATTCTGAAAGTCCATCTTAAAATAAATTATGTCATTTGTACATAATTCGTAAACTTTCTAAGACATTAAATGTCTTAAAAGTAATTTATAAATAAACTGTTCTTTTTCGATGAAATACGTATTGCACCATCCACTATACTCACCATTTGGTATCCAGACTCAGAAACAGTCGTCCTCAGCAGTTCAATTTCATTTTCTAACTGATTAATATGTTTGTCAGTCTGTGAAGAGAAAAGAAAGAAAGTAAGATGACATTAAAAAGACAAGTACATGTTAGAAAGGTAAGAGAAAAGTCCAGGGAGTGCCACAATCACAAGCCGCAGCCTTTCCCAGACACCAAGAGGAAGAGGAAAGTGACAAAAACCAAACAAGGGCAAATCAAATAAACATACAAAAAAATACCAAGGTTAGCTCTTTCTTCCCCAAGCAAAGTAATCACAATGCTCAAAGGACTGAAAAAACACAAGAACAAAGTAACATCTGGCAAAACTTAAAACAAATCACCTCGTAGAATAAACCACAAAGCAACAAAGAGTAAGACTAACACCATCAAAAAGTAAGACTAACACCCGGGCCACCGCCTTAGAATGGTCTGTAAAATGAACCAATGAGGGGTTTAATGCACTTTTACAGCTAGCCAACTTTACCCTGGGTCCCGATGCTACTCTTAATACATAAAAATTTGGTTCGCATAAATGCTTCCAACTCGGTCAATGCATTATAAATTGAATCAAGCTATTCAAGTAGAAATAGATGTCTCATAAACCAGTGGCACACCAGTGAATGAAGTATGGTCAAACTTTGCTTGTCACCAACACAATACCTTCATATTATTTAAGAATGATGTCATCTGCACGCACCTTCTTGGAGTGTCACACCTGGGAGTGAACAGTTGCAGGGAGGACAATAATAAAACAAATGGTTCTGATTTTATTCATTGCACAGTCAATCTGACAAGCAAAAGCACTATATCAAGTGATGATTATAAATCAAAGAAAAACAACAATATATTCCAATACAGCAAAACATTGCTTCTACTTGTCTGTTATCAAACAAATAAGTGAAGATATCCAGGTAATGCCGGAAATGTCATTATCACGAAGCACAGCCCTCCCAATGCACTGAAAAAAGCAGGATGAGGAACAAATAAGGAAAACACAAACACTACATATGAATAAATGCCAAAAAGATTGCTTTTGGGAAGAAAGAACACACTTCGGCTAGAAAAAAAGGAGTCTTGGTTTTACTAAGACTCTTTGTAAGCAGTAATGAAGTTTACATCCTCTAATGTACACATGAGCAGAACTCCATTTTCAAATATACCACAATGGGCCCAATGATCCCAAAGGAAATAAAATATAATCTGCAGTATGAGGCACAAACAAAGTAACAAAAGATTTGTCCAACACATATCAGTATAATTGCTTTGTTTGCCCAGTATTCAAATGAAAAGTTCAATGAGGCTATATTATTGTTTTTTTTTTAGCATTGTTGCTGGATCTGGATCATACTTGTTGCCCTGAGGATTTCCACAGAGAAACTGAAAGAGAAAAGGATTCATTGATAGGGCATATATAGTATACACCCCACCTCTAATATTTTCACAAAGGGGATGGGGGGATAAAGTCACTTTGAAAACACAGTTTTTTTTAGGCAGGACAATTATAAGATGAATTTGAGGTTCCCAGTTTTCAAGCTGGGCTTTTTTTACCTGTTTGCTCTTCCTCTTGGTGTCATTGGTAGGCTATGTTTTGTGCTTGTGGATCTTCCTGAACATCTAGTCTTTTACTCCAGTCTGAGGAAAGATCCAAAGATAGGCTAAATTTCCCATGGATACTGGATACCTTCTTCGCAATGTGTGGTAGGTGAAAAAAACTTGAAATGTCAAAACATACTTTCTTCTCAAATGAACTAAGAAATAGACTCTACCAAAATTGCATTCCGGACAATACCTTTCACAACAACAGATAATTTTATGGCCTACTGATGATTAAACTATCATATGCTGTACCCACTGATACAAGAATTCAGCACCAAAGTATAATTAATTTATCTGAAGAAGATTTTTAAAGATTTTTACCATAAATGGACTTTGGCAGCAATCCTGGTTGATGGACCTTGACCATTTTAGCAATCCTCAATTCCCCTACCCAGAGAGTTCCATGTTAATTTTTGACAGAGAGACAGACCTGAAATGATCTGTTTGCTCATCCTGAGCCTCCAACTGAATAAAACAAGAGCTGTCAGCAGACAGCAGAGCTCACCTGGAATTGGGGAGATACTGGAGTGTCAGGGTGCTCTTCAGGACTAGTCTGATATTTGCTTAGGCCTATCTGTAGGATCATTATGTATGAAGAAATGTAATGGTACTTCTTGATAGGATTTCTTCTGCTATGGTTTGGTGATTTGTTGTCATAAATTTGACATTATAAGGGATCAAATATAAAATTTCTAAGTCTGTGACCTTGACCTTGAGGTCATAAGCATGGGTGGGGGTGATGGTGAATAAAACTTTGAACCTATATCTATTATCATTCCAAATATAAACCAAATCTATCATTAAGCATGGGTGGGGGTGATGATGAATAAAACTTTGAACCTATATCTATTATCATTCAAAATATGAACCAAATCTATCATATGGTTTGGAAAATATGAGCTCTTAAAACACTTTAATATAAAAGTTCTAAGTTCTTAACTTTGACCTTGAGGCCATGGGCATGGGCAGGGGTATTGCTGAATAAAACTTTGGACATGTATCTATCATCATACCAAATATGAACAAAATCCCTCATATGGTTTGGAAAATATGAGATCTTAAAAACTTTTATATAAAACCTTTAAGTCTGTGACCTTGACCTTGAGGTCATAGGCTTGGACAGGGTATTGCTGAATAAAACTTTGGAACTGTACCTATCATCATACAAAATATGAACAAAATCCATCATACAGTATGGAAAATATATGACCTCTAAAAACTTTAACATTAAAAATTTCTAAGTCCATGACCTTGACCTGACCTTGACTTAATGGGCTGGGTATTCCTTAATAAACTTTGGAACTATATCTGTCATCATACCAAATATGAACCAATTCTATCAAAGGGACTGGAAAATGTAAGCTCTTAAAATCTTAAATGTAAATGTGGATAGCTCTTCCAGGACTTGTCCAGGCAAGCTAAAAAATGGTTATACAATGACTTAACACAGGACAGTAACTAAAATTAAGTAAAATCAATCATATCCATGCCGGACTCTTGATTTTTAGTATGTCAAATATTATCTTACAAAGATAGTACAAAGATAGTAAAGAGTAAAGTATCATGCACAATATACAATATAAGGAAGAGTAAAACATGACGCACAATGTCAGGAACGGATCCTTATGTCATGATATTAAAGGTGATAATGAAGGAACAAATCAGCCTGTACGATCAGAACCATTATGGCCGTTAACAAAATCACTTGATATTGTAGAAACTATTGACTATTGGAGAAGGCCTCGGGCAGATTGTGCAAGCTGATCTAGGGTTTTGCCGTTTTCATATATCATTTCTTTTAGATCAATTTCTTTCAGTGTCCATTGTATGTATCTATGTTAAAATAATATTGGAAACAAAATATAATACCTAATCCTGTAGAGATTACACTTGTGAAATTAAATATATGTGAGGAAGCTGCTCATGCAACACTTCATGCTAGGCATCAAACAATAAAAATGCTCACTCAGAAATTTTTTCATATCTTTGACAGTTTATGAGATAATGAGAATAGAGAAATTGAGCACTGCTAAAACCAGTTTTGTAAGGCCAAGACAGACTTACTGCCTCTGTTGCTCTTACTCTTACTAACTAGAAAGTCAAATTATAATACACTGTAGATCCAATATATTGCGGTACTAGGGTTTCAAAGTCTGCTATCGCAATATAAATGGATTCTCGATATAAGTCCAGACATGTACCATGCATGTACATGTATAACAGCATGTATAATACTCCATTGTTTGTTGCCGTGGTAATTTGCTGAGACATTGCTGATAGATGGTATTCAATCAAGCTATCAGCCAAATTTCCCAATTAAAATAGGATAAGAATTGTTCAAGGGCAGTATATATGAAGGGACGTTAAGTCTAAATTTAATTGAGATCAGCTGATAAACTACATTCGAAAACAACATATGGCCAAGTTGACAATTTAGGATATCATTTTGGATGTTTCGGTTCTCTGGAACAGCAAAGGGAAACAACTCAAATTGTTGATGTTGTGGTTGCAGAATTTGCATTGCTTCCCTTTACTTATTTTGTTGCAGCTCAAAAACTATCATTTATCAAAGTTTATTATTTTTTTCATTTAGTTTTTGTTGTTGTCTTTTTTTTTTTTTTTTTAACTATTATTTGCTAGAGAAGTGTGAAATGGGAGAGCTAAGAACTTGGTGTGTGGGACAGATACATCATAAGGCTACTGTCTTGTAAATAGTTTGCTGGTGCTGAAAAGGACGGTTTTCACTAGTTGAGGAAAATAAGATCCTGGGCATCACTGACTGATTGAGCATTGAGTAGATCTGTGTACTCAATAATGACCCTGTTCATGACAATTACAGTAATCATAACTTATTGTTTGCCAATTATAATCAATGTGTGTACTGACTGACCCTAATTGGATTGTTTGTCATAATGTGTGATGCGTTGGGATAGGCAGGAAAAATCAATACTAGAACACATTATTTTTCTGAAGTAAAATAAAGCAACAAACATTTTATAAGTTTTAAATCATTTGTTGATGGAAAATTAGAGACCCATGGCTAATTTGCCATATACTGGATTTCGGGAAATAATGGACCACAATGTATTGAAGGTACAGTGTACAATCTGATACATAGCTTAAAGACTACCCAGCACTTCTGTACTTTTCCTAGTAACAATATGTACTTACCTCATTTTTGTTGTTTTCAAGTTCTTGTTTCATTTTCTGTTTAAGAGATTCTATCTCTTTGTCTTTTCTTTCCACTATATTGTCACTCTCTGTCTTATATGACTGCATGATTGAACTCATCTGAGATTTTTCCTTTTCACATTGTTTCTTCATTGTTTCTTTTTCTTTCAGACTGCTTTCAGATAGCTTCCTCATTTCTTCAGCCTGCAGGAAAACATCAAATGACTTTCAAGCAAAATGTGAGCCTTACATTATCTTAACTTATAGTTTCACAAAGCTACATGGTACACATTCTGAAATTAGTTGAGGTTTTAACTTCGAGTGCTGGAGAAAAAAAAAATGCCAACACTGCATATGTGAATGTTGAGGACCCAGAGATAACCACAAATCTCTGCTATCCATCCAGGATCTACACTCTCCACCAGTATCATATCAGTAGCTCACAGAATAAATACTGCAGCAGCTAAGAATGTGGTGGCCAGCTTGTATTTCTGATCGTAAAGAGTTTAGCTACTTTTGATCACCTGTCTCCCCAATGCTTCCTACCAAGTTTTCATCTTGGATTTCTGATCAGAACAATTTTAGCTATTTTTGATCTACAAGTCACCCCGATGCTTCCTACCATGATTCAAGTCAATTGGCCTTTGGTTCAGGAAAAGAAGTGAAAACTAGATTTTCAAGATGGCCACCATTGCGGTCATCTCGGATTTCCAATCAAAACAATTTTAGCTATTTTTTATCGACAAGTCGCCCCAATGCTTCCTACCAAGTTTCAAGTCAGTTGGCCTTTCGGTTCAGGAGAAGAAGCAAATAATAGATTTTCAAGATGGTGGCCATCTTGGTCTTCAGATTGGAATGATTTTAGCTAGTTTTGATCCATAAGTCACCTTGATGCTTCCTACCAAGTTTTGAGTCAATTGGCCTTTCGGTTCAGAAGAAGAAGAAATAGAAAACAGATTTTCAAGATAATGGCCATCATGGATTTCAGATCGGAACAATTTTAGCCTTTTTAACTTCAAGTCACCCTGATGCTTTCTACTAAGTTTTCGAGTTAAATGGCTCAAGGGTGTAGAAGGAGTAGGCTTTTATAGCAATGGTTGACGCTGCAAGACAGACAACGCACGACAGACATTGACTGATCACTTTGTGCTCAGGTGAGGTAAAAAGACGATAGACAGTCTGATACCCCAAGTAACACAATATAGGGATTAACCTTGTTCATGTATAAACATTGACTGGGGTCCAAGGAAGTAGTTTGACCCAAATGCCACAAGCAGAGGGTGAGGCTGTGAAGCACCTAGCAAATGTTAATGCAATGAAAAAAACATGGTTGATTGATATTCTTCTATCTTTCTTTAAAGATTACTACAATAAATATTATATTTCTGTTTGATTTTTTTTTTTTATTTATTTTTTTTTTTTTTTTAAATTATGCATCAATATCCAGATGTTGTCATTCATTTCTATACAGCAATTTTTGTAGGCTGACAGGATGCCATTTCATTTCTATATGGCATTTTTTTTTATGTTAACTGGCAAACCATGAAAACCAGTCTACATCCCAAACTTTACTTTTGAAGGAAGAAAATTTTACTTTTGAAAGAAGATTGTCATTAGTAATTCATACTGATGAATGCTTGGGTCCAATTGTTATTTTTTTATTTTGGATGGTGAGGTGTCTTTTTGAAAAGACCTCCCCACACCAAAGCTCCCTCCTTCCCATCCCAGAACAGCCCTATCCCAAAGCTACCTTTTTTACTGCATCTTTAGCTTTAGCTTTCTCCTCTTCAACAACCTTGCTTGTTTCCTCCAGGTAGGACTGAAGTTTCTGAAGCTCTTCATCCTTTCCATCAATTATTTTTGCACTATGTGTGACTTTAGACTTCAGACCTTTAAGCTGAAAATAGATCAGTAGACCAGCATTTTTATATTGAGGTTATACTGTAAATGTAATACCTGTACTTCCTATCAGTTGTTTACATTTTTTAGGCTGCTGCAGATGCAGTTATATAGTTGGTATCAATGTCCAGAGTTTAATGCATTAACATTTTTAAAATAGATGCAGCCCATCATTTCTCCAACTACATAAAAAGCAGGTGCAAAAAAGGGAAATATTCTGCTTCACAAACTGAAAGAAGGATAAGAAAATATTCAGCCCTTTCCAAAATAAAATGGTCTTCTATCTCTCACCTGATTATCAGACGACGGCCTTTTGGTTCAGGAGAAGATATGCAAATAGATTTCCAAGACAGGGGCCATGGCGGCCATCAGGGGCCATGGCAGCCATCTTAGATTTCTGATTGGATTGATTTTTGTTCATTTATATTTGACAACCACCCTGATGCTTCCTACCATGTTTGAAGTGAATTGGCCTTTCCGTTCAGGAGAAGAAGCAAAACAGATTTTCAAGAAGCCAGCCATGACAGCCATCTAATCTTGGATTTCCAATCAGAAAGATTTTAGCTGTTTTGATCTACTAGTCACCCTAATGCTTCCTATCAAGTTTTAAGACCATTTGCCTTTCATTTCAGAAGAAGCCAAAGATAGATTTACAAGATGGTGGCCATTGTGGCCATCTTGGATTTCTGATTGGAACAAGTTTAGTTTTTTTATTTTATTTACAAGTCACCCAACTGCTTCCTACCAAGTTACACATCAATTGGCCTTTCCTTTTAGGAGACGAAGCGAAAAATAGATATTCAAGATGTTAGCCATGGCAGCATTCTTTGATTTCCAATAGGAACCATTTTAGCCAATTTTGTTCAACATCCCGATGAGTCCTACCAAGTTTCAAGTCAATTGGCCTTTCTTTTCAGGAGAAGAAGCAAAAAGAGGACCATGATGGTCCTATATCGCTCACCTGAGCAGATTTGCATACTTACTATTGAAGTTTTAGCCAAGTTCACTGCTCTAAGACTTTTGCAAAAATTTTATAACCCTGCCCCCTAGTGGCCATGTTTTTTTAATGCATCATGACAGCTTGAACTGAATCTTGATAGAGGATCACCAAGGGAACATATCTGCCAAGTTATATTGAAATCGGTCCAGTGGTTTCCGACAAGAAGATTTTTAAACTTTTTATATACATATATAGGGAAAATGAAGTTTTTTAAAAGTAAAACATATTTTAACAAGTAATACTTAACCTATAGATAATGTGTTATTCTCTTCTGTTTTCACACCTTCCACAGAAAAAACGACCTTTCAGTCGTAAATTAAAGTCTTAAACCAGAAGGTCCCTTAGGCAGTTACCTGTGTGACGTAACTCTTCCCGCTCAATTGACCACGTGTCAGTTTCTTTTATGTGTAAAACAATAGACACAATTAGGAGAGATAAGCGAGGGTGGACGGAGGGAGATAATTGATTATCTATAGGTTAAGTATTACTCGTTAAAATATGTTTTACTTTTAAAAAACTTCATTTTAACTTCATAATACATTAACCTATAGATAATGTGCTAGAATTTGCAGAATAGGAGGGAGGTGCTCTCCTAATTCTAACACCAATAATATCTCACCACTTCTGGTTAAGACTCAGGAAACTCAAAGGAATCAGATACATTCTAATTCTATATTTGATAGAAAGAATGATCTAGATTCACAAAATAGCATATCTTTAAGGTGTTATGATCTAACAACCTTATATATAATAGTAGACTCTAGAGGAAGCCAGTTCTTAAGTCTCAGAGACCTAACATTGGCCCCCCCCTCCTTTTTTTCTTTTTGGGAAACAACAATTGGCTTCAAAAAGAAAAAGGAGTCATTGAGACATAACATAAATATTCCATCGCAAAGTAAGCTAGGAATATAGAAATATTTTCAAAACAAAATTTGTAAAACAAAAAGCCAAGACCATACACTGTAAGTAGTCTATGTAGGGTCTTGAATAAATAAGGAAAAGTCTACTCGGTGGAGTTTCCTATAGATAACTGACATATGTAGATATTTTGGATAAAATTCTAGATATGTGAAGCTATGTAATTGTAATAGTCTAAGCTATTAGAATTATAAACTAATTAGATTCTGTTAATTGGAGCGACAGGACAGTTTCCGATGAACAGACACAGAATTAAAATAACCATAATGTGTAATTATTTCCCTTTGATCAAATTAAAGAAGGGGAGATAATAAAAGTAGATGGAGTTAACTTAACTATAACTAAGTTATCCATCAGAAGAAAAAGGTATAGACAAACATAATAGTTAAAACTATTGCTAGACTAATTGTATTACGAATTTTTAGTCAAGCAATAAAATAATACAGAGTTTGCATATAACTCCTGGGAAGAAAAAACAACCTAAACCATTGATAATTAGTTTTGTCATAGACATTTAAAAGCGTTTGATGTCCTGACAAAATAATAAAGAATAAACTGTCAACATCATAACTTAAGAGTTTGACAGAGAATAAGAGAGATAAGAATAAGGTTGATCGCAGCAAACTGTAAGACGGTCATAGTTTGGCTAAATCTTTCCGTATTGATAAGATTAAGCAATAATAAATAAGCTGGATAGAATCTTTCTATACCAGAAGACTGCCATGAAAAGTACTCCTGAGTAAATAATCATGGAAATCAAGAAATGTTAAAAAAATCCACTTTGATACGAATCAAAATGTTCATAAAAAGAGAAGGACTCAGTGAAAAAGTAATAGTGTGATAATCTCTGAAGAAAGATTATACAATAATACTGATTAATAATCTCAAAAAATACTTAATTTATAAGTTATGAGATAGTATTACTATTCTATACGCATATTTAAGAATAGTAAGAAATATATGAATACTAAATTAAAATTATACTACGGAACAAAATTCCTGCTATAAATAAAAGGTTAAGCGTAACTATTTATTAAGCAAGGAATTATTAAACATATAACTCTCTATAAAATTACTGCCCAGAAATTTTATAGATAAATATTCAATCAAATTTTTAGAATTGAATATTAATAGAATAAAATCTATGTCTGCATAATTGGTAATTCCTGAAATATCAAATTACGTACTCGCAAATGAATTCAGGAAGAAAATATATATATATACTCTCGAGATCTATGCGTAAACCATAGAGAGTAATAATATTATTACCACGATCCCTGACGGAAGGGTAAAAACATGTATATGAAAGAGATAATAATTAATTTAACGTCATATAGGTTTAAGATAAAATTTGTTTAATCTTTAACCAATATGCAGCAACAGTGACTCGATATTCTGTAATCGTACGTAGAAAAAGAGTACTTAGTCATTAGAATTTTGTATGACTGAAACAGAGATAATGGGATCTAAAAGGATGTATCTCCATGAACTGAATCGAAGGATAATATCCATTCTAAAAAACTAGGGCTTGTTTTAGGCTTAGTTTAACAAGCGTAGAATTGAATTATTTCCAAGTATTCATGAAGTCGTTATGCTCTGAATACTGAGAAAAATGTTAAAATATTGTTTAGGAAAAATAAAAAAGTGACTGGTCCACAATGTTAGCTAGATTTAAACCTGGAACGTAGCGAGAAGGTCAATCTGATTTAAAAGTAAGATGAGAAAGATAAATAATGAAGATAGATATATAAATATCGGTATAATATATTATCTCCAACAATTATCAAATAATCTGAATGTTTAAAAGCATAAATACTACTCGAAAGTTTATTTACCGAATGTATAATCGGAGAAAACTTTCAGTATGTTCAAAAACGTATCACAAAAGTAAGATCTGACCAGGAACGTAGGTGCAGCACTTACTAAGTTGTGAAGTTAATATAAACATATTTTATATTATAAATTGAAGCAGTGCATTTCAAAATCATCGAAACATCTTGAAATGACTTATTGTGTGGAAAAATAAATAAATATCCAGTTTCGGAAAAGATATTTATCTAATATCTATATATATAGACCATTTTTGATGCGGACTGGAAATCAAGATATTAATCTTTGGATTATTCGCAAACTGAACTTGAACTCTTAGCGAGAATTACTATGATCCCTTTAACGAATGTAAACATAAAGAAGGGGCAAAGAGATAATTAAGTGTGTCTTAATTCTTTACTGGCTCGTAATTAAGGATGTTTTCCCTTTTGTCTAAGCCTAGACTATAGATTGATTAATATAAATATAATAATATCTGCTATTATGAGGTAAACTCTCGTTAATTAACCTCTAAGTATATATCAAAAATATATATCAACATAATCTAGAGCTTCGGTAAGTTTACAGGAAGGAAATGATTGACTTTGGCAGTTTCTGAATAGTTACAAAGTCAATAAAAAAAAATATCAAAAGGAAAGTATTGTATATAATATCTAATTTAGGCAATAATAATCTGCCATGTACTGAATAATTAATGCCTTTACTAAATATGTATCCATTGTCAATACCAAAGTGCAAGAAAATTTTGATTGACATGGACTCTAGTTATAAATAAAATATTAGAGGTATAGAGATAGTTGAAGCAAAACTATTCCTCAATAAGATAAAGTAGACCTATAATATACGAGGATTAATTGGGTCTAGAAATTATAATCATAATAAAATTATTATTCCAATATGAAGAATCTTCGGCGTAATAGATTCTTACTGAGGCAAAAATATCTGGTATACAGGCCTCCTAGTGGCCCACTTTGAAAATATAGGTTTTCATATAGGTTCTTCTTACACAAAATACAGGTTATTTATAGGTTTTTCAATAAAAAATATAGGTTAAAAAAGGTTCCTCCAAACTCACATAAAGATTTAAAACTGAAGAAAAAACATTTGATGAATTTTTGTATCACAATTGCTACGATAAAATTGATCTGAATTTTACAAAGTCCAAGCGAGCAAAGCGAGCGAGGAAAAAATTTACAATTTCTTGACAGTTTTCATCACTTTTTTGGGACTAAAAAATAAAAAACGGTAGGGCATTTTGAAGAAAAGTTAGGGTTGAGTCGCGAGAAGGGTCAAAAAGTGAAAAATACAGGTTTTTTCATGAAAATACAGGCTTTTTAAAGGTTTTATGAACAAAATAAAGGTTTTATAGGTTTGACACAAAATTATAGGTTATTATAGGTTTTATAGGTTTTGCTAGGAGGCCTGGGTATACTGCTATCGTAGTCTTAAATGATCCAGAAGAAAAAATAAAACAGGCAAAGTAAAGAACGTATCGAATTATATCTATGCCTAAATATAAGATTTTTTTCTTATTTATTATTTAATAGCAGAGTTTAGACAGAGCACGACTGACCTAGACTCTTATATAATCAATCAAAAGATAGTATAAAATAGAATAATAGCTTATCGGATCAACTATTTTCCATGTAGAAAAGGCAAAAGGAAAATATGTACCTCAACTAGAATTTTAAATCGTAGTAATCTAGAGAGGTAGCGAATAAATAAATAAACTGTTAATTTATTTATCTGGTTGGCGTAAATTTCCGATACCTTAAGAATGAAAAATTAATAGAAAGTAGAAAAGATCGATTGCTACTTTCTTGTCAATTTACTCCTTAGATTACATGCTGATTACATATCGGAGCATGTAGAAGAAAAACAGGGGAGGAAAGAAGAAAATTTTTAGATTTCGTGTATATTTTTCTTCTTATAAATAACGATAGTTTTATAGTTCACCTTTGCCCTAGAGCTGAATAAGGTGAATATGTAAGAAGTTAATCTCTTTGTAGCGAATAAAAGAGATATAATTATAGCTGGAAGTATCTTCTACACTTAGTGAATGAATTGCGATTTTGATCGTAACCGATAATTCTTAATTCATTTTCAATAATAAATATATATATAGAATTTAAGTCAAGTTCAAAAGTGACTGGACAGAATTCAACAATATAAGTGGCTATTAGGTATTAGAACCCATCGCTGTCATTCAATAACCTATAATCCAAGACTATACATGTCTATAGTGGTTAATAAATAAATATATGTTGAGCGAGTAATAGTGACTACTACTCGGACACTAGTAATCCGACACAAAGTCTACGAAACTACTGCCCGGTGGAATTTCGTTAGAATGACCTGGCACTACTCTACGAAGTGCCTCCCAATGAAATTTTCGTTAGAGCCGGAATTTAACCGCTTTCTAGCGAATGAAAGAGATAAAACATAATTTGAATGACCTGGCACTAGTCTACGAACTGCTGCCCAGTAAAAATTTTGTTATAGTCGGAAGTTTAACTCTTTCTAGCGGATAAAAGAGATAAAACATAAGTTAATTTAAAATATTAATGGAATTACACACCTATAATAAGTCAATGGAATATTAAAGATTCTAGTCTGATTCGGGAAAGACTGTACAGAATTTTATGTATGAAAAGTTATTATGTATTTCACTTAATAACCTATATCCATTGACTTAAACGTGAATGGAGCTCTATGAACGATAATAGATTGTTCGGGAATTAGTGATCATTATTTTGACACTAGTTACCCGACATAATGACCGGACACTAGTATTCGTAACTGTTGCCCCGGTAAAGTTACAAGTAATTTGACAAATTGATCGGATAGTAGTATTCGTAACTCTAGTCCGATGAAAAAGGGAGATTATATATGAAAACTGTGCGGGCACAAGTATTCGAAACTTTTTCCCAAAGATAATTAATTATTAGGCAAAAATTGACCAGACACTTTCTGTAAAAGTTTGCCTGGTGAAAAATCAGAAATAATATAATGATATGACCGGGTATAAGTATCAGAAATATTACTGATACTTTGCCCAGTGAAAATGTTTTTAATAATTAGACATAATGACCGGAAGTTAGTATACGTGACTATTTTGTCCGGTGAAATATGTCAAAAACTAAGTCTTTCCAGAAAATAATTAAATTATTGACTGGAGACTAGTTGACTGGTGCCTGGTTGACCGGTGACTGGTGACTGGTTGACTGGCACCTAGATGACTGGTGACTGGTGCCTGGTTGACTGGCACCTGGGTGACTGGTGAAGCTGATTGACTGGTGCCTGGTTGACTGGTGACTGGATGACTGGTGACTGGATGACTGGTGACTGGTGGACTTAGACTTTATCGGATACTAAGTACCCAAAGATGCCACCTTGATGGGTCTTACCCTGGCAGTATAGCCATATGGGGTGGGGCTCCCATCAGTAAAGAATTGTCTTATAACCCATCAAGGGTTGACAAGTTCTTTACAATCAGCTTCTCCACCATGAGAATCTTTAGCCAACTGAAGATCTCTGCAAATAAAAGTCCAGGAAAAACATATCATAATTGCTGAATAACCTGGAACGAAAAGAACAAAAATATTCTGCATATATAAACACGACTATCGAACCGATCGGGCACAAACATTGTGCCGAATAGCGAGAGTCGCGAAAAAGCATGTGGAAAAAGACCAGTCAAAAAATACATGAAATCGAAAATTGAAAATTTTAAATAATAACACAGAAAGTGAAAGGAGTGATAAATAAACAAAAGAAACACAAGGATACAGAAATTTATCCGTGAGGAAAGAAATTATCCAAATTTCTATCACAGGTAAATAATCCTTGTTGAATTTCTTTGTCCACAGAAAAGAAACTGACACGTGGTCAATTGAGCAGGAAGAGTTACGTCACACAGGTAACTGCCTGAGGGACCTTCTGGTTTAAGACTTTAATTAACGACTGAAAGGTCGTTTTTTCTGTGGAAGGTGTGAAAACAGAAGAGAATAGCACATTATCTATAGGTTAATGTATTATGAAGTTAAAATAAGCCCCACTCCTAGCAGCCCTGTTTTCCGATGAATCAAAACACCTTGATCAAACTTGGTAGAGGGTAAGCAAAGGAACATTCCTGCCAAGTTGTATTGAAATTGGTCATGTAGTTTCTGACGAGAAGATTTTTAAAGTTTTCTATATAGATATATAGGGAAAATAAGCCCCGTCCCCTAGCAGCCAGGTTTTTTTTGACAAATCCTGATAGCTTGAACAATCTTGGTAGAAGGTCACCAAAGGAAATTTCCTGCCAAGTAATATTGAAATCGGTCAAGTGGTTTCTGACAAGAAAGTTTTTTAAAGTTTCCTATAGAGATATAGGGAAAATAAGCTCTGCCCACCAGCAGCCATGTTTTTTGACAAATCAAGAAGATTAATAAAGTTTTCTATATAGATATATAGGGATAAAAAGTTCCCTCCCCTCACCTCCCACAAGCAGCCATGCTTTTTGATGTATCATGACGGCTTGAACAATCTTAGTAGAGGGTTTACAAAGGAAAATTTCTGCCTAGTTACAGTCGATTCTCGTTCTCGAATACCAAGGGACTCTCTGAAATACTTCGAGATATCCGTACCTCGACATATCAGATTTGCAGAATTGAGGAAAAAATAATTCAAACTAGACAAAGTGCCCAGTGGGGCACGTATACCCCCGAAGAGCGCTACCGCCAGTTTTTAACGAGCACAAAATATGTAGCTTTGACTCTGGAGATGGTAGGATGGATGAATTCCATGCTGATAGCTATATCCCCTAAACCTCTCTGTAGGAGGATAATAAAATTCAACAAAAGGTCTTGATGGTATAGCTATATAAACTTAGATGCAATTTTTTTTTACTTTTATATGAAATTTCTAAATCTGTGACCTTGACCTGAAGGTCATACCCTATATCTACCAACATGTCAAATATAAATAAAATTCCTCAAAGGTTCTTGATGGTATAGCTATATAAACTTAAACACAAAAAACTTTGACTTTTTTATGAAAATTCTAAGTCTATGACCTTGACCCCAAGGTCACCCCTGGGGTGGGGATGGTGCTAATAAAAACTTTAGACCTATATCTACCATCATGCCAAATATGAATGAATTCCATAAAAAGGTCTTCAAAATATGAACAAAGTATGAACAAATAATGTTTCAAAGGACGGACGGACGGACAAAAAGATTTCTTTCTGATAGCTATATCCGCTCAACCTTTCAGTTAAGGGATAATGAAATTTAATAAAAGATCTTGATGATATGGCTATATAAACTTAAACGCAAAAATTTTTACTTTTATATGAAAATTTTAAGTTCGTGACCTTGAACTCGGTCACACCCGGGGTGGGGATCATGCGGAGTAAGACGCTAGGCCGATATCTACCAACATGTAAAATATAAATGAAATTCCTCAAGGTCTTGATGATACAGCTATATAAACTTAAACACAAAAAACTTTGACTTTTTTGTGAAAATTCTAAGTCTGTGACCTTGACCCTAAGGTCACCCCCAGGGAGGGGATGGTGCTGATAAAAACCTAAGACCTATATATACCATCATGCCAAATATGAATGAAAACCATCAAAGGGTCTTCAAAATATGAGTTCTTATAACATTTAATGCAAAAACTTTGACCCTAAGACAAAAAAAAAAGTATGAACGAATAATACTTCAACGGACTGACGGACAAACGAACAGATTCCTTGCTGATAGCTATATCAGCTCAACCTTTCAGTTAGGGGATAATGAAATTTAATAAAAGGTCTTGATGATATGGCAATATGAACTTAAACGCAAATATTTTTACTTTTATATGAAAATTCTAAGTTCGTGACCTTGACCTCGGTCACATCCAGGGTGGGGATCATGCGGAGTAAGATGCTAGGCCGACATCTACCAACATGTCAAATATAAATGAAATTCCTGAAGGGTCTTGATGATATAGCTATATAAACTTAAACACAAAAAACTTCGATTTTTTTACTAAAATTCTAAGTCCGTGACCTTGTTCCCAAGGTCACCCCCGGGGTGGGAATGGTGCTGATAAAAACTTTAGACCTATATCTACCAACATGCCATATATGAATGAAATCCATCAAAGGGTCTTCAAAATATGAGGTCTTATAAACTTTAACACAAAAACTTTGACCCTGTGACTTTTTTTACAAAAATTCAAAGTCCGTGACCTTGTTCCCAAGGTCACCCCAGGGTGGGGATGGTGCTGATAAAAACTTTAGACCTATATCTACCATCATGCCATATATGAACAAAATCCATCAAAGGGTCTTCAAAATATGAGGTCTTATAAACTTTAACGCAAAAACTTTGACCCTGTGACAGAAAGACGAACGAACGAACGTACGAACGAACGAACGAACGTACGTACCAACGAACGAACGGACGAACGGAAAAGCGAAAACTATATACCCCCACATACTTCGTATGTCGGGGGTATAACAACCACATTTAACAAATATATATGTATTTAGAACGGTGTTTTCGGAGGAAAATGTATGTCCCCCCACCAGTTTGAACAGACATATTGTTGAAATAGATTGTGTCTATAATAACTCAAGGTCACAATATACCTATATGTAAGTTTGGTCAAAATTCATCCAATCCTCCATGAGATAGGGTGCTGACAAGCCTTTTTTTAAAATCATTGCCCCTGTGTGACCTTGAAAATTGGATCAAAGTCACAAAAAATTTAATCAGTTCTTGTCTTTGTCTCAACAATATGGCTGTGCAAGTTTGGTCAAAATCCATCCATTCATTCAGCAGATAGCGTGCAGACAAGCCATTATCCAAAAATCTGAGCCATCCTGCGACCTTCAAAATGGGGTCACAGTCACCAAAATAAAATTAGTTGTTATTTTCCATGCACGTTTGGCTGTGCAAGTTTAGTTAGAATCCATCCATTCCTTCAAGACATACAGTGCAGACGTGCCATTTTCCAACAATCTAAGCCCTTGTGTGACCTTAAAAATGGGTTCAAGGTCACCAAAATCTAATCAGTTCTTTTCCATGTCACAACAATATAGATGTATAAGTTAGGTCAAAATCAATCCATTCCTTTAGGAGATAGGGTGCAGACAAGCCATTATCCAAAAATCTGAACCCTTCTGCGACCTTGAAAATGGGGTCAAGGTCACCAAAATAAAATTAGTTATTTTCCATGCCACAATACAACAATTTGGCTGTGCAAGTTTAGTTAAAATCCATCCATTCCTTCAAGAGATACAGTGCAAAAAAGCCATTTGCCAACAATCTAAGCCCTAGTCTGACCTTGAAAATGGGTTGAAGGTCACCAAAATATAAGCAGTTCCAATGCATGTCCCAAAAATATAGCTGTGCAAGTTTGGTCGAAATCTCATTCCTTCATGAGACAAGGTGCAGACAAGCCATTTTCCACCAATCTAAGCCTTAGTATAACCTTGAAAATGGGGTCAAGGCCATCAAAATCTAATCAGTTCTTTTCCAGGTCTCAACAATTAAGATGTACAAGTTTGGTCAAAATCCATTTACTCATTCAGGTGATAGGGTGCAGACAAGCAAATTTACAAGCAATTTTCCAACAATTTAAGCCTTAGTGTGACCTTGAAAATGGGGTCAAGGTCACCAAAATCTAATCAGTTCTTTTCCATGTCTCAACAATATAGCTGTGCAAGTTTGGTCAAAATCCATTTATTCATTCAGGAGATAGGGTTTATATAAACCATTTTCCAACAATCTAAGCTCTCCTTGTGACCTTGAAAATGGAGTCAAGGTCACCAAAATCTAACCAGTTCTTTTACATGTCCCAACATTGTAGATGTGCAAGTTTGGTCAAAATCTATTTATTCCTACAAGAGATAGGGTGCAGACAAGCCACTTTCCAACAATTTAAGCCCTCCTTTGACCTAGAAAATGGGGTCAAGGTCACCAAAATCTAATTAGTTCTTTTACAGGTCCCAGCAATATAGATGTGCAAGTTTGGTCAAAATCTACTTATTCATTCAAGAGAGAGGATGCAGACAAGCCATTTTCCAACAATCTAAGCCCTCCTGTGACCTTGAAAATGGGGTTAAGGTCACTAAAATCTGATCAGCATTTTCCCCCTCCCAATGATATATTTGTGTAAGTTTGGCTAAAATCTGTCCATTCAATAAGGAGATAGAGTGCAGACAAGAGGCTACACCGACCCCGACAGGATCCGCACTAAAAAACAATATGTTTCCCACCCACCCTCCTCCTCCATGGTGGGGGAGGGAGGGGGGGGGTATAATTTGACTCTTGAAGTTAGAGCTATATTGAAAATATTGTAGAAAAGAGGAAAAATTGCTCCTTTCCTCTTTTTCTTAATATTTTGTACCTGTTGTTAGAGTTTCATGTTTAATGAGGGACAAGATTTTCACTTCGAGATAAGCGGTTATTCGAGATAAGCGAGTTCGAGATAACGAGAGAACTGAATATTGAAATTGGTCCAATGGTTTCTGACAAGAAGCTTTTTAAAGTTTTCTATATAGATATATAGGAAAAGTAAGCCCCGCCCCTGGAAGCTATGTTTTTCGACATATCATGATGGCTTGAATAATCTTAGTAGAGGGTTAGCAAAGGAACATTCCTGCCAAGTTATATTGAAATCTGTCCAGTGGTTTCCTATAAGAAGATTTTTTAAAGTTTTCTATATAGATATATAGGGAAAATAAGCCCACTCCCCAGCCCCCCAACAGCCATCTATTTTGAGGAATCATGACAGGCTTGAACAATCTTGATAGAGGGTCACCAAAGAAACATTTCTGCCAAGTTATACTGAAATCAGTATACTGGTTCCAGACAAGAAAAGTTTTCTATATACATATATAGGAAAATAAGCCCTGTCCCCTGGCAGCCATGTTTTTTTATGACAAATCATGATGGCTTGAACAATCTTGGTAGCGGGTTACAAAAGGAACATTCCTGCCATGTTATATTGAAAACGGTCTAGTGGTCTCTGACGAGAAGATTTTTAAACTGTTATATATATAGGTATATAGGGAAAATAAGCCCTGTCCCCAAGCAGCCATGTGTTTTGACGAATCATGATAGCTTGACAGTCTTGGTAGAGGGTCACCAAGTGAACATTTCTGCCATGTTATATTGAAATCGGTCCAGTGGTTTCTGACAAGAAGACTTTTAAAGTTTTCTATATAAATATATAGGGAAAATAAGCCCTGCCCCCTAGCGGCCATGTTTTTTGACAAATCTTGATGGCTTGAACAATCTTGGTAGAGGGTCACCAATGAAACATTTCTGTTATGTTATATTGAAATTGGTCCAGTGGTTTCTAACAAGAAGCTTTTTAAAGTTTTCTATACAGATATATTGGGAAAATAAGCCCTGCCCCTTGGCGGCCAGGTTTCTTGACGAATCACGATGGCTTGAACAATCTTTCAAGCTTGGTCCAAATTGGCCCAGTGGTTTAGGAGGAGATGTCAGTTGTTGTAAGAAGACGGACATCTGATGCCGGACAACGGACCACTGGCCTATCAGAATAGCTTACTGAGCTTTGCACAGGTGATCTAAAAAGTAGATTTTCAAGACAGCAGCCATGGCGGCCATTTTGGATTTCCGATCAGAACTATTTAGCTACTTTTGATCTACAAATCACCCTGTTGCTTCCTACCAAGATCCAAGTCAGTTGGCCTTTTGGTTCAGGAGAAGAAGCGAAAAATACATTTTGAAGATGGCAGCCATAGCAGCCATCTTGGATTTCCGAGCGGAACAACTTTAGCTGTTTTTTTATCTACAAGTGACACCACACCTATGCTTCCTACCAAGTTTCAAGTCAGTTGGCCTTTCAGTTCAGGAGAATAAGATAAAACTGGATTTTAAAGAAGACGACCATGGTGGCCATCTTGGATTTCAGATTTGAACAGTTTCAGCTATTTTTGATGTACAAGTCACATGGATGCTTCCCACTAAGTTTTAAGTCAAATGGCCTTTTGGTTCAGGTGAAGAAGCAAAATACAGATTTAAGTTGGTGGCCATGGCAGCCATGTTGGATTTCTGATCGGACTGACTTTAGCTTTTTTTGATCTACAAGTCAATCAGACGCTTCCTACCAAGTTTCAAGTCAATTGGTGTTTCTGTTCAAGAGAAGAATTGAAAAATAAATTTTCCAGATGATGACCATCTTTGGATTTCCTATCTGAATGATGTTAGCTATTTTTGATCTACAAGTCACCCCGATGCTTCCTACTAAGTTTCAAGTCAGCTGGACTTTCAGTTCAGGAGGTGATGCCAAAAACAGATTCTGAAGATAGTGGACATAGTGGCCATCTTGGATTTCTGATCTGAATGATTTTAGCCAGTTTTGATGTTCATCATACTAATGCTTCCTTAAAGATGGCGGCCACAGGGGCTATCTCAGATTTCTGATCTGAATGAATTTAGCTTTTTTTTGATTTACAAGTCATCCCAGTGCTTCCTACCAAGTTTCAAGCCAACTGGCCTTTCAGTTCAGGAGAAGAAACGAAAAATAGATTTTAAAGATGGCGGTCACAGGGGCTATCTTGGATTTCTGATCAGAACAATTTTACCTATTTTTGATGTACAATTTACCCCAATGATTCCTACCAAGTTTCATGTCAACTGGCCTTTTGATTCTGGAGAAGAAGAAGAAATGAATTTTCATGATGGCGACCATGGTGGCCATTTTAGATTTCAAACTGGATCAATTTTAACTATTTTTGATATACAAGTCACCCTGATGCTTCCTACCAAGTTTTAATTCAACTGGCCTTTCGGGTCAGGAGAAGAAGTGAAAAACAGATTTTCATGGCAGCCATCTTGGGTATCAGAATGGATCAATTTTAATTTTTTTTTTTTGTTTCGATCCACAAGCCACCCCGATGCTTACCACCAAATTTCAGGTCAATTGTCCTTTTGGTTCAGGAGAGAAAAGGAAAAAAAGATTTTTATGGCAGCCACCTTGGACTTATGATCAGAATTATTTTAGCTATTTTTGATCTACAAGCCAACCTGATGCTTCCTACCAAGTTTCAAGTCATTTGGCCTTTTGGTTCAGGACAAGAAGCAAAAAATATATTTCCAAGATAGCTGCCATGGTGGCCATCTTGGATTTCAGATCAGAATGATTTTAGCTATTTTTGTTCTACAAGTCACCCAAATGCTTCCTACCAAGTTTCAAGTCAATTGTCTTTTTGATTCAGGAGAAGAAGCAAAAAATAGATTTTCAATGGCCGCAATGGTGGCCATCTTGGATTCCCGATCGGAATGATTTTAGCTACTTTTGATAGCTATTTTTGATCTACAAGTCACACCGATGCTTCCAACTGTTTTGAATCAACTGACCCAGGGGTGTAGAAGGAGTAGGTGTTTAAAGCACATTGTTGTCGGTGCACAATGGATGATGCACAATGGACACTAACCTACCACAATACCTCACCTTAAGCATGTCATGGTCAGATGAGCTAAAAACCTTAATATGTGGTTTTAAAACACTGACACCAACTATATGCTCATCTCCAAAAACATAGATAACAAGAGCACTACATAGCGGGGCAATATATGCCTGTTTACCATTCTACAAGGATACCCCATCTATATAGCTGGACAATGGTGTAAAATATGTGGACATTAACAAATGTACACTCGTTATGTTGCCATTGTTACCAGTTATGATGTGAAGAAGGATGGTCTGAAAAAATTAGTCGAAGAGAAGTAACTCTAAAACTGAGAAAGAGCGAGCAATCTTTTTTGTAGGTGACAGACTGTCTTAACCTCATACAGACTGCTATAAAATTCCTCAAGATATTCCATATGGTAACCTAGTTATGGCACACATATAGATAGTCCGAGAAAAAAAAAAATAATAATCAAAGGAAGTTACTCAGAAACTGAGAAAGAGAGAGCAACTTTTTTTGTATGCGACACACTGTCTTGACTTCATACACATTGCTATAATGTATCATCAAGATATTCCATACGGTTACGTAGTTATGGCAGGCATAAGGATAGTGTGAAAAAAAAACAACAAAAAAAAACAAAAAACAACAAACAAAACAAACAATAAACTAATCAAAGGGTAGTAACTCTGAAACAAAGAAAAGGAGACCAATCTTTTTTGTAGGCAACACACCGTCTTAACCTCATAGACATTACTATAAAGTTTTATCAAGATATTCCAGATGGTTACCTACTTATGGTACCCACAAATTCAGTCAAAAATTTTATCAAAGGGAAGTCACTCAGAATTTGAGAAAGGGAGAGCAATCTTTGTAGCCTCTTAACCTCATACATATTGCTATAAAGTTTCATCAAGATATTCTATATGGTAGCCTACTAATGGTATGCATAAGGTCAGTCAAAAATTTAATCAATGGGAAGTGACTCAGAAAGTAAGAAAGGGAGAGTGATCATTTTTACATGTGACACGCTGTCTTGACCTCATATACATTGTTATTATGCTTCATCAAGATAATTATTAGGGTTACCAAGTTATAGTGTGCACAAGGATAGTCTTAAAAAAAAAAACTAATCAAAGGGAAGTAACTCAGGAACTCGGAAAGGGCGAGCAATCATTTTTGTATGAGACGCACCGTCTTAACCTCATACACATTGCTATAAGGTTTCATCATGGTATTCCGTACAGTTACCTACTTATGGTACCCACAAGGTAAGTCAAAAATTTTATTAAAGGTAA
Source organism: Anodontia alba (assembly GCA_964016985.1). Classification (NCBI taxonomy): domain Eukaryota; kingdom Metazoa; phylum Mollusca; class Bivalvia; order Lucinida; family Lucinidae; genus Anodontia; species Anodontia alba. The sequence goes on from OZ024824.1 coordinate 118,483,504, forward strand.
GTAACTTAAAAACTGAGAAAGGGAGAGCAATCTTTTTTGTATGTGTCACTCCCTCTTCACCTCATAAGTATTGCTATAACAATCCATCAAGATATCCCATACAGTAATCTTCTTATGGTAGGCACAAGGTCAGTCAAAAATTTAATCAAAGGGCAGTAACTCAGAAAGTATGAAAGGGAGAGAGGTAATTTTTATGAGACACCTTCTTGACCTCACATACATTGCTATAAATTTCATCAAGAAATTCCATATGGTTACCAAGTTAAGGCGTGCATAAGGATAGTGTGAAAAAAACTTATCAAAGCAAAGTAATTCAGAAATTAAGTAAGGGAGAGCAATGTTTTTTGTATGTGACACCTTATTAACCTCATACACATTGCTATAAAGTTTCATCAAGATATTCCATATGGTTACCTACATATGGTATGCACAAGGTCAGTCTAAAAATTTCATCAAAGGGAAGTAACGCAGAAAGTGAGAAAGGAAGAGCATTTTTTTTGTACACTGCACACTGTTTTAACCTCATACACATTGCTATAAGTTTCATCAAGATATGGTTATTTAGTTATGGCGTGCACAAGGATAGTATGGAAAAAAAAATCAAATCAAAGGGAAGTAACTATGAAAGTAAGAAAGGTAGAGCAATCATCTTTAAAACGACATACTTTCTTGGCCTCAAACACATTGCTATGAAGGTTCATTCAGAAATTCCATATGGTTACTGAGTTATGATGGGCACAAGGACAGTCTGTGAAAAAACTAATCAAAGGACAGTAAATCTGAAACTAAGGAAAGGAGAGCAACCATTTTTGTACAGAACATGCTGTCTTGCCCTTGCCCTCATACACATTGCTTGTCAAAGTATTCCTTATGGCTACCTGTGGCGTGCACTGAAGCTTTAACCTGTGCACTTGAAAAGTCAATATGGAAATATGTTTTGCATATCTTCATTGATTTTTGTCACACCTGCTTCTAGCATGGCACCATATAGAGATCAGGTTTTCCATCCATTCGTCTGTCCTTCCATCAATCCATCAACATTTGCGTCAACCGAACTTTGACCTTAATGTTCAGGTTCATTTCCGAAGAACTATAAAGTGTACAGTGATGATACTTGGTATAAGCTTGCACTTCGGTATGATGACAACTCAGACAGTAGCATCCATATTTGACCTCGACCTATAATTCATTGTTTGCTGACTTTGTATATTTGCATAGCCTGACAGAACCTTTGGCGGACTTCTTGTGAATTACTGATGTTCCATAACAACACTGTGAAAATTTTAGAATTTTTTAATAAAAGAAACTAGTTGAAACCTGCCAAAATCTATTTACCCTATAAATGATTTGCAGGCAGTTTTACTATGGGAGAGATCTATTTCTTATAATTAATGTATAGAATAAATGTGTTGGTGCATGGACAGTTTAAAAAGGTTCCCACAATTAATTATTATGTTTCTACAAATTCCTTGACCTTTACTAAGAAATGCATGCATCTTTCAAGGTCCCGTCACAAAAAAATTTAAGGACTTTTCCAGGAAGAAATATCAACACATGTATGTTCTTCCAAGTGAGATCTATACTAGATTCACTAGATAAATTCTGCTGGACTGAGAAATGGCTGACATGAATTAATGTTTTGATGCACAGACTGATATTTCACATAACGGCTAGGGTACCACAGCAAAAGATAATTTCGGGAGCATTTGGGTATTTAACCCCATAAAAATTTAATCATTTGGGTAATACTACTACTGTATTTTCATATTTGGTTTGAGTAAAGATCCCCACCCCACCCCCACCCCTTACTGTTATGGAGGAAATGCAATTTAACAATTTTCCCATTATGAGTCTAAGACTCTATCAAAGTTTTCTGTTGCCATGGCAACCAAAGCAAGAGGAAGATCACCATAATTTTAGCTACTTTTAAATCCCCCTAGTATTCTTACCAAATTAGGGACAAATAGCTTTCATGGCTTTGGAGTTCTCGTTCTGAAAGTGTTAACAATCAGATGGAGTGCATCCAACTGAGCCACTGAGGCCAGCAGGTGGACACGTCTGATGGTAATCTTAGATAATCAAAGGATGAAAGATCATGACACCTGCGTGGGCATTTTTGGTGAATTAGTTGGTCGGTAGTGGCAATACACTGGGGAAAGTTTAGTTGACGTCAACATTGCTTTCCTGCATAAACAATTTCTGCAGAAAAAAATTCTAACACGTAGCTCATGTCTCCTGCGATTATCTTCCCTGTATACTGAGCGGAAACTTTCTTTTGGTTTCTGCTCACCTTCTGGGCCCCCAAAAGTTGATTTTCCTTTGCCTAACCAATTTTTTAGTCACCCATCGCCTGCTTCTGAGTTCCCCTGTAATTATCCTGCATTATGATAGTTGGCTTCCGCATTTGTGAGCTAAAGTATATACTATTTATCTCCTTTGTTTTGTACCTTTCACTACTCACTACTTAAGAGTTCCAACTTGGAGTTCAACTTCTGTTAAAATTATTTCTCAAGCTTTTTTTTAACCATTTATTTGTATGTTTAGAACTAAACAACTGTTTTATACTTGTTTTTTTTTTTTTTTTTCCCCCAAGAACTAACTACTCTATGGGTGTTCCCAGTTTAGGGCCATTTTAGACAGCTTCCCGGACTTTTCATGGCTGGAAGTCGCAGTTTTGCCAATATTGGACCTCCTGATTTCCCTGTTCTATGGGAACCCTGGTTTAAAGATAAAACGTTCTGCAATAAATAATTTATTTCTAAGTAATTATCAATTGCAATAATGACTTTCTAAAGCTGTCAAATGTAGGCAAGTCAATATTCTATTAGAATGGAGAATCATTCCCTTCAGTGATGTTACATGTACATTTATTTTTAAAAATATAGCAAGTGACCAGCATGTCATGCATACCCGGTGTGCTTCCCCTGCCTGAAAGACTGTAAGTTGTCATCTGATCAATCAGGGTGGCCACCCTCAGTCAGAAACCAAATTCCCTGACTTTTCACTGACTTTTATCAGACCAAATTCTATTTTTCCCTGACCAAAGTGCTGAAAATTTTACAGACTTTTCCTTATCTTGCAGTAGATAAAGGATTAATTCTATTTTTTTTGTACATAAAATATATTGCCCTAATTGTTCAATTAAAAATAAAATGGTTTAATGTTTTTTGGCACATATTTCTGAACATTTATTTGTAGTAATGCCAAATTAGAGAAGTGAGTGAGAAAAAAATCACAGGGTTTTTAATCACTCAAAATAGATAAAATACATGCCACAGTTTTGGGCAAAAATTTAGGAAATTCTCTGACTTTCTTGGTATTTAAAGTTTCTGTGACCATTTTGCAAAATTCCCACTTTTCCCAGACCTTGAAGAAAAATAAAAGTTTCCTGACAGGTGGCCACCCTGTTAAGACTGTATCCATCCATGGTAACACTAACCAGACAAATCAACAACTTCAAGTGAAAACTTTCAGATATATAAGAAAGAAAAAGAACTTCACATAAAACTTTGATGGAAGGGTTAACAGTTCATGACCTTGACTTTTAGATCTGCAGCAGAGGTACACCATCCTTCAGCTAACCAGTAGTAATATTAAACACAAGTGAAATCTCAGTAGTTCGCAAAAGAACTTAAAGCAAGACTTGGAGTCTATAACCTTGACCTTTGGTCTACAGCAGCAGCATGATGATGCCAACTGACCTACATCAATCTAGTAGTAATATTAACTATACATCAATAACTAAGGTGACAACCTTCAGAAAAAAATGCATGCAAAATACTTAATGCAAAACTTTGACACAAATATTAAAATTTCTTAGTCTGTGACCTTGAGCTCTGGTATGTAGCAGCAAGACAACTGGCCTGCATAAATCCAATAGTAATATTAACTTAACACTAACAACTAAAGTGAATACTTCAAAGTATATAAGCATGCAATGAACTTAACATAAAACTTTGACACAAACTTTAACATAATTTTCAAGTCCATGACCTTGAACTTTGTTCTGTAGTAGCAAGCAGGATAATGCCAACTGGCATGTATACATCCAGTAAAGCAAACTGTAAAGAATTTCTGTAACTTTGGCCTTTGATCTACAGCCAACTGACCTGTATCTATCCTGTAACCATATATCACAACTTCAAGTGAAGACTTCAAGAAATATGAGCAAAGCAAACAAACTTTATGCAAAACTTTAACACAGAAGTTGAATGACATACTGACAAACAGCCAGACACATTATACATGTAAAGCATACCAAGCTGAAAGAAATGATTTTTTTTTTTACAAAACTAAATGCAATTATTGTGCTTTTTGAATCATATACAAGTCAAGAACAGTTCTTATTCCTAATGTCTACAAGTGACACTGAAGTGTTAATGTTATAAATGCACTTTATTGAAATATGCTTAGAGATCCACCAGTCCTCAGGGAGATAATCAAGATGTATTTTAGTCCTACCAGAGACGAACTGATTACATTTCATTGTTTCATTATATTTCTAAAATTTGTAGTGATAGTTCTATGTTTGTGTTTGTCATGTTCTATTCAGTCATGATTCTTTGTCGAGGATTGATACTGAATAAATTTTTGACTGACTTTATACCCCCCCCCCCCCCCCCACACACACACACACACATACCCTAAAGGATTACTCTGATTGCTAATAGTATAACCATGGCATATTCCATATGCTAAAGGTATAACCTGACATCCTAATTGACAAAGTGACCAATGGGTCATGTATGCCCCGGGCAGGCACCAATTCATTCTCTTATGCAATACCTTGTCATACCCAATGTATGTACCGAATTTCAAAATCCTAGGTCCTGTAGTCCCTGAGAAATCTGATGGAGAAAGGTTTACACACACACAAACGAACAAATACAAACATTGTTATGGAAATGACAAAAACTATATATGCCCTATATACTTTGTATGCCAGGAGTATAACAAAATGTGGGGATATTGCAGTAAATGAATCAAACCTCTTTCTCCAGCTCTTTAATTTGCTTGTTCTTGGCTGTTACATCACTTTTTAATGACTTATTTTTGGTTTCTAAGTCATTTGCAGCTTTTGCACTAGTCTCTAGCTGACCTTGTAATGCTTGATCCTATAAAACAAATAATTACCTATCCTAAGTATTGAGACAGGCCTCAACAAACAGTATAGACCCAAATCAGATGCCACAGTAAACAGCATCTGATCAGGATCTACACTGTTTTCCACCCGTCCAGCAATATTTTCAACACATCAGCAAGTAATGGAACAGACCTGTTTAAATTTTAGAAGTATTATGAGGGGTTGTCCAAATATGCAGCTTAAACATGGTAGCATTACCAATGCAAAAACCAACAATGTCATATGTGCAAACAGCAAGCACTGAAATCCAGCCTGTTTCTATTTCAGCTGTGGGTAGAAGTTACATTTGAAATTTTGTGGCACAGCTGAAGTATGCTGATCATTTTGGAGATGTGATGACATTACTGGGGATAAAACAATTAAATATGGAAATAACCAGAAAAGGCGAAATCAAGGAACACAGCCCTCCCAAGGATGAAATCTATGCAGAAGGCAATGTTGTAAAATTACATGAGAACAAATATAAAATACTACTTATGGATTAGTGTACTAGAAAAGCAAGCAATCATTACTTTTAAACTGTTGTGGCCTATTGACATTTGTTGACATAAACAAGACCTAATTACAGTCCAGCAAGCACCCAAGCTGATTGGTGTTTACATTCTTTCAAAAGGAACTGTGCATGAGAATAGTGAGTGACTTAGCGTAGACAAAACCAAAGTGCTTAATCACCTCTAACCATAGTTTGCCCCTGTTCATAATTATGTATATGGTATGAAATTAAGTATGTTTGACATTTTCAATTTCTTGTACTTATTTTGTTAAATTATGAAGTTTGATGGGGAGGCTGGTTTGGTTTGGGCTATGGAGAAACTATGCTACTTATTAAAGGGGAAGAACCACTAAACTTAATGTATGCTTTATAATATTCAGCTCTAAAAATAAGGATCTGGGTGCAAATTTGATTAAAATCGGCTAAGAAATAAGAGAGAGAGATATTATGATTCAAAGTTTTTATAATTGTGAACATGGGCAAGGCCAATTTGAATATTTAATTAGATATTTAATTTCTGTAAGACCAAAAAAAATAAGCAGCTTGCAAACAGGAATATGCTTGTTTTGCAAGTAAATGTATGCAAGTGAACACATTTACAGGAATATAGCTATAAAACAGTGTTTCAGGTGTGACTTATTTATCTTTTGCATATTTAATCAGGTGGTTATGATGTCACTAACTCACTAAAATGGCAGATTACATGACACTATTTTCTAGATCTTCAAAGCTCAATAACTTTATTTCTCAATCCATTGTCTTGAAATTTTCACCCAAATACTCAGCTCAATAAGCTCTTGATAATATATATATATATTATCTGATGGGGTTTCCCTTTAAAGAATATAAAGGTAGAACATCTGAAGTTTGGAATACTTAAATATTTATAGGCCCTAGTTTTACTTTTGTAGTAAAGATAAGGAACATTATTCACTCTGCTGTCTTGCATATTATGCATATACTTAATCTAGCAGTCAAATGGTACCAGTCTGATCAATCTGTGCAGATACTAAGTCACTTACCTCCATGCTGTAATACTCCTTTTGTTTTAGCCAAATCTAGTTACTAAAATAATGCTCATTGCAGTCCTGTTTCTTGTTTTCTGGCTTCTAACCACCACTGAGCCGAGCCCTTTGCTCTGTTTCATCACAGTGTTTTTGATTATATGTGTTTCACTTTGATGTATCACAAATGTTTCACAAATGAGGAAAAGGACCCCTATGTGGACCAAACATATATTCCTAATTTGGAAAACTAGTTTAAGCCCCTCAGTAGTTTTCCTACTGACTGTTCCAAGGCCATTCCTGTCTTGCAGTACTTCTTTGTTTGCATGTCTATGGTATCATATGTGCAGAGATGCCAACCCTAAATGTCATTTATCAGGAATATGAAAGACACTTTTCAGGAATCTGGGGAAATTTTCAGGAATGCCACTTTTTTCAGCATAAATGTAAATATGTTACAAAATGCACTTACACAAGCCAAACTTCACTATCTCCTAGTATGATACCCTCTTCCTCCCTCCCATAGGCATAGCTGAGAGCTTTACTAGTGCCATCAGTAGCAAATAAGTATATAGAGGATATTTACTCTTTTGCTGTGAATACCATAAATATTGTCATCGAGTGTAATGAAAACATCAGTATTTTCACGAGTGCGAAGCACGAGTGAAAATTTGAATGTTTTCATTACCCGAGATAAAATTTTTTTATGGTATTCACTGAAAAAGAGTAAATTTGCTTTTTATTTTTTTGTTTACTCGCCAATGCTTGTTTCTGATGTAATAAATAACGTCACCAAACAAAACATGAATGTCGTGGGGTTGACGCTCAGTGCTTAACATGTGAAACGCTGGAGAGACGACAAAAAAAAAAAATAAAAAAATCGGCAAATCGAAATAATTTTGATACCAAAATGTTCCTTACATTCTAACTAAGAAAATGCATACCAACACTTGATACTTTAGTTAAGAAACAAAGAAGTTAGAGGTGTTCAAAAATCTGAAGTGGAGGTAAGATCCACATCTGAAACAATGAAGAAAACCGAGTCGCCCAAAGCGAGGAGTGAAAATATAAGTCGTATCAGTCACTATAGTGAAATGATACGATATCATTTCACTAGTGATTGATACCACTTTTATTTTCACCAGATATACATTGATTTCACCGCTAACAATAAAATAAAGACCATTTATCATGTTGTCAGCAATGATGGTTGCAGTGGTCTTTGCCATTGACTGAATAATTGCAGCTGATTTTGTTCTCCCACAGTGCAGGGTCAACTGGGCACATAGCAAACTCGGCACGTAACCAACTCAGCCCATACCAACTTGCTACACACACACACATATATATATATATATATATATATATATATATATATATATATATATATATATATATATATATATATATATATACAGTACGGCTCAGGTAAAAGAACCAATTTTTTTTTTCATTTCGCGGACCAATTTTACAATCCGCGATTTTCCGCCGAGTGGTTTGGAGTAAACCACTCCGAGTGAACAAGTTTTACTCGAAGTTATGCGCTTGATATTCTGAGGACATTCAGCGGACCTCAATGTACCCATGATATTCGGAGTGTTTGCGAGTATTTGCGAGTGGCGATAGATTATACTGTATAGGTAAGTTTGACCACTCAGATCATTCTCTTAAACGACGATAATCAAACAAAAAATGTTACAACTGCGAATACAATAAATACCCTTTAAACTAGTGCTGGCAGCAGCAGGATCAGACTGCAAAATGTACCCACTTACATAAATAGTTCTGCTTCCGACGACCAACTCTGGGACTGATTTTTTGTTTCAGCTGCGAGTATTAAAGGGCATATCCGAACAACAGCTGGTATGCGCAAGGCCGGCGACCTATTTGGCCCAAAGCCTCGGATGATTTCTAATCGCCCAGTTTTAGTTTTGGATTAAGGGTGGTGGTCGCCCGAGTCTTCCTATATTCGTTTCATGTGACTAGCTTATTCAGGTTGGCCCGCTTTTCTCGTGTCACTTTGCACGTACTGCGGCTACCAAAAAAATAGTTTGAACCCTCGTAACACTGCTGAAAATTCTAGAGGAGATGTCGACCTAACTATTTTAGTATTTTGCAGTGAAAATAAGGCTGAACATTTCATGTAAATCGTCTGCCCAGCAGACGATTCACATGTAACGTCATGCTTAATTTACAAAAAAAAAAAAAAAAATGAAAATGGCGTCTACTGAATATGCTAAGCGCTTCGAGTGTTAAAGTAGCGATACCTTTCAATTGACAAGGGAGACAGAAACAGACACGCTGGAACGTATCTACACTGCTCAGATTGAGGCCTGGACGGTTGACGATTGGACCAGGGTTAGGACTGCCCATTCAAATCACCACTTAATGATGACGGTGACCTGGTGTCTTATGTCTCTTTCAACAAAAAAAAAAATATATATATATTTAAGTCATATTGAGATGATAGAACGTGGCGTCTGGTCAGGGTATTCACTGTTTGCCATTTTTCTTTAGGAATATCTAAATCTTATAGCCGGCTGTACCTAAAATGGACGAGCCAGAAGCTTACAAGTTTTGCAAACTCTCTCTCTCTCTCTCTCTGGAAAGCTCTTTCTTTTTACCCTCATGCAAATATGACGGGTCTCCTTTCGAGCTAGAAGTTGTTTGCACTGACTTTATTGGAAAAATGATATCGCACCGGCGGGAATCGAACGTGATTCGATCCCCACTTATCATGAAACACGTGTATTTGCTACGGTCATTCGCTCCTTCCACTGCTTCAAGATTGGCAGTTACAAATTTCTGGCAGAAGGGGGTTCGGTGTACTGGTTAACCACTTATTATATAAGCATATACAATTTACAGGCGCGATTCATAAAAAATGCTGTTCCCAATCCCATTTCGCATGGGCCCGACTCGTTAAAGCAATCGCAGTTACCTCCCTTTTGATAGTCAGTTGCAGTTAGCTCCCTTAAAAGAGTAAACACCTGCAGTGTGAGGATGTTACCCGCATTTATCAGGGTACAAATGAATATTATGTTAAGTTATTCTCTTACAGTATATACATTAATAACATTATCTTTACTTGTTAATAGAGCAATCTTCAAAACATTCATTTCCATGTAAAGTGTTCTGTTTTTGTGTCTTCAAAATTTATGCAAAACCAAGATTGTAATTTATTAAACCAGTAAAAGAGACATATGTATAAATCTAGCATCGGCTGAAAAGAATCTTCAAAATGACATTTGTCCATAATATTATCATATGCCCTCACGGACATTCTAAGCAGAGTCTTCCTGGTTAGAAACCAATACTAAGTTATGAGGACAAAGTGTCTTGCTCAAAGACACAACACTTGGTGCTCGCTGGTATCGAATTACCACTATCTGGGCTAATTCAGCAGACTACAAAAAAAAAACAAAAAAAAACGTTATTTTTTTTATTACCAAGAAAACAGGATTTGACATTCATGCAATGGAGACAATTTGCATGAAATGCAAATCTTGTTTTCTTGGAAGAATGAGAAAAATATTTCAAAATGTCGTCTGTTGAAAATTTTAGCCAGAGTGTTAGGCGTTATGGTTTGCACAAACAAATCATGCATGGGTCTGTGCATGGCGAAACCTACGATGTCATTACGAAGAGAGAGATCAGCCTGCACACTCTGAGCCTGCACATCAGTAGTCTGATCAGAGCCATCGCTAATCGTATGTACCTCCTACAATCTCTGGGTTTAACAAAATGTCTTGTGCAATGAGCGAAGACTCGGGTCAATCTGTGCAACTGCACGTTCTGATAAAAGCATTTGCTGATCGTATTTACCTTCGATAGCTGGGCTGTCCAAAGCGGGATAAACAGTGCAACTGCAACAGCACATTCCGATCAGACCCTTCGCTGACTGTACAATATGCACCTTCTTCGGACTCCGGGCTATCCAAGAAGCTTGCTTTATATTGTGGGTCGATGCACAGACTGACCTGAGTCTTTGCTGGTCGCACGCACATTGTACTATTGTACGTTTTGTTGTTCGGTTCATTGTACGTACCTTGTAAATCATACTTCAGATATGAGAACTTTGTACCGACGTAATTTTGATTTGAACTGGAGTTAAACGGCCCAATCTACACTATTTCGGTCTTGTTGAGCATGCACACTTTTCCGGGGTGGGCTTATTCATATGCTATTAATCATTTCAGCAGAAACTGATAACTGCCCTTCTTTCCTTTCATATACTTTTGACGATAGAGCTTACTTTTGGAGTTACGGCCCTTTGAACACCGAAAATATTTTAGTGATTTCTGATTTTTTTTTTTTTTTTTTTGTCCGCTCTGTAACTTGAAAACTATTTGAGATATTTTCTTGAAACTTATTAGTTTATTAACAGAGCCATGGCACTTGCTTGATGTAAGTGCAGTGGCGGGGCACGGTGAAATGTCTGCAGCCCTTTTATTAGATATTTAACAGTATGAAATATTGGGAAATGGTGCCTCGGTGGTGCAGTGGTAAAGCTTCTCGTCTTGTCAACCAGGGGTCATGAGTTCGATCCCAGGCTTTTCAAGCCTTTCATACCGGACTTTAAACCAAGGTCCATATCTCCGTATGTCCTAGCTGTTAGTAGGACGTAAAAAACTCACTCGTTTGAATTGTCATTAGCCTCTATTGCCCCTTGTGCGCGTAAAGTGTGTTTCTGTGTGACAGACACCCTTTTCATGTGTGCTGTCTTGTTGATTCAATGCCTCTTTGATAGCAGAAGCGCCCCTTTATGTAAATTCATACTGACATGTGCGGTTGCTGCACGCAAGTGAGAATTTCCCGGTCTTTTATCACAGTACGTCATTTATACTGAGTGCGTGCAGTTGTTGCATGGGAAAAAGCAGTTACAGGAATACCAAATATAAAATACATAATTCGTTGATTGGGGGCAGATGTTTGATTCACTTTGTGATGTTTTGTGTGTTTGTTTTGTTTTCTACAGCACATTAAGTAAAAATGACCATGCCGGACCCACTTTTGTGGCCGGACTAGACTAAGCCAAAGAATCCTGTACTTTTTCATATGGAGCTTTGTCGAGGCCCATGCTAGGTGCTCGAACAGGGAATGGGGCTACCGGGGTTATCTTTGGACCTAGGGAGCACCCAAATATATTCAGGGAACAAGGCAGCATTGGTTGATATTTTAAGAAAAGAAGGGAATGGACCTAATTTTAGGGGATCGGAATGCGGAAATTTGGAAAACACTTTTAGGACAATAAGACCTTTGTGATTAGTGCAAACTCAGATCAATCTGCGCACCCGCATGAGCGTGGACGATATAACCTTCACGCAGACTGTACTATATGAATGGAAAAATAAAGATATAAATAAATAAAACTATATTTATTAAAGAAATACAGTTGACTCTCGCTATCTCGACCTCGCTTATCTCGAATAACCACTTATTTCGAAGTGAAAATCTGGTCCCTGCCTAAACATGAAAATCTAACAACATGTAAAAAATATTGTGAAAAAGAGGAGAAATTGCTCCTTAGGAGCAATTTCTCCTCTTTCCCACAATATTGTCAATATATCTCTCTTCAAGAGTCCAATTACACATATATTTGTTAAATGTGGTAAATCAAATTAGTTTTTCCTCAATTCTGCAAATCTGATATGTCGAAGTACGGATATCTTGAAGTATTTCAGACAGTCCCTTGGAATTCGAGATAACGAGAGTCGACTGTATCTAAATATCTTTATTTATTAAATAAATAAATATATAAAAATCGGACAGGTATTTAGTCGAATTACTCCGAGGAATTTCGCATCATTTCGCGAGAAATATTGCCTCCAGGTACAATATTACCATTCCGAGTAACTTCGCATAACTTCTCATAACGCATACTTTTGGCGAACTTGCGAGTGGTGTCCGCCAAATATTACGTTTACTCAGTTTGATTCTGAGTGTTTTAGGGAAGTTAGCGAAACGCCGATATTCTGAGTAAAGAGTTTTTTGGTTCTTTTACCTGAGCTGTACTGTATATATATATATATATATATATATATATATATATATATATATTCATTTATTTCTAGAAGTATTTTAAACTTTTTATAGATAATGTTTAAAAATGAAAAGTTTAGAAAGATAAATTTATGTTATTTGTTTGTTGTTTTTTCTTCAAATTATACCTTATAAACCATTCAGTAAACCATGAAAAGGACATAATTGTTATACTAATTTCTTATAATCAATTGTTAATTGGCAGTTAATTAAAACAAAAAAAAAAAAAAAAAGTGAAACTGATGCTTGAACCTCACTGCCACTCATGCAGTTTCCAGTTTTTCTTATTTCTATTCTAAAACATAGACTGTAGGTACTTCAAGGTAGAAATTGAAATATATGTTTTTCAGTAGAAATAAGGAAAATATGAAAATATATACCTCCTTAAATCCCACCTTTATACGGTAAAACTGTGGCATTTAGGGGTATATACCAGTTTTTATCTTATTTCTATTCTAAAACATAGACTGTGTATACTAAGTTAGAAATCAAAATATGTTTTTTCGCAGAAATAAGGAAAATATCAGAGTTTTTCATTTGAAAATTTCCTTTGAAATTTTTATGGCCCATCACAATAATATGCCTATATAATTTTGACCCCCTTAAAACTCACTCTTATGTACTAAACTGGGGTTTACAGGGTTAAACATTATATTTCTGCTCTAAAATCATAGATTGTGTGTGGGTACTCGTCAAGGTGGCTCTAAAAAGTATCCACAATTTATGTTTTGAGCAGAAATACAAAAAATATCAGAATTTTTATATGAAAATTTTCAGTTTTTGGTAGTAAAATTTTCAAGATATTTGAATAGGCCTGTTTTTGTAATGGTAAAATTTACTATATATTTGCATAGAATTGTAAAAACATAATGTTTAGTATGAATTTTTCCAACAATCTGTTGGTAAATGTTCTAAGATCAAAGTGCTAATCGGTATGAATTGGATTGCCTGTGCTTAGAAATTCTATTTGTTTGCTCTTCTTATCTTTTAATAAAATCATCTTTGTGTTGCTCATTGTTTAATTATAAAGTGAAATCTAAATAAACAAGGCAAATTCAAGAAGTTGGAATTGATTTCGAAACTATAAATGTGAATATGGTGCAAAAATTAAATGAACCTTCTTTCTATCAGCCATCCTTTTGAGTTGCATTTCTGACTGAAATAAAGATCTACAATAGAATTAAAGGGGATATACTTATATTTTTTCTTATTTCTGCTCTAAATAGCCTGAAAGGCCTCTGACTATCCAAATGGCCCTTTTTCTGCGTCTTGGCTAACTTTGTACTCTGTAAGATAGTCTGAGCGAATTATGAACTCCACTTTAATATTTGAGCTTCGTTGTGAGCACTACCTGTGCAAACAACAAAGGTGTAGATCAACCTGGGCATCCACGGAAATTGGAAAATATGATTACTTAAGCTGCTGTATGCCAAAATACGTGGGTTTTGAGACTGTGGGCCAGTTTTTGTCTAACCTGATCAGTTGGACACCCCAGCGATATAAGATACACATCTTGGGCAAGGCCTGCTATGCTTGTAGCAGGTAAGTGTAGAGGGGGAATGTTTTTATTTCTTCTGTTTCTTCACTTTCATTCCTGTTCCTCTTTCTTCCCTGTCCCTCTCTTTTATCTCTACTATCACTTCTCTTTCCTCCATTTCCCTGGGAGACAACACAAAATGACCCTCAAGGGTTGACATGTTGTTAAACCCCAGCACAATCCATCAATCTAACCTGATCCGAACCTCCCAAGACAGGTTTTCTCGTGATGAAGCCCATATAGTAAAACATATGGTTTCCAGAATATATTTTATTTCTGCTCAAAATCAAAGATTGAAGTAGCTTGGTAGAATCCCTGGGCACAATTTATGTTTTGAGCCAAAATGGACAGAAATAATAATAGTACACATTATCGTCCAAAAAATTACATTTTTGAGTGGATTGTTTATTGAAGTTACAAACTACAGAAATTTCCCGCCTGCTTGGGGGTGGTTGGGTGTTATGAAGATGTTGTGTAGCTTACATCACTGGTGGCAATCTTAGATATTGTAACAAAATGATTTTTAGCAATCTTAAATCTCCATGTCACCCCAATGCCACCACCAAGTTTGGCTCAATCTGATTTACCATTCAGAAGCTGATGTTGTTTGAAGATTTTTAAGATGGCTGCAGTCTAGGATATCTGAACAGAAAACATTTAGCAATTTTGAATCTCTATGTTGCTCTGATGCCTCCCATCAAGTTACAGCATCCTTTTTACAGCAAATTATGTAGAGGGTTGGGTATAATATAATGACAAAACGTTCCAAAATGCCACCAAAAAGGTGAAAACTTGGAGAAAGGTAATTAAAAAACATGTATTTGATTCCAACTGAAACTTCCCAGAATGATGAGAAACTTCATGTAAACAAACTGTAAACAAGTACAAGCTTTTGATAAAGTAAAGGTCTACCATCTCAGGGATTATGGCCTCTACATACCTGATTCAGCAGCAAGTAAAAAAATGACTTTATACAAATATTGGCTCTAGATTGTCTTATTCAACCATGAAAATGTCCCTTCAGAGGTAGGAATACTTTGTTTTCTCTGTAAAGCAAGGAAAAGGCTGGAACTACGAATGCTAGACCCTTGTCCTATATCAGTCAGAGCTACCATTCCCGGCACTTTTCCTCTCTGTCTTGCCCCTCCTATCAAGGTCTTAATATATTTGGAAGTTGGAAACTACCTGAGCTAGGGGCCACTATGTAGAATTTAAACAAAAAACAAAAAAAATCAACAGCTCCCCTCTCCCTAGAGCACCTCACCCTCATCCCAACACACACATGCCCCATTTCCACTGACAACGTGCTCCTAAAATTTGCATATTTGTAGAAAGGTTAAGGATACTGTATAATCCTGTATATACCCAATGTATTGGATAGACAATCCTGAGCTAACACTGTAGACAACCATTCTATGTGCAGAATCAGCAGATAATAAATTGATGAGATTTTTCTTATTTTTTCCAGAAAATGGGCTTTGACATTTCATGCGAATGGCTCCCAAGGAGATAATTTGCATTTCAAATCCCCTTTTCTGGCAAAAGTAAGAAAAATTACTTCAAAATGTCATCTGTTGAAACATTTACCCAGCATACTAAGCATTAAACTTACATTGCACTGTTTCTCCTCTAGCAGGCTCTCATTGATTTCTTGCAGCTGTTGTAATTCTGACTTCATCTCATCTATTTCTTCTCTGAAGACATTTAAAAACAAGAAATATCATATTTCCCACAATTATTGGGACACCTCAACTCATTACCACACTTGTCCTACAAATTTAACAAGCCCACCAGCTGACAAGTCTACAAACTGCTAAGTGACAAACAGTGTAAAACCTCATCAGATGCCATATTTTGAAGTATCTGATCGAGGTCAACACTGTTTGTTCAAGCCTGTCTTAGGGTAAATATGGTAATAATCTAGATAAATAATCTGGATAAAACTAGGTGCCTTATGTGTTCTGCTTTTGGCAATAAAAATGAACTGATTTCTGGAAAATGCATTGTTTTCACTTATTCCCACAGAAAAGCCCCTGTGAGCAAATTGAACTTACCATAAAAAAGGTAAAGATCAACCAAGGCTAGTCATTTGTGCAAACTATGATGCCCCAGAGTCCCAGATGCTGCATACCAAGTTTCAAGGAAAGAAGACCATCAGTTCCGCAGAAGAAGATTTTTTAAGGGTTTTATCATATATGGGCATGTGGTCATGTGACCCAGAACCTGAGAAAAATGTTTGTTTCCCCATCCAATGCAGGCTCCACATGAAATATGTCTTCAACTGGCCCAGCGATTTTAGAGAAGAAGATGTTTGAAAATGACTGATGTGCTAAATTTTAACTCTTCAGCCTCACCAATGATACCATAGTGATATTGTTAGTCACATTTTTGTATGTTTTCTTGGTGACCTGTTATATATTTTGACCCCTAGCCCCACCCAGGGGCATGACCCTGGGGCAACGGTATCATGCATTGAAAGGTCTTGCTCTAGGTAAGTATCATACTAAGTTTCAACTTTCTAGCCCAAAAGGTATGAAAGTTATAAGCTGCAAGAGAAACGCGGACGTAAAATTGCGCCTAAACTTGCAGGTAAACTTGAACCAGGTTATGAACGTGACATGCGCACGTACGGACGTAACATCACGGTGAAATGCTATATGCCCCACTCCTGCCTTCCGCAGGTGGGGGCATAAAAAAATCAAGAGGCCAAGCCAGCTATGGGCAAGAATAGTTGTGACTAATGCTGACCGTTTGCCCAAATCATATTGTCTTAACTATAGACAAATAATGCCAAAACAAATTGAACACTGGCTGTATCTCGGTATCAAAGCTCCAAAGACATTTTCAAGCAAATATGTTTTTTTATTATTTCCCATATGTTGAAAACATATGTTGTTGGTATTAACTAGAAGCACTTCAGTAAGGGATTTCTAAAGAGTATGCATAACATAAGTTTTGGTTGAGCAATAAGAAAATGTCCTTCCTGATGGCCCTCTTATCCACAGCTTCATCTTGTATCAACTTTGACAAACCTCCATATTGTGTATTTTAAACAAAGCTCTAGATAAATATAGGGTAAACAGAGACAAATATGAGTCTAAATTCTCCACAAAAGCATATTTTGTGGGTACTCATTACAAACGCATAATGTATAATGGTTGTTTACAAAAAAAAAAACAAAAAAAAAAAAAGATAAAAAAATATATCAACATACTCTGTGTAAAAAAAATCAAACTCTCCGGAGCTGTGATTAAAATATAATTTATAAGAAAATATGTGCATTACCTTAATTTATCTTGACCAAGCTGACTATCCTCTAGTCTTTTACTAAGTTCTGAATTCTTTGCCATTGTATTCTGTAAGTATACATGCAAGTGTTCTGTTATATTCCAGCCGGTCACGTCATAACAGGTGACCTCAATATAGTCAGGATTAGCAAACTCAGGGACATTCTTTCCAAAGGCCCTAAATATAGGGAACCCAGGTCTTTTACTTGGAAACAGAATTCTAAATTAATATTGGATTCTGTTGAAGAGTATGCACGACGCTGGGCCAAGAAAGAGGACGTAGAAGTGGACACACTGTCTGAATGGGTTAAATCGGTAATGTCCTTGGTAAACAGACGTGTCTCAGTACTCAGCAGAACCATGTCTCGCCGACATGAATCGGTGTTTGACGATCAAGATGTTGCTGCTGAGTTAGCTGAAATCCATGAGAAGTTTGTCGTTGTTCCAGCCAACAAGGCACCTAACAACATTGTGTTTGTTTGCAAAACACACTATATAAACTGCTTAATGGAAGAGCTTGGTATGAGTACCATGACCGGAAACCCTACATATAATCTTACTGCTATGTCCAAGGAAGAAATTCTACAAAACCACCATTCGGTGATGCTGACATTTGAAATTTCCCTCCCAGAGGAAGATATTGACCTTCCCAAACTGTACTGGATTCCTAAACTTCACAAGAATCCGTACATGCAGAGATATATTGCTGGTTCAGCTAAGTGCTCAACCAAGCCTCTTTCTCAGATTCTAACACGAATACTAACCGCAGTTAAAGAAGGCCTTCAGAAGTATTGTGACACTGCATATGCCAGAAGTGGTGTTAATCAGATGTGGATCCTGAAAAACTCCAAAGAGCTCTTAGAAAACCTAAAGGCACAATCTCTTCATTCCGTCAACAGTATAAAATCTTTCGATTTCTCTACTCTTTACACTACTATTCCTCATGATAAATTGAAATCTAAATTAAAGGCAATTATCAACCAGTGTTTCTTCCACAAGAATGGTAACCGTCGATTTCAGTATGTTGTCATTGGCTACAAAGACACATACTTCATTCGGGATCACTCTGATGCACCACAAAAATACTCAGATGCAGATGTCATTAAGATGCTGGAATATCTAATCGACAATATTTTTGTGGAGTTCGGCGGTTGGATATTTCAACAAACAATCGGCATACCGATGGGTACTAATTGTGCACCGTTACTTGCCGACTTGTTTTTATACTCGTATGAAGCGGAGTTTGTACAAAGTCTCCTCCAAGCAGGCAAGAAACACCTCACACAACAATTCAATTTCACCTACAGATATATAGATGATGTATTGTCTCTGAAAAACACAAAATTTGCAGAGTATTTAGAATTCATCTACCAACGTGAACTTGAAATAAAGGAAACAACGGAGACTTCAGCCTCCTCCTCATACTTGGATTGTTATCTCTACATCGACAATGGAAAGCTTACTACTAGGCTTTACGACAAACGGGATGACTTCAATTTTCCCATCGTTAACTTTCCTTTCCTGAGCAGTAATATCCCTTCTGCACCAGCATACGGCGTTTACGTTTCACAGTTAATCCGTTATGCCAGAACTTGTTCAAATTATCAGGACTTCATGGAGCGTGGGAAAGTGCTCACTCAAAAGTTGTTGAGCCAGGGGTATCAAAAAACCAAACTGGTAGCAACACTTAAGAAGTTCTATGGGAGACATCATGATCTAGTCAATCCCTACAATGTGGCAGTTTCCAGAATGTTTCTGATGTTTTTGCCAGTGACGCGCCATAAGTAGACTTCCCAAATCCCGGACATACGCTTCTACCGATATTTCCTTCGTTCAGGCCCATGGGCATGGTGGGCGAAGCTTGCTTACCAAGTAATGCTTACTATCCGCGGACGCCTGATTACACCCTTTGTTCTGGGGTCCATGTCTGTTGGTCTGAACATTCTGATTCGTCATTCGTTTATGGATTTATGATTTTGGTTTACGGCTTTGGTACCATGACCGCAACTACTTTTATACTGAGCATTGCTACCAGAGATGCCGTCTTAAAGGTCATAGTAACCTTGACCATGGCCTGTGCCCTCAGGGTCATCCTCTGGTCAGAAAAAACATCCCTATTACTTTTGAGGGTCCTAGCCCCAAGCATTGCCAAGTTATAAGCTTGTTTGGTACTAGAGGTCACTGTGACCTTGACCTTTGCCATTAGGGTCATTAACTGGTCAAGACCAACATCCCAACTAAGTTCAAGGGCTCTAGTCTCAAGTACTGCCAAAGGTCATCTACAGGTCCATCTTCCTATTAGTTTGGTAGTCCTAGGCCTAACCATTGCTAATGGCTTTTTGCTCTATGTAAAACAAGTGACCCCCCCACCCCCCCCCCCCCTCCCTCTAGGCAAGGCCTCTTTTCACCCTATGGGCATAATTTGATCATTCTTGTCAGAGGACCTCTAGGCAATGCTACATACCAAATATCGAAAGCCTAGGCCTTGCACTTTCAGACAAGAAGATTTTTAAAGTTTTTCCTAAATAAGTCCATGTAAAATATGTCCACTCCTGGGCGGGGCCATTTTTGATCCAAGGGCTCTAATCTGAACTATCTTAGCAGAGGTCCACTAGGTGAAGTTAAGTACCAAATATCTAAGGCTCAGGCCTTCTGGTTTCAGATAAGAAGATTTTGAAGTTTTTCTCTACATATCTATGTAAATTTTTGGCCCCTGGCAATAATGAACAATCTTGGTAGAGGTCTACTTGGTGAAGCTATGCACTAAATATAATAGGCCCAGACCTTTTGGTTTCAGATTAGAAGAGTTTTGAAAGTTTTGTCTACATAAGTCTATGTAAAACATGTCGGCCCTAGGGGGGTGGGGGAGAGGGGGAGTAGGGCCATTTCTGGCCCGAGGGCAACAACTTGAAAAATCTTGGTAGAAATCCACTAGGGGAAGCTATGTATCAAATATCAAAGGCTTAGGCCTTCTGCTTTCAGAGAAGGAATTTTCCCTATATGGGTATGTAAAATATGTGAACCCCGCAGCAGGACCATTTTTGATCCCAGAGTTATAATTTGAACAACTTTGGTAGAGGTCCACTAGATGAAGCTACATACCAAATATCAAAGACCTGGGCCTTCTGGTTTCAAACAAGATTTTTTAAGTTTTCAGTCAAAAAGATTTTTTTTAGCTCCGGTGACCTAGCTGTGCAATGGACCAGAACCTTTGAACAATTTTGAAAAAGGACAAACCAAGGTTCATTCCTGTGAAGTTTGGTCAAAATCCAATCAGTGGTTTAGGAGGAGATGTCATTGGAAGAAATTGTTTAGGGACGCACACGGACACACAACGGACCACTGACAAAATATGATCACACAAGCTCACCTTGTCAGCAAGGAGAGTGAGGAAAACTGTTTGCTGATTTGTTTTTTTAAACAAGAGAGCCATGATGGCCCTGGATCACTCACCTGAGCTAAAATTTGCTCTCGCAGCCATTTTGTTCAGCAGAGTGGAACCATGTTAGCAATTCTGGTTGTGGGTCACTCAAAGAACATTACTGTGGAATTATTTTGAAATATTACCCTTGGTCTAGGAGGAGATGTCGTTTAAAGTTTGTTTTTCTTTTATTTAGCTTTAGTGGCCATTTTGTTCAGTGGAGTGGAACCATTTTGAAAATTTTGGTAGAGGGTCACACAAGGATTATTTCTGTAAAATTATTTTGAAATTGGGCTATTCGCCTAGGAAGAGATGTCGTTTAAAGGTTTTTCTATTTTTAGCTTTGTCGGCCATTTTGTTCAGCAGAGCAAAACTATTTTATCAATTTTGGTAGAGGGACACTTGAGGAACATTTCTGTGAAATTGCTTTGAAATCGGGCCTAGGAGAAGATGATGTTAAAGGTTTTCTATTTTTAGCTTTGGTGGCCATTTTATTCAGCAGAGTGGAACTATTTTAGCAATTTTGTTGGAGGGTCACCCAAGGAAGATTTCTATGAAATTATTTTGAAATTGAGCCACTGGCCTAGAAGGAGATGTCATTTAATGATTTTTTTCTATTTTCGGCTCCGGCGGCCATTTTGTTCTAACGAGTGGGACCATTTTAGCAATTTGGATAGAGGGTCACCCAAGGAAAATTTCTGTGCAGATATTTTAAAATCGGGCCATTCGTCAGTACACGTCATTTAAGGTTTTAACAGTTTTAGCTCTGGCGGCCATTTTTTTCAGCCAAGCCATACCTTTTTAGCAATTTTGATAGAGAGTCACCTAAGGCACATTTCTGTGAAATTATTTTGAAATCAGGCCATTGGCCTAGGGGGAGATGTTGTTTAAAGGTTTTTCTATTTTCAGCTCTGGTGGCCATTTTGTTTAGCGGAGCAGAACCATTTTAGCAATTTTGGTAGAGGGTCACCCAAGGAACATTTCTGTGAAATTATTTTGAAATCAGGCTATTGGCCTAGGAGGAGTCATTTAAAGGTTTTTCTATTTTTTTTTAGTTCTGGTGGCCATTTTCTTCAGCAGAGCAGAACCATTTTATCAATTTTGGTAGAGGGTCACCCAAGGAACATTTCTGTGAAATTATTTGGAAATCAAGCCATTGGCCTAGGAGGAGATGTCATTTAAAGTTGTTTTTTTTTTCTTCTATTTTTAGCTCAAGCAGCCATTTTGTACAGAGGAGGAGAACGATTTGAGCAATTTCGGTAGAGGACCTGCAAAGGAACAATCCTATAAATTTTGGTTGAAATCTGCCCAGTAGTTACTGAGGAGATGTCATTTGAAGCAAACTGTGGACATAGGGCGATCACAATAGCTCATCCGAGCACGTTGTGCTCCTGCGAGCTTAAAAAAAGTTAACAAAGCCAAAAAAGTCAGAAAAAAAAATAATCAGACCTAGAAATGTGTCAATATGACACAGATGCCCCAGCTCAGGGGCCATCCTCATCTGCACCTGGGCATTTTGCAAAAAATGAAGTTGAAAAAGGGCCATAACTCTCATAATATAATTGGCAAATTTTACCCTAAATCAACTTTGACCTATATTTTATGATTATATACCTGTGTATAACATATGAATCCAATACACTAATCTTTTCAAAAATATCAAAAAGAAAACATTTTTTGAAGATGAAAAAGGGCCATAACTCCCATAATAATGGCAGGATTTTACCCTCAATTGAACTTGACCTCTTATTATGATTATATACCTGCTTATTAAATATGAATCCAATACACTTATGTTTTCAAAAGATATCAAATGGAAACTATTTTTCAACATTGGAAAATGAAGTTTTTTAAAAGTAAAACATATTTTAACGAGTAATACTTAACCTATAGATAATGTGCTATTCTATTCTGTTATTCACCCCCTCCACAGAAAAAACGACCTTTCAGTCGTTATAAAGTCTTAATTCAGAAGGTCCCTTTAACAGTTACCTGTATGACGTAGTTCCTCCCGCTCAAATGATCACGTGTCAGTTTCTTTTATGTGTAAAACAATACACAATTAGGAGAAAGGAGCGAGGGAAGGGAGGTGGGACGATAAATACTTATCTATAGGTTAAGTATTACTCGTTAAAATATGTTTTACTTTTAAAAAACTTCATTTTAACTTCGTAATACATTAACCTATAGATAATGTGCTAGAATTTGTAGAATAGGAGGGAGGATTTCTCCTAATAAGCTAGTCCCAACTTCTGAATTAAGGCTTAATAAAAGGATTTATTTTTATATATATATAATGAGGACATAATTAGTGCTTAAGGCAATAATAAGATCCTTTAACCAAGGATAAAGTAATCCAGGGTTAACATATATATATAATAAAGATATAATTAGTACCTCTCTAGTATAGCATCAGGTCTAGGGGGGCTGTTGACGTTGTCTACACATCCATAGCTGATTGCTGTTGGCCCCCCACCACTTTTTGGGCCACTACAATGGGGCCCAAACTTTGGAGATTCTGTGCTTGTTGAGACATGTCTCTGAGATAGAATTTGGCAAAAGTTGATGAACTATTCCAAACCGCTGCTTGAAGTATATCATTGAGAGGAACTTTGTCGAAGAAAGCCCAAGAAGAGGAAAGAGCTCTAACTTCATGAGCTTTGATTTTAAGGAAAGAGATATCTCGTTTAGTGAGTTTCCTATAGGCAAGTTTAACAGTGTAAGATATCCATCTCGAGATAGTATCTTTAGAGATATCCTTATTGCCTTTAATAGGAAGAAAAAGTCTAGTTCTATTTTGGCGATAAGAGCTAGTCATTTTGAGATAGAATTTCAGAGCCCTAACGGGGCAAAGAAGTCTGTCAGTATGTTCCCATTTACATATTCGAGCAAGACTAGGAACAACAATAGGATCTGGTTTAACAGAAGGAAGCTGGTTTTTTGCTAAAAAACCAGATTTAAGAATCAAGGAAACTGAACCATCAGATTGATTAAATCTTAAATGTTGTGAATCCATAGCTAGAGCATGTATTTCACTACACCTTTTAGCAGTGGCAAGAGCTAAGAGAAAGGCTGTCTTAATAGTAACGTGAAATTTAGAAGCCTTATCAAGAGGTTCAAAAGGTGGTTTTTGTAGACATACTAAAACCCATGATAAGTCCCATTTAGGTGTAAGAGATCTTTGTACTGGTCGTTGAAGTTCAAAGGATCTGATAAGTTCAGATAAAACTGGATTAGATCCGATTCTATTACCAGTTTTGAATTTTAAAGTGTTAGAGATCATAGATCTATAACCTTTAATAGTACTAATCTGACATTTCTTTTCCGAAAAAAGAAAGATTAAGAAATCAGCTATAACTGTAATAGGGGCCGAGATCGGATTAACCTTTTTTGTATGACACCAATTAGAGAAGATGGTCCATTTTGCATCGTAGACTTTTTGTGTAGATGCTCTTCTTGATCTGGAGACAAAATCTGCAACGTTTTGTGAAAATTTCTTATCTCTGATTGATTGTTTGATAACTCCCAAGCGTGAAGGTCGAGAATTGGGAGGTTTTGATGTACAAATCTTCCTTTGGATTGAGTCAGTAGTCTTGGAATTAGTGGCAGACGAATCGGAGCTGACACTAATAGAAGAAGAAGTTCTGAGAACCACTGTTGCTGTGGCCAGAACGGAGCTATGAGACCTATTCTGCACTGATGTTGTCGGATTTTCTCTAGAACAGCAGGTATCAGAATAAAAGGAGGAAAAGCATATGCATGAAGATGATTCCAGTCCATGGACAGGGCATCTATCACTAGTGCTTTGTAGTCTTGTACTGGAGAGACATATAATGGGAGTCTGTGGTTGAATCTTGTCGCAAACAGATCCACATTTGGGAAGTTGAGCATCTGGAATACTGAATTCGCAACTGTTTGATCCAGAGCCCATTCTGTCTTGATAGGTTTGTCTAGTCTTGAGAGGCGGTCTGCAAGAATGTTGAATTTGCCTGGGATGTGACGTACTCTGATAACTATGTCTTGTTCCAGGCACCAATTGAGTATTTTCCAAACTTCTTCACAAAGATTGGGGGAATGAGTGCCACCCTGTTTGTTGATATATGAGACCACCGTTGTGTTGTCTGTGGATATCATGATGCAAGAATGGTGAATAAATGTTTTGGCTAGTTTCAGTGCTAATCGTATGGCCATCATTTCTAACATATTGATATGGAGCTGGGATTGGTTTTCTGTCCAGCGACCATGAAAGGACAGTGTTGTCGGCTCTAAATGAGCTCCCCATCCGTAATGACTGGCATCCGTATAAAGGAAGAATTTGGGGTCTGGAGGATGGATTGAAGTCCCTGTCTCGAATCGAATGGGGTTTATCCACCATTGTAAGTGAGATCGAATCATGCCGTTTATCGAGATCGGGTGATCGAGAGGAAGAATATGAGGTTTCCAGACTGACAGCAGGCACATCTGAAGAGGACGTAAGTGCAGTCTGCCCAGGAGAACAAGGTCTGCTGCAGCACTGAGTTTGCCCAAAAGAGAAAGGAAAGTTCGTGCCGATACATGTTTTGCTGACATTATTTTCTTGATTGTTAGAATTAGGTTCTGTACACGATCCGCTGGAACCCTGACTAAATTTTGTTGCGTCAGAAATTCCATACCTATGAAGGTGAATTTCTGAGCAGGAAAGAGGTCTGACTTCTTGAGATTTGGCAGAAAACCTAGGCTTTGAATAGTTTGAATGCAAATCTTTGTCTGAGTAATCAGACGGTTGTGAATCAGATTTTTTATCAGCCAATCGTCTAGGTATGGAAAAACTGATATGGCACGTTGGCGTAGAAAAGCTGCAATAACGTCCATCAGTTTCGAGAAAATTAACGGACTTAGGGACATTCCGAACGGTAGGGCCGAAAAGTGATATACTTGATCTTCGTGTACGAAACGAAGATACTTCCTGGATTGACGATGTATCGGCACATGTAGATATGCATCTGTTAAATCTATGGAGACAGCCCAATTGTTGAGTCTCATCGCTTGTCTTACCGATTTGACTGTCTCCATTTTGAATGCTTGTTTCTCTATGTAACGGTTTAATAAAGACAGGTCTAATATTAAACGAAACTTTCCGTTCTTTTTTGGCACAAGGAATATCCGGGAATAAAAGCCGGGAGTTTCCGGATTCTGTACCCTTTCCACTGCCCGTTTGTTGAGAAGATTTTCGATCTCTTCTCTGAGAAACGGGGAGGAGGATTGACTCATTCTGATCGGAACAGATGACAAAGGAGGAATTTTGATGAATGGTATCCTGAATCCGTTTCGTACGATAGAGAGGACCCATTTGTTGTCTGTTATTTCCTCCCATTTTTCCGCAAAATGGGCCAATCGTCCTCCCACTGGAATGTCCGCGAGCGGAAGAGCAGGCAGTGGAAAGGGCGGGCCTTCATAATCTTGCGGAGGAAGAGGCAGGTTTAGAGGAGGGGAACTGACGGATGTTACCAGTCCTCTTGATATTATCTTTCTTAATGTGAGAAGATGAGCTTTGAGGAATATTTTTGGACCTATACGACTGCGTAGGTTTAGGTCTGGATGTTGTTTGTTTAGCAGGATATTTAGGTATCTTGAAAGCTCTGCTCTGCGAAGGAGGCTTATAAGAATGAGATTGTGACTGAATGGATGTAGAAGCTAGAAACCTTTGCTGTTGAGCTTCGAAGTTTGATTTAGCTATTTCTTTTATCCTGCCGTCAAATAAGGATTTTGAGTTAATAGGAGCGTTCCTTAACTCGTATGTGGAATTGTCGAGTAGTAGTTTAGACGAAGCTAGGGCTGCGTCCCTCCTAGCTTGGAATAATTCAGTAGTTAAAAGTGTAGACATGGCAGTAGCATGTTTAATCGATTTGGCTACGGCCTCCAGAAGTCTGGAAAGGGCCGCAACCGACATCGATTCCTGTTGTAATGAAAGGAAGGCAGCTGAAGAAAATAGATCAGCATGAGAATTAATAGCGACTAGTTTTCTAGCCTTCCTTTCCCATGCTTCTAGATTCTTGAGCGGAATAGAAGCTCTTCCTTTATTAGAAATGTCTAGGAGCGACGCATCCGCTTCTAATTGAGGGATATTATCAGTTGGCAAATATTGGTTTTGGCTCTTGTAGAATTTAGTCGGAGCAAGAGCCGAAACCAAGCTTTGCGGACAAATCCAATCTCTTGAACATTTGTCCGATTCTAGTCTATTTTGAATATATTTTGTTGTATTTTGTACTAATTTGGATTGTGGGAGGACAAGTAATGGAGTGGAACGAGACTCCATTAATTGTTCGATCCCAGAGAGAGGTTTTAATGGAGCTTGATCCTGCTGAGTTTTGGGGCATAACTCAGGAGGAAGAAGCCGGAAGACCTCGTTAATCGCACGATCAAATGACCAGACTTCGGATTCAGTTTCCGAATCTGACTCCTTATTCTGTTGAGTGAGATTCGGCTGAATCTGATCGTAATTAATAGGTTGATTTGTGATTTGACTAAAATTAGTCTCCTCAGGTTGTATTGGAGTTGGCGTTTGAACAACCTGGGGAGATTTATGAGCCCTTGTATATCTACCAATGTCAAGTTGAGATTGGGAGGAATTTGATGAAGAAGAAGGCGTCATCGATCGTCTTCTTCTCTTTTTATGAGAGTGCTTAGATCTCTTTGAATTTTTCTTTCGCCGAGAAGAACTCAAAGAGTCTGATCTGGAAGTAGAGATAGAAGAAGAGGACGATCGATGTCTTCTTCTCTTTTTAGATTTATGCTCTCTTTTAGACTGATCCTTCCTTGAAGGTCTGGAGATAGATAAATCATTTGAATTTGGAGGCTCAATCATTACACTCGGATCTGAGACCTGCGAAAAATCAGGTTCGAGTGGAATAATCTGTCTAGAGGAAGAAGCTGGATTAGGAAGTTCTAGTCTATTAGAACGTTCGTAACCAGGAATAAAGACATTGGATAGTCTGTGGACACTACCCTGTGAAATATGGCTACTTATGGACGGAGCGTAGCTTTGTACAGGCACATTTATAGGAATATAACCAGGCGGAATTTGTGTTTGTAGGTCATACGGGAATGACTGTAAACCCGTGCCTGGTTGACTGGAGCCTAGTTGACTGGTGCCTGGTTGACTGGTGACTGGTTGACTGGTGACTGGTTGACTGGCGACTGGATGAACGGAGATAAGTTGCCCAGTGACTGGATGACTGGTGACTGGTTGACTGGTGACTGGTTGACTGGTGACTGGTGACTGGTGGGCTTAGTGCCCGGTCAGACTCTAAGTCCGCCAGGCTGCCACCTTGATGGGTCCTGCCCCGAGCAGTAAAGCTATGAGGGGCGGTGCTCCCATCAACTGTCCCGTTGTCAGACATGTCTGACTGGGACTTCTTGGATTTCTTTGATTTCTTCTGTTTTCTCTTCTGCGTCATAACTGATTTTCTAGTAGCATGAAGGCGTCTTCTTTCTGCTAGGTTCCAAACTTTTTCTGTCCAGGAACTACAAATATAACATGGAGAGATACGTGTGCAAGAATTACAAGTTAGACAAGATAAATGTGTATCCCATTTAGCTTTTAAATGGCCAGTTGCCGCGGGCGAAATGCATCGACTGACGCGGAAACAAAGGAAGAAATTTAACATTGAGAAAACAAGAAATCTAAGATCGATATTTCGAAAATAAGTACATAGATAGTAGAAGGAGTGAATATAGAACCAGAGAAAGTCAAGGATATAAAAATTTTAACCGTGTAGAATAATTTTAATCCATTTTTTCTAACACAGAATAATAATCCTTGAACATTCAAAGTCCACAGAAAAGAAACTGACACGTGATCATTTGAGCGGGAGGAACTACGTCATACAGGTAACTGTTAAAGGGACCTTCTGAATTAAGACTGAAAGGTCGTTTTTTCTGTGGAGGGGGTGAATAACAGAATAGAATAGCACATTATCTATAGGTTAATGTATTACGAAGTTAAAATGGCCATAACTCCAAAATAGTTGGTGGAGTTTACCCTAATTTAAACCTGACCTATATTTTATAATTATACACCTGTGTATAAAATATGAATTCAATAAAAGATATTGAACGGAAACCATTTTTCAAAGTTGAAAAAGGGCCATAACTCCCATAATATTTAGTGGATTTTACCCTAAATCAAACTTGACCAACATTATATGATTATATATCTGTATGTAAAATTTGAATCTAAAACACTAATCTTTTCAAAAGATATCAAATGAAAACCATTTTTTTTACATACAGACTGGACGGACATGATGGACGTATGTATGGACAGCGGTGATACCATATGCCCACCCCCCACCACCCCCAAAATAAAGATGGCTAGGACATAAAAGCATATAAAAAACAAAAGGACCATGATGGTCCTATATCCCTCACCTGAGCAAACAGATTTACATACTTACTATTGAAGTTTCAGCCAAGTTCACTGCTCTAAGATTTTTGTATAAATTTTATAACAATCTTGGTAGAGGATCACCAAAGGAACATTTCTGCAAAATTATATTGAAACTGGTCCAGTGGTTTCTGACAAGAAGATTTTTAAAATTTTCTATATAGATATATAGGGAAAATAAGCCCCACCTCCTGGCGGCCATGTTTTTTGACGAATCAAAATGGCTTGAACAATCTTGATAGAGGATCACCAAAGGAACATTTCTGCAACATTATATCGAAATTGGTCCAGTGGTTTCTGACAAGAAGATTTTTTAAGTTTTTAGTTAAAAAGTCTTTTTAGCTCCTGTGACCTAGATATTCAATGGACCAGAACCATATGAACAACTTCGGAAGATGACCAATCAAGGATCATTCCCGTGAAGTTTGGTCAAAATCCAACCAATGGTTAGGTAGGAGATGTTGTTTAAAGATTGTGAACGGACAGACGGACCGGCGGACAGACAGATGGACGACGACGATGACGGACGGTGAGTGATCACAATAGCTCACCTTGAGCCTTTGGCTCAGGTGAGCTAAAAACAAACAACAAAACATGCACAGCTTCACTCCTCGCAAAGAACAATATGCAAAGTTTAAGAACAACTGGTGCTAGGATGCACTGGTAAAAGGAGTTGATTTCTCAAAGTGCCCACTGCCTATAAAATATAGCATTTTGGAGAAAAATGACTATAAGTTAACAAAGTGGCAAAAGTGAGAAATAATCATTGGACAAGTATAAAAAAAAACAAACAAAAAAACACATACGCATCCTCACTCCATGTAAAAACATTTGCAAAGGTTCAAAACAATTGGTGCAAAGGTGTAAGTGGAGTGATTTCATAAACTACCCACTACAAACTGCTACAGAATTTCGGACAAGGCAAATCCAGTATAGCCCCACTTTATTAAAGCAGG
Organism: Anodontia alba; assembly: GCA_964016985.1. Taxonomy (NCBI): domain Eukaryota; kingdom Metazoa; phylum Mollusca; class Bivalvia; order Lucinida; family Lucinidae; genus Anodontia; species Anodontia alba. The sequence continues at coordinate 118,513,812 of OZ024824.1, forward strand.
GCTGAAATTAAATAATATAACAGCTCTTGACACTCAAATAAATGAAATGTGACACCTACTTCGAGATTTTTCTGCAGCTTCTTCATCTCTTTTTCTTTGGCAGCTGTACTTTTCTTCAGTTCATCATATTGATTCTGAGTGTTCCTCAGCTTAGTCATGGCAGCTTCATGTTTATTTCTGTTCACATATATTTATATACAAACTTTTCAGGCTCATTACGAAAACAGACCTATTTAAATATTACAACCAAAAAACGAAAATTTTCAGATAAAAAAATTCTGATATTATTGAAAATTTTACAACCAAGAAAGGAAAATTTTCAGATAAAACATTTCTGATATTTTCATATTTCTGCTCAAAACATAGATTGTGGGTACTCGTTATAACTGCCTCAGATTGTGGGTACTCGTTAGAACCACATCAGTGAGGCAGTTCTAACAAGTACCCACAATCTATGTTTTGAGCAGAAAAATGAAAAATAATGTATACCCCTTTAAACCCCAGTTTTACTATATAAAAGTGGGGTTTAAGAGGGGCCAAATTATATAGGCAAGTTTTCGTGATGTGAACCATATAAATACATAAAAACATAAGAAAATGCTTCAAATTATTGGTATTTCTTATTCAAGAAAATTTAACCACCCAATGATAAGACTTTCAAAATAACCTGCTTTTCTTTTAATGAAATAAGAAAGAAGAGTTACAATTTTCTATTGTGATGTGCCTACTTCAAGGTCAAATTTGGAAAGTAAGCAAATCCAAACACAAATATTGCAAAATGACACCTTAAGGCCTCCAGTTTAATCCTTTTGATTTCTTTTACTGATTGGAATGGTGTTTTGTGTTAATTTTGCGGTGACATACCTACCTTATTGACCAGCTCATGGCGTGATACCATACATGTCCATATTTGGAACCGGAAACAAATTCTTTTCATTTTATTAAGATAATTATACACCTTATAATGGCAACAGACAACCGGTTCTGACTATGGACAGTAGCGAAAAAAGACTTTTTCAGCATTTTTAATACTATTGAACTTATGTGTATCAAAGTACTGAAGGGACTGCAAGATTGAAGTTTGACATGGACATAATAAAATGTCCATCACTGGCAAGTTTGCATCAGTGTACATTTGTAAGGGTACTTGAAATGCTGGAACATGCTTCACAACTAAAATTTAGTCAGGTGTAATCTCAAAGAAGTAGATTTATGCTTTATTAATTCTACCATTTTTGTCTTACATAAAGTATGCAAGCTGGGATGTATGTTGGATGACTGATGTGGATCTTGTATTGAAGAAATTAAGCAGGGTGCCTATGTTCAGCCCTATTAATCCTTGCCTTTTTATCCCCTTGCACATCAAAGTGGCGAGGGGACATAGGGTTTATCCCGTACGAAAGTACATACATATGTTCACCTTTTATCATCACCCTAGCCCCTACATTTATTGATGGATTTTCATACAACTTCACACAAATGTTGGGTATGATAATATTTTGAGCAAGTTCGACTTTCAAAGTCCTGGGCTCAAGGTCAAGATCAAGATCATATGGCAGATCTCACACCAGATCTCCAGGTACGTCTATCATGAGGGTTGATAGCCGAGAGATTCCACTCTCTGCAATCCCTCTCTGTCAGCTGCTTCCATGTCATTTTGGGCCTCCCAGGCCCACGCTTTCCGTCAACCTGTATGTCAAAGGCTGTCTTGATTGCACCACTGGAGCGTTCCACATGTCCATACCATCGAAGTCTTCTCTCCTTCAGAATGAGGTCCTGATCCTTAATGCCAAGCCGCACAAGCAGCTCATTGGACATTGTGGTGACAATGTCTTGCGGCCTGACATTGCAGATCTGTCTGATCATTGCCCTGTCATTTCGCTGCAGACGCTGGAGGTTCGGCTTTGTCAATGGCCAAGTCTCGCTGGCATGGAGCATTGCACTCCGCACACAAGAGCTGTACACATGGCCACATGTTTTGAAAGAGAGGTGGCGTGAAGAGAGGTCTGGTAGCAGATCCTTGAACTTCTTCCAGGCGGTTTTCACATGTGTTGTGTTTGAAAGTTCACAGCCACCTGCTGCTGAGAGCATGTCTCCTAGGTAGCAAAAGGAAGCTACCACCTCAAGCTTGTCAGGTCTGACCTGGACTTCCTTCTGTGGTCTGTCATCCAAGGGGCATGCAGTTCCCTGGCACCGTGTACATCTATAGTCAGGGTCCTTTTTCAAGCACTTGAGCTCACTGCATTTCTTGTGCACCCAGTGCTTGCAGCCACTGCAGAAGATGCTCTTGCTGCCCATTCCAGTGTGACAGATGGCGCATGGAAACTCGCCTGAACTCTGCAGGAGGTCCAGTCCCGTACCACAGATCATGATCTTTGTCTTTCCTGCATTTACTCTCAGTCCTTTCTTCTCCATTGCTTCTTTCCAAGTCAAGAGCCTCCTGACACATTCCTCAAGCGATTCAGCGATGATAACAAGGTCATCGGCATAGAGGTCCTCCCAGGGGACCCCAGAGCGGAACTCTCATGATAAGGCTTCAAGCACAATGATGAAGAGCAGTGGGCTGAGTACTGATCCTTGGTGAACACCAACCTTCACTTCAAACTCTTCACTGTACCCCTCACCAACAGGGACACGGCTCCATGCATTTGCATACATCCCCTGCACCAGTCGTACAATCCACTCCTCCACACCAAGTTTTCTCAGCGCCCACCAGATGACCTTCCAAGGTACTCGATCAAAACACCTTCTCTAGGTCTACGAAAGCCATGTAGAGTCTCTTATTGGCAGCTAGATACTTCTCTTGCAGCTGCCTGACAACAAAGATTGTGTCTGTAGTGCCTCTGCCTGGGACGAAGCCAAACTGGGAATCGTTGATTGACACCAACTGTCTGATGAGGCCGTCCACAATCCTCTCCAGGACTTTCATAACCTGCTCTGTCAGCTTGAGACCGTGGTAGTTGCCCCTTTCCAATGCGTCCCCTTTTCCCTTGTAGAGGCAAACAATGAAACTCTGCTCCCAGTCAGAGAGTACCTTCCAATCATGAATGATTGCAACTGCGAGGTCACGGATCATGGAGGCACCCATGTCACCGGCCGCTCTTATCATCTCCACCACTATGCCTGATGGGCCCGGTGCTTTGCCTGCCTTCATCTGCGAGATAGCCTTCTTAACCATATCAATGGTGATTGGGATGAGCGGGCCTTCCACTGGTGAATGATATGACAGATGGTCTGGGTCCCAGTCAAACTCAACATTGAGAAGCCTTTGGTAGTGCTCCAGCCAGGCCTTCTGCTTTGAGTCTTCGCTCATTGACATCTCTCCTGCATCATTCTTCACAGGTTTGTCACCAACATCAGTGTTCTCTCTTCTAAACTGGTTAGCAAGGCGGTAGACTTCTGAAGACTTGGGGTCAATATTCTCGTAGACCTTCTTGTCCGCTTCTTGACGAGCATGGTGCACTGCATGTCTGGCATTTCGTTTGGCTGCATTGTATGATGCCCTAGTGCCTTTACCAGCCTTCCAGGCTTTAAAAGCTGTTCGCTTGGCAGCAATGACCTTTTCCACGTGTTCATTCCACCACCAGGTTTCACGATGCCAACGGTGTGGCCGAGTTGTGCCACATACCTCCTCAGTTGTCTTGAGCAGTCCAGTCTTGATGTTGTTCCAGATATTCTCAGTGGCCCCATCAGCTACACCTGCAGATGTGCTCACATGCAAGTTGAAGACCTCCTGGAAATGATTGCTTGTCTGAGGGTCTTTAAGCTTCCAAACTTTGAGGCGAGGGGTGAACTTGCGCTTGGATTTTGGAGGCACATCAATCCTCATGTCACATACAAGAAGCTGATGTTGCAGAGCTACTTCCTCACCAGGGATCACTTTTACATCTGTGACAAGTTTGCGCATGGTCCTACGGAAAAGGATGAAGTCTACCTGTGTGGCTATGTTTCCAGACTTGTATGTGATGAGATAGCTGTCTCGTTTCTTGAAACATGTGTTCTCAAGAAGCAGGTCAAATGCTAGGGCATACTCTATGATTCTCTCACCCTCAACATCTGGTTCCGGCCTGCCATACCCCATCCCACCATGCACTTCCCTGTATCCAGTGCCTGCACGGCCAACATGGCTGATCCAATCTCCACATGGGATCAGAAATTCTGATGCTGGGATCCTGGCAGTCACAGCACGCAGCTGATCAAAGAACAGGTCCTTAACCTCATCACTTAGACCACTCTGTGGGGCATACACAGACACAAAGGTAACCATACGCTGGCCGACTATGAGTTTCACTAAAATAATTCTGTCGGAGACTCTCTGAACCTCAAAAACTTTCTCTATCCACTCTTCTGCCACAAACATTCCTACACCAGCAGTGCCTTTATCATTTCCTGACCAGTACAGCTTATACCTGGTGTCCTTGCCCTTGATTGTGCGGCAGCTGCCACCAAGGTATCTGGTCTCCTGAATGCAGCAGACATCCACTTTCCTTCGGGATAGTGTTTCCACTACCTCGCAAACTCTTCCTCTCAGGGTGTTCACATTGAGTGTTCCCACCCTGAGTTTCCTCAGGTGCTTGCTGGATTCGCCACAATGGCCCGACCCTGCCTCCCACACCTGACAGGAGGCCAAGCCGGAGAAGTTACCAAAAGAATATCTGTTGGCACCGCCTAACTCTGAACCTATTTTTCTTCTTGCCATGTAAAATTTTTTGGAACAATTGTTTTTTACAGGATCGCCTGTCCTAGCTGACATCCCAACTCAGTTCTTTTACAGCATCTGAGTATGCGCGCCGTTCCCGCACTCGGGCAGTGTGCTTTGCCATTGTCCTTATAAAGAAAGGATCGTCTGCCAAACCACAATAGCTAGAACACCAAGCCATCAGTCTGTAGATGATTGCTGCCTAGCTCTGCCACCCAGGTTGTGGCAGCCTCATTACCCTGAAGGTGGGGAGGCAACTGTGATAGCGGGCAGCCTCACATTCCCACACTCATGTTGAGTGTCACAGCTGGATGCAGTTTTACGTCATACCCAGGACCACTGTGGCAATTTCTAGAAAAACTTGGTTATGGCTCTAGTGCATACATTTATTGATGGATTTCAATATTACTTCATATACAAATGTTTGGTATAATATCTGAGCAAGCTCGACTTTCAGGGTGCTAGGATCAAGGTCAAGGTCGTTGTGGCTATTTTTAGAAAAAAAAACTTTGCCATTGCTCTAGTGCCTCATTTATCAATGGATTGTAATATAACTTCACATTAATGTTGGGTGTGTAATATCTTGAGCAACTTTCAGGATGCTGGGCTCAAGGTCAAGGTAACTGTGGCTATTTTCAGAAAAAAAAAAAAAAATTGTCATCACTCTAGCCCTGCATTTATCAATGGATTTTGATATATCTTCATATAATTGTTGGGCATTATAATGTCTCGATTAAATTCAACGCAGCTTGCTGGACTCAATCAGGATACACAGACCTTTTAAATCTTGCACACAATCAGGATACACAGATCTTTTAAATCTTGCACACAAAAACTAACATTTTGAATGTGAAAAATCTATATTTGTAACTTTAACTTCAAAGTTAATGGGTGTGGAAAGGAATATAATACAAAAATATAATTTTGGACAAGTTAGATATATTCTAAATTCTGGAGACACAAATATTTAAAACCTACCCATGAAAGGCCACAAACACAAAGAACACCATTCCCAAGGCACCAAAAGAAGAAGAGTTACAGAAACAGCAATCAAAAAATGAAACACAACTGCAATAACTAGCATAAAAAAAAACAAGAGGCCCACGGGCCACGGGTCGCTCACCTGAGTGACATAGCCACTGCAGATATGCAGATGTTATGCAACATTTTTCCAATCCTGTCATCGCAACTAATGAAAAGATCATCATTTAAGCAGTTCTTTATTTTGAAGAAGAAGATACATGGCATGCCAGTCAATTGAGCGTGATCATTTGAACAAACTCTAAATGGCAGCCATCTTGGATATCCGATTGGCACAATTTTAGCTATTTTTGATCTACAAGTCACCCCAATGTCTCCTACGAAGTTTGGAGTCAATTGGCCTTTCGGTGCAGGAGAAGAAGCTAAATATAGTTTTTCAAGATGGCGGCCATGGTGGCCATCTGGGATTTCTGATCAGAACAATTTTAGCTACATTTGTGCTTCCTACTAAGTTTCGAGTCAAGTGACTTTTGGGTTTAGGAGAAGAACCGAAAAATAGATTTACAAGTTGGCTGCCATGGCGCCCATCCTGGTTTTACGATCGGCACGATTCTAGCTATTTTTGATCTACAAGTCACCCCGATGCTTCCTACCAAGTTTGGAGCCAAATGGCCTTTCGGTTCAGGAGAAGAAGCGAAAAATAGGTTTTCAAGATGGCCGCCATGGCGGCCATCTTCGATTTCCGATAGGCATGATTTTAGCTATTTTTGATCTATAAGTCACCCCAATGCCTCCTACCAAGTTTGGAGTCAATTGGCTTTTGGATTTAGGAGTAGAAGCGAAAAATAGATTTTCAAGATGGCGGCCATGGCGGCCATCTTGGATTTCCGATTGGCACGATTTTAGCTATTTTTGATCTACAAGTCACCCCGATGCTTCCTAGCAAGTTTGGAGTCAATTGACCTTTCGGTTCAGGAGAAGAAGCAAAAAATAGATTTTCAAGATGGCCACCATGGTGGCCATCTTGGATTTGCGATCGTCACAATTTTAGCTACTTTTGATCTACAAGTCACCCTGATGCTTCCTAGCAAGTTTGGAGTCAATTGGCCTTTCGGTTCAGGAGAAGAAGCGAAAAATAGATTTTCAAGATGGCGGCTATGGCGGCCATCTTGGATTTCCGATCGGCACGATTTTAGCTATTTTTGATCTACAAGTCACCCTGATGCTTCCTAGCAAGTTTGGAGTCAATTGGCCTTTCGGTTCAGGAGAAGAAGCGAAAAATAGATTTTCAAGATGGCGGCCATGGCGGCCATCTTGGATTTCCGACCGGAACGATTTTAGCTATTTTTGATCTACAAGTCACCCCGATGCTTCCTACCAAGTATCAAGTCAATTGGCCCAGGGGTGTAGGAGGAGTAGGCTTTTAAAGCAATTGTTGATGCCGCACGCCGCACGACGCACGACGGACGACGGACGACGGACATTGACTGACCACAATAGCTAACCATGAGCACTTCGTGCTCAGGTGAGCTAAAAAGCACTGCAACAGAAAAACCACAATAAGATGGCCAGCATAAGAAAATAAAATGTGGAACAATAATACCCCACCTGGTAGATAAAGCAGGCAACAATTGACAAAATTGCCAATATGCAATCCCAAACCAGATCTCAACAATACCAATGCACGTATCAAATTTGGTGAAACTCCATTGAGATTTACTCATGTTATTTACCTGAAACTAAACTAAAGATATGTTGTGGGCAGATAAACATAAAAAAGATTGCCTTTGGAAACAAAGAACACACTAGAATTTAGAAAATAGGAGTCTGTTTTATTGAGAGTCCTCTTAAGCAGTAATGAAGTTTGCAACATTGCTTACGCCCTCTAGCGTATACATGAGCTGTGCTCCATTTTTAAATATACCACAATGGGCCCAATGATCCCAAAGGAAATGAAATATAATCTGCACTATGGTGAAGTATGGGTAGAAGTTCTACGGCCACCACACGGCACTAACTATGTCAAAATTTTACGTAATTTGCCCATTAGCAATCCCAAACCAGATCTCTACAATATCAATGCATATACCAAATTTGGTGAAAATCCACTGAAATTTACTAAAGTTATTGTCCAGAAATGGAAATACTGACATGTTTTTTAGGCAGATAACTCTGTCAAAATTGACAAATTTGCCCACTGGCAATCCCAAACCAGATCTCCACAATATCAATGCACATACAAAGTTTGGTGAAAATCCATTGATATTTACAATAAAAGCACCGCAAGCATAATACGCCACCATAGCAATTATTTGTTTATTATTAAAGTTATCGTTGTGAAAATGTCTGGAAAGAAAATGACGAAGGGACAGATAACAATCCTAAACCAGATCTTGATGATATCAATGGACAGGTAACAATCCTAAACCAGATCTTGATAATATCAATGCATATAGCAAGTTTGGTTAAAAGGCTTTGTTATTTACTCAGGTTATCGTCCGGAAACAAAAATATGGGCGTGTCTCGGGAAGATAACTCCGTAAAAATTTGACGAAATTTGCCCATTAGCAATTCCAAACAAGATCTCTACAATATCAATGCACATACCAAGTTTGGTGAAAATCCATTGATTTTTACTCAAGTTATCATCCAGAATTGAAAAATGGACGGACGGACGGACGGACGGACGGATGTATGACGGACGGACGGACAGACGGACAGACCACGGACGTCTAATGTGAAACCATAATACCCCGCCACTATTGTGTGGTGGGGTATAAAAAGTTATCATCCAAAAATAAAAATATGGATATGTTGCAGGCAGATAACTATCAGAAATTGACGAATTCTGCCCATATGAACTTTGGTGAAAATCCATTGAGATTTACTTTAAAGTTATTGTCCTTTAACTAAAATACAGATGTGTTGCGGGCAGAAAACTATGTTAAAATTTTTAAGAAATTTGCCATTAGCAATCCCAAACCAGATCTCCACAATATCAATGTACACATCAAGTTTGGTGAAAATCCATTGACATTTACTCTCAAGTTATCAAATGCAAAAGAAAATACTGACAAAGGAATGGACAGCCGGATGGACGGACAGACAACCAACGTCATACATAAAACCCTGCCACTATTGTGTGGCGGGGTATAAAAAGGAAACTATTAGGAAGCTTAAACTGGTTTTACTTGATCTCAACCTGTCCTTATTGCTGAGGCAGCTTCAAGTTATAAATACCTGTTCAGTCGCTCTAGGGGTACTCTACTCATCAGTGAAACATCATGGTAAAACATGTGCAACTGCAAGCACTACGATGAAATATAGCAGAAGGCTCATTTTCAATCTGATGCCAGAGGGGTAGTAAACTTACTGCAACATTATCCTCTAACATTTTAAAAAGAGTGTCAACTATCATCTTCATCTTCATTGAGTGGAGCTGGGATTGTACTGAATAAGACTTTCAAGGTCCTGATTATGGTTTTCTTGAGTTCTGACTTCAAATTGATATTCAGCCTTTTGCTTTGTTTCATTACAGTATTTTATTGTAATGCTTCACAGGCAAGGCAGAGGATCCCTAATGAGATTGAACAGATATTCTGATGATGATTATCTCCCTTGTAATTCTAGCACTGTATTCAGCAGCTATACAGCTGCCCACTTTGCTTTCTCATTTTACTGGTTGTGAAGCTAGCATTATGGCCATCTTCTTCAAAAGCTGCCCACTTTGCGTCCTGTTTTTTTTTGTTCTGTTTGTATTGTTTGGAGTTGCATCAGGAGATAAGAGTGAGGTTTTGTGCAAGCAGGCCACCTAGCAGTCTCTCTTAAAAATAAAGGTTTTTTATAAAGGCTATTTTTGGCAAAATACAGGTTTTTCTGGATAAATTTTGTACCAAATAAAGAGCAATTAATGGTTAAATTTCTTGGCAGATCCCAAGCAAAAGAACTCGCGTCATCGCTTCTCATGCAAAATAGGGAGAAAAATTGCAGAGAAAATCTGATATTTTCATCTTTAAATGGTAATGACAAAATTAACTTGCATTTCTGTTTAGAAACATATGAATCTACATTTCTACTACCACCAGTGATATCAGTGTAACCAGTCCCAGCTTTACTTTCTAACACTAAGTGCCAAAAGAAAAGAGCAGCTGGTAGTAATTTTAGAATGACCCAGCCAGGAATCAACCCGCAATCTCTCTGAGGGCATGTTCTCTCCCAACTGAGCAACTTGGACTGGCTCAGTGAACATTAAAATATAGGTCAATGGGGGGACAGACACTTGCTGTGATACTGCTTTATTTTATATAATGACAACAATAGAGTGTTAGCAGAACCTCAGAACTCTTATATAAAAATAACCGGAGTCTAATATGACACGAAATTAAAGTCAGGCAACAGAGATGATCTATGCTCTTTTACAATCACATTGTTTTTTGAATGAAGACAAAAACCCCTAATCCATTAAAGATGCTTGCCAGGGCCTGTTTATAATGCAGCTAAATATAGTGGAATAATATAGCAGTCCAATATTTGTTTCATCTGATCATTATGCTAGTAGCAGTCAAGCTGCCTTAGATGCTGTTCTACATGAGGGAGTGCTGTGTTGTCTGGTTCTTAACTCTCTTCTTTTAACCTTGTCCTGTCTTTTATTGTCAGATATCTCTTAAAAACCACTGAAGAGGCTTTGTTTACTTTTTAAAAGATGCGTTAAAAAATGAAGTTAAATAAGAGTTGTCAGAAGACAACACAGCTCGCCAGAAAGGGCTGATCGGATAAGAGAACAATCTTTAAATATTAAAGATTAAATGCAGAACTTAAACATAGCTGTAAATGACAGAGTATGACCTGACTCTGATGTCGGAAGAATGTCAAACTGATGGATGGGGTATAAGCCACTGAAACATCTTCTCTTAGGTTGGTGTGGATAAAATATGAAAGCTATATCTTACATGCTGAATCCCTTAGGTTGGTGTGGACGAAATATGAAAGCTATATCTTACATACTTCAGCAGTCATGTATACTTTTCAAACCTTTAACACAGCTGTAAATGACAAAGTATGACCTGACCTAGACCTAGGCAGAGGGTCAAACGGAGGAAGGGGTGTGTACTATTGAAAGGTTTTACCCTAAGATAGGTGTGGGTCAAATATTAAAGCGGCATCTCAAATACTTCAGCAGTTACGAACACTTTTCAAAACTTAAATGCAGAACTCAAACATGGGTTTAAATGACAAAGTATGACCTGACCTTGACCTAAGCAGAAGGTCAAACTGTAAAAGGGGTATGTGCTATTAAAACATCTAACCCTAAGGCTGCATCTTGAATACTTCAGAAGTTATGTACACTTTTCAAAACTTAAATGCAAAACTTAATCATGGTATAAATGACAAAGTAAAAACTGACCTTGACCTACATAAAGGGTCTAACTTGGGAATGGGGCTGTACGCTATTGAAAGGTCTTACCCTAAGGTAGGAGTTGGCCAAATATGAAAGCAGTACCTTAAACAGTTAAAACACTATGCACTTCTTTGAAAACTTAAACATTGTGCTTAAGCGGATGCGGACGACGACTGACGCTGACGCCAACGACTACGTGACATAATATGACACAGCCCAGCGAGCTAATGAACAAAATTTTGATGTTAGTCATTGTGATGCTGGAGTAGTCATAGCCAGGTACCCAATGTTTTAATCCTCTAGCACTAATAACTGCCAAGAAGTTACACCTAACATGAAATTCAACAAGGTTTAACAGATGCACAGTAGATGGAATCAAAGAGGCACATAACATATGCTAGCTGCTCCTGTCATTATAGATAGGGGCATAAACATACCTAGCATTATAAGAGTAAATGAAGCAACTGTGCTTTCATATCAGCAAACAGAATATTCAAACCTGCCACTAAAGTTCTACATTTTATAAGAGCCGTACAGTGGGTAGACAAATCGCAAACAGCTTGGTCTTACACAAAGAACACTGATATGCAAGCCATCTCCAGATGCATACAGAACAATGTCCTTTTTCATTTTTCCTGGAATTGAATTGAAATGTGTTGAGGTTTAGCATCCTAGTCTATAACATTCTAGTCATAATAAGATCTTGCCTCCATATTAGCAGGATGTTTATCCAACCCAAGAAGAATGACCAAGTTAAACCTTACCTTAAGTTACAAGCAGCTTAGATGCAATGGCAATTACTTCTCTGGCCCCTATGAACTCTGGCCCCAATGACTTCCAGTAAATCTTTTTAAAAAGTAACTTACACTTCTTTTTTGAGATTTTCATCAGCTTGGCATAGCTGTACAGTTAAACATGCAATCTGCTCACATCTGTCCTGGAACTCCTTTTGAAGGTCACTTATATCAGCCTGCAAATACAAAAACAACAAAAAACGTGAACGCTCATATTTTATGTCATAAAATAAAAGCATTAATAGTCCATCACTGCAGTCAACAATCTTTAATCTGCAATGTATCTGTAAAATTTCAGCCAGATACTGTATAGTAACTATAAGCCAAATTCTCTTTTTAGACATGTCAAGGGCAGATAAATCAAGAACTGAAAAGCCAGAAGGCTATTGGCCACATGCCTTTTTGGTCTCTTGGAGAATTTGTCCCGAACCTTCCTAACAAATACTATATCAAAGTCAGGTTAATGAGGTATCCCAATTTCGTATGTTCGTAACGACCAAGACAATAAAACTGCTGCAATAAAATAATGTTCTGTTATGCAATTAGTTAAAGACAGGAGTGCACTATACAGAGGATATTCAAATGTTTGGAGTGAATATGACTTTTATTTCATCCAGTGAAGTGAAAAAATGTTTATTTCATTCGTGCCGAAGGCACGAATGAAATATACATTTTTTCACTTCACGACAAACATATTCACGACAAACATTTGAATTTTCTTTTTATTATATACATCACTTTCGATAGAAGAGATGCAAATCTTGCAAAATTTGAGTTGCTTCCCTTTGACCATTAATGTAAATAAGAAAAAAAGTATTTCCTGATCTTATATTTTTCACTGCTCAGAGGAGTGAAAATATAAGTTTTATATTTTCACTAGTGAAAATATAACTTTTTCGAAATATGCATTTTATTTCATTAATAATTCTCTATATTTCATTACTTTGTATATAATAAAAAAAGAGAATTAAGTTCCACAGTGTCATTCTGTCTCTTGATCTCAAGGGGGTAACATCTCCAGTCAACCAACAGAATTACCATGTATGGTATTTCTAGCCCAACGATTGGCAAAATTAAATTCACATCTTTACCTGTACAGGTAAAATATTCCGTGTATTGGGAACCAGATCCCCTTGTTTGAAAGTCCTGAGTTTAAGTAATACTGAAAAGACTGTTAACTACACGAAAAGTTCTTAAATATTAAACACAGTGAAGTAACTCAAAACCAATTCCAAAATCTACATCTGCATAAAAGTTAATCAAATTACATGTTTTAAATAGTTTCCTACTTTAAAAATAAACATTTTAAGGTTATCTATTACAGTGCAGGGAACAAGTGTTATCAGAGAAAAGTAGTCCCACCTCCCAGGTAGATCGGGTAATGCCACCTGTTGTGAACAGACTCATTTGTGTATGGAGAGTTGAAAACAGTAGCCATAAAACATCTGGTTAAATTATCAGCTGAGCATGAATTTTTTTGCCATATTTTTTCTAAGAGAAAATCTTGTCATGACAATATATTGCCCTAAATCTTACATGTATTTTTAAAGTTTCATTTAAGTATTTCATAAATTAAACTAAAGACCAAAGTCTGTTTTTCTGAATAATGACTGGAAACTAATTTGAAAACTGGAACAGCCAGGTGACAGTTCTTGGCTACTTTATGTAGCCTTAGATCAACTACATACCTGTAAAGATATACTATATAGTAAAGGATCTAGAGGCCAAAAACAATTTTTCAGACATTTAAAAGGGCCATAACACAAACAAAAATTAACTGACTTCGTTTGTTAACAATCCCAAACCTCAGTATCAATACCCAATATCAGTGAAGTCTGTGAGCAAATATTCGAGTTACAGATTGGAAATGAAGTGTGGACATAAATAAGGATGGACAGACATTGAGCAGTATAAGATATTATACAAGAAGGCCCTATATCGCTCACCTGAATCCTGTTATACACAGCACTGCTAACAGAGATGCAGTTCTATAGGTCATGGTTACCTTGACCATGACCTTTGCCCTCAGGGTCATCTGGTCATAAGAAATATCCCAATACTTTTGAGGGTCCTAGGCCCTAGCATTGCTGAGTTGTAAGCTTGTTTTATATGAGCGGTCACTGTGTTTGCTTGTGTTGAGGTTTACGGCCCAGTCATGGGGTCATGTCAAGTGTGGTCAGTTTAACTAACCACACTTTTACTGGGTAGGTTTAGTCCTCTAAGCGGCTAACCAGTATTGTGCACATTCTTTCACCAGAAACTGACAACTGACCTTCTTAAATCAGCGGAAGGGAGAGAATGACTATAGGAAATTAAATTTCATGGTCAATCCCCATGAAAGAATTTTGTCGACCCCACAACCTCCTGATCACCAGTCGGACACACATCCAACAGAGGTCACTGTGAGCTTGACCTTTGCCATTAGGGTCATCTACTGGTCAAGACCAACATCCCACCTAAGTTCAAGGGCTCTAGCCTCAAGCACTGCCAAATTATTAGCTTTTTAGTACTCAAGGTCATGGTGACCTTGACCATGACCTTTGCCATCAGTGTCATTTACTGGTGAGGACCAACATCCATTCTAAGTCTGAGGGTCCTAGCCGCAAGAATTGCAAAGTTATCAAGCTTTTAGTACTAAAGGTCCTGGTGGCCTTGACCTTTGCCCTCAAGATCATCTACTGGTGAGGACCAACATCTGTACTAAGTTTGAGGATCCTAAACATAAGCATTGCAGAATTATAAGCTTTTTTTGTACTGAAGGTCACGATGACCTTGACCTTTGAATTAAAGGTCATCTACTCTTCAGGTCTATCCTCCCTATTAGTTTTATAGTCCTAGGCCTATCATTGCCAATGGCTTTTTGCTCTATGTAAAACAAGTGACACCCCCAACCTCTGGGCGAGGCCTCTTTTCACCCCAGGGGCATAATTTGAACAAACTTGTCAGAGGACCTCTCGGCAATGCTACATACCAAATATCAAAAGCCTAGGCTTTGCACTTTCAGACAAGAAGATTTTTTAATTTTTTTCCTATATATAAGTCTATGTAAAACATGTCGGCCCCGAGGCGGGCCATTTTTGGCCCTAGCGTTTTAATTAGAACAATCTTGGCAGGGGTCTACTGGGTGAAGCTATGTACCAAATATCAAAGGCCCCTGCCTTCTGGTTTCAGATAAGAAGATTTTTGAAGGTTTTTTTTTATATAAGGCTATGTCAAATATGTCGGCCCTGTCACGGGGTCATTTTTGGCCCCAGGGCAATAATGATCAATCTTGGTAGAGGTCTACTAGGTGAAGCTATGTATCAAATATCAAAGGCCTGAGCCTTCTGCTTTCAGATAAGACGATTTTTCAAGTTTTTTCCTATATGGATCTATGTAAAACTAGTAACCCCCAGCACCGGGCCATTTTTGATCTCAGGGCTATAATTTGAACAACATTGGTAGAGGTCTACTAGATGAAGCTACATACCAAATATCAAAGACCTGGGCCTTCTGGTTTCAGACAAGAAGTAAGTTTTCAGTTAAACAATCTACTTTTAGCTCCTGTGACCTAGATGTACTATAGATCGGAACCATTTGAACAACCTTGAAAGAAGACCAACCAAGGATCATTCCTGTGAAGTTTGGTCAAAATCCAATCAGTAGTTTAGGAGGAGATGTCACTTGAAGAAATTGTTTATGGACAGAGGGACACGCAAACATGGACCACGCACGGCGGACAAAATGTGATCAAAAAAGCTCACCTTGTCACTATGTGACAGGTGAGCTAAAAATAAAAAGCAACTGATCAAAGATATGAAGTTCAGATTTTTAACAAGGTTCACTAGAATCCATTTGACAGTTATAATATCTAACTTGTTAAATATTAAGCTTGAAAAGTATAGTCAGAAAAACAAATGCTAGATGGATTATTATTCTGGATTGATCAACTGATGAGTTAGAGAATCGCTATGTGGAACAAACAATTATGTATGGCTGGAACTGTATCTGGATTTAGGGCAAGGGTTGAGTACTGGTGAAACTGGGTTAAAACGCCTAATAATTTTACTGTTGATCATTACAAGTGGTATTTCTGTTGCAGGTCCTCATTTGTTCATTCTGTTTTTTGTTTGAGCACTGTTTTGTGG
Source organism: Anodontia alba (assembly GCA_964016985.1). Taxonomy (NCBI): domain Eukaryota; kingdom Metazoa; phylum Mollusca; class Bivalvia; order Lucinida; family Lucinidae; genus Anodontia; species Anodontia alba. Next base: position 118,529,811 of record OZ024824.1, read on the forward strand.
TGGGCATTGTTGTTCAACTTTGGTACTGCCTACAATATCTCCATAGATATTTTCTCCCGTCCTAATAATGCCCCTGGACAAAGTACTAACAAAATAACTTTATAAAATAATAACACTACAGCTATCACATGATAGCACAGTTCAAATGATAGCTGTTTGTCTGTAAAAGGAATGAAATATTATAACTGTTTTTATTTTAATGCAAAACGGGTCCTAGTTTATGACATTTGGCCCTACCCAAGGGTCATAACCTAGAATAATATAGACAATAATTATTTTTTTTGTGTGTTAAGGTTTTACGGCCCAGTCAACCCAATGGGGTCATGTTGAGCGCGGTCAGTTTTACCTAACCACACATTTACTGGGCAGGCTTAGTCCTCTAAGCGGTTAACCAGTATTGTGCACATTCTTTCGCCAGAAACTGACAACTGCCCGACAATAATTATTAAACTAGAAGATCCCTAAAGGGGATGAACGTCCTGCTACTGCCAGTTTGGTTTCTGGTGAAAGAATGTGCACAGTACTGGTTAACCGCTTAGAGGACTAAGCCTGCCCAGTAAACGTGTGGTTAGGTAAACTGACCGCGCTCGACATGACCCCATTGGGTTGACTGGGCCGTAAAACCTCAACACAAACAAAAACTGCCAGTTTGGGTTTCTACATTTATCATTTGACTGTTTTTAGAGTCATGTGGGGTTCATGCACAAGCTCAACTTGTATTCTTGCCATGGTGCAAGTTTCCAAACCATCTTGAAATCTGTAAGAGGAGTTGTAGACACATGAAATCTGCTATGACATTATTATTAGGCAAAATTATTAAATAAATCAAGGGCATCTAATTCTTGCTATAACAGTTCGATCAGAATTCTCTGACTTTCACACATGTGCTACACCTATATCTTTTCTGTAGAGCAAGTTTCAAAAACCAACCATGAAAACTGTATAAGCTGCAGAGACATAACTCCACTATGCAATGTGAATATGGCAAATTTCTAAGTAAATAAGGGTCTATAACTCTAAGGATAAAAATTTGATCAGAACTCTGTGAAGTTTATACATATGCCCTGCCTATATTCTTACTTTGCTGCAATTTTCAAATCATTCTGTTGAAAACTGTAAAAGTTGCAAAGACACAAACCCTACTATATCATGTGTATAAGGCAAAATTTCTAAGTGAATCCAGAGTATGTAACTTTGGCAATAGAAATTTTATCAGAGTCCTGGCACCTTTATGTACATGCCTAGCCTATATTCTTACTTTGTTGCAACTTTCAAATCATTATTTTTAAAACTGTAGAAGTTGCGGAGACACCAACCCTACTATGTCATGTGTATAAGACAAATTTTCTAAGTAAATTAAAGGTACATAGCCCTACCCTTATAATTTGATCCTTTAGATCCCCTTATACACAGGCTCAGTCTATATGCTTAAAACCATTACCTTGAAAAACGTAGGAGTTGTGGAGACACAAACAGTACTATAAAGTGTGGCGGACACATGACGGAGGGTAAATTTGTATGCCCTCCTCTACTTTATGAAGAGCTTTTGCAATAGATGACAAATGAGTTTGATATAAACACCCAGTTGCGGTCTTTTCCCCACAAAGCTATCAATAATGATCAAACACCGCCAGGTTTTGTATCAAATCTAAGTATGTGATGAGAATTTTAATAACACGATTTAAATGGGTCTTACCAATACCTAGTCTCAACCCCACCCCAAAACAGATCATTAGTCTAGAGATCGACCACCATTCACTGCTAGGTTTGATCAAAATTAGGTGTTGACATGAATGTTTACATCAAATGGTTCATACCATGCAAAAATGTACCTTCTGGCAAATGCCAACAGTGAAGGCCCAGATCAGACAGCATAGATGCACAGTCTGATCAGGACAAACACAGTTCACTGCCAGAATCATTGGATACTATAAAATGTATTAATAGAGAGTATCTACTCGAATTAGACTTCTTGCATGCACAGTATGTTGTGAATTCACACATTTTGTATTATGTGCATGCTCGAAAGCATTTTTTGTTTGATTCAACCAAGAGGACATATTGTCCTGATCCTGACCCAGGGAGTTACAAGCTATCAACCTCTATACAACAACCTCCATAGCCCCATGTTTTGTACCAAATCTAAGGTCTTGATGGCTTTAATGATAGATGACTTAAATGGGACTCACCTACACTAAACCTTTAAGCCAGCCTTAAGATTACCAAAACAGCTACAGTTCCATATCAGAACTCTTGTGCTTGTTCCATATCAGAACATATTTACCTTTTTAGATGTTATGTCTGCATCAAATGTTTTAATTCTTTCACCCAACTGCAGCTTTTCTGATTCAACATTAGTCACATGTGCTCTCAATTCATTTAACTGCATCTGCAAAACACAACGTAAATACATAAGCATAGTGCATACAGAAATGCTCATTAGATAATTGGAAAAGTCTCTTGGGACCTTTCCATTGTCTTCTCTTTGAAATGTAGTAGTTTTAGACTACTTTCCTATAATTTACTAATAGCATACATTCCCGACTTGAGAAAATGTTGTTAATCAGTCCAAAACTGACAGGGATACTTCTTTTCTCTGACTATTGCTACTGTATATAAAAGCCAAATGAGCTGAAATAAATCCAAACCCATTACTATCTGGTAAATACTGGCTTTTGTAGATAGCAAGTTAAGCACACAAATTTCAATGTTGTGTTGAGGTTTTACGGCCCAGTCAACCCAATGGGGTCATGTCGAGCGCGGTCAGTTTACCTAACCACACGTTTACTGGGCAGGCTTAGTCCTCCAAGCGGTTAACCAGTATTGTGCACATTCTTTCGCCAGAAACTGACAACTGCCCTTCTTGAATCAGCGGAAGGGAGAGAATGACCGTAGAAAATATTTCATGATCAAACTCCACGAAAGAATGTTGCCGACCTCGGCGGGGGTCGAACCCGCGACCTCCTGGTCTCCAGTCGGACGCGCATCCAACTGCGCCACCGAGGCCGGCCACACACACAAATTTCAAATTTTTTGAAATTTTAGCCTTTCCAATAAGCAATTAAAGGAGTTGCAAATGCACATATACCTCTAATGGCTATGGAAAGTTAAATGAGGGATTTACTACTTTGTAGGACCAAGCCTAGCTAGCTAGTTTTGCACCCTTCCGGAAGAGGTTTCTCTACTCAGTAGTTTTCAAACCTTTTTCGTGGTGATCAAGAAGGTTTCAGTTCTTTCCATCTCAATGGACATTTCATCACTAAAACACACCTATATAATTTTGACCCCCTTATACCCCACTTTCATATACTTGTAGTAAAACTGGGGTTTACATGGGTATATATTCTTTTTCTTATTTCTGCTCAAAAACATAGATTGTGGGTACTCGTTAGAACCACTCGGTGAGGCAGTTCTAATGAGTACCCACAATCTATGTTTTGAGCAGAAATATGAAAAAATATCAGAATTTTTATCTGAAAACTTTCAGTTTTTGGTGGTGAAATATTCAATATACTAGAACAGGCGTATTTTCATAATGTTTTGGCTTTGACTGTTATATAAATAAAGTGTGTCATGTAAAATGGTGTCGTCTACGTATATATCCTAACTACCGTAAATGATCTGACAAATGGGTCTGAACAAGCAACTTAGACACAGATTAGATCAGAATGCTTTCTTTTTAAGCTATGATAACATTGTGGTCCCAGATCAGATCAAAAGCACCAACTACCATAAATAAATGTAGAAACAGAGTTAAGCAAACAATGTGCCCTGATCTATTCCATCAGATCAACACACCCCTAACAATTTCTATTCACATAGTATACCAGTGTAATTACTGTAAATGAGAAACACACACACACACCTTGTTCAATTCCCACTCTATAAAACTCCTAAGATATTGTGCTCTTTCAGTTCTACTAATTTGTATTTTGGCTGAGATTCTGAGTCCTATTTCTGTGTCAGAAGAAGTGAGAAGAATTTAGACCAAATTTCCATACTGGTAATTGTACAGGATTAATTATTGTAACAGGTACATTTATTGTAAAGCTTCTACAAGCAAGTCTGGTTGTTATCAATAGGTTTGGATTTTATTGTATAATTTTTATTACCTCTCTTGAAAGGCAGAGTTTTCAAAGATGCATTTGACCTGGAAATACTGTTTCTTCTGTTTCTTTGAAGTAATAATAATAAGGTAAGGTTGTTTTATAGTTTATTTAATTTACTAAATTTGAAAGTAATAACACTTTCCTATGACACCAACTTTTAATTTTGAATAAAGCCATGACATATTCTCAGTATTTATTTTGAAAAGTAATTCTACACAAGACCTGCGTTCTTTTGACATTTAGGTTTGGCGTAGCCCCTATGTGACTCAGTTGCCAGGCTATGTTAAAAATCTGACTACTTAACTACTTTGATTAGGTGTGAAAATCTAAACTGCTTTCCCTCGAAGAAAGAGAAATACTGGTAATGTCTAACTTCTTAAACGGTATGATGATTTACCGAAAGTACTTTATCATTACTTAAAGACACATTTTGGATTGCATAACACCCTAATGACTCTAAGGAGATTAAGAAAAGAAATTCTTGGTGACTTTGGCCACCCTTACAGGTAGGGGCCTGATAAGGGGAAATTAGATTTTATATCAGCAAAGTTTATGATGAAGCAGATAAGGTGGGTAATCTGGTGATAATTTGATGATTTTTTTCTGTTTATTCAATAAAATATACCTGGTTTTTATTCATTAGAATTGCCTCTCCCAGGCAGTTCTAATGAAACCTACAACATGTTTTATGGAGAACTACAGATATTTATGCCTATATGCTAATTTATCACCAAATGCCCCCTTTATCTGTTTCTTTGGATCAAATACAGAAAATTAGGAAGATAGATAGTATTTTATTCAGTTATTTATGTATTTACTGAAAAAGAGAAGCTTTTTGGCATAAAATACACATTCTAAATTGTCTAAGAACTTTTTGACATATTCCATAATGTATTGTTTTACTGAAATGGAAATGGAATAATTGTGCAGTGTTCTTATTTACTTTAGAAAATAAATAAATAAAATAAATAATAAATAAAAAATTTTCATTTTTATATTTCTATTTCAGTTCATTTTCACTTTTTTCACAATGCAAGAAAAAACAACAATTTTGTATTTAGGAAAAAAAACTATCAAAAATAAATAAATAAAAAAATAAAGTGATACAATACAAATCAACAAATAAAAACAACAAATTAAATGCAAAATTTGCAAATGAATTTATTTGGTTCTAAAGTAACATATTGAATACTGCTCAATTTTATGAATTAACCCTTATAGTGCCCCGCCTAAGGAGACTTAACGCCTTATAATGACTTCATAATCACTTAGATAAGATAATCCTTTGATGTGTGCTCTGTTATCAGGACTGTATATTGAGGGTGATCATGAAGGGGGTCTAGCCAAAGAAGGAAAAAAATGTGTCTTTAAGCAATAAATATCATATTTTCTCATTTTCACTAAATACTGGTTTGTACTAAAGAATATGGTCAAATTGTCACCCTTTTCATCTGTTTTAATAAACTCTTTCCTTAAGCATTTTCTTTAAAGTTCTCCAGAATTAAGACAATCTTAAGAACAAAACTTGTGGGAAATATATTTGCTCCCATCTGTCCGTCCACCTTGATATTTTCAAGTACGGTTTACTGTACTAGTACCTGTATATGACAAACATTTTGAGCAAGATTCATGATGTTTGCTTGAACAAGTCATCCTGATGCTTCCTAGCAAGTTTGGAGTCAATTGGCCTTTCCATTCAGGAGAAGAAGCGAAAAATAGATTTTCAAGATGGCGGCCATGGCGGCCATCTTGGATTTCTGAACGGCATGATTTTAGCTATTTTTGATCTACAAGTTCCCCCTCTGCTTCCTAGCAAGTTTGGAGTCTATTGGCCTTTCAGTTCAGGAGAAGAAGCGAAAAATAAATTTTCTAGATGGTCGCCATGGCCGCCATTTTTGATTTCCGATCGGCACAATTTTAGCTATTTTTAATCTACAAGTCACCCCGATGCTTCCTGGCAAGTTTGGAGTCAATTGGCCTTTCGGTTCAGGAAAAGAAGCGAAAAATGGATTTTCAAGATGGCGGCCATCTTGGATTTCAGATTGAAACGATTTTAGCTATTTTTGATCTACAAGTTACCCCTACCAAGTATCCAGTCAATTTTTTTTTTTTTTTTTTGTGTTGAGGTTTTACGGCCCAGTCAACCCAATGGGGTCATGTCAAACGCGGCCAGTTTACCTAATCATACGTTTACTGGGCAGGCTTAGTCCTCTAAGCGGTTAACCAGTATTGTGCACATTCTTTCGCCAGAAACTGACAAATGCCCTTCTTGAATCAGCGGAAGGGAGAGAATGACCGTAGAAAATATTTCACGATCAATCTCCACGAAAGAATGTTGCCGACCTCGGCGGGGGTTGAACCCCCGACCTCCTGGTCTCCAGTCAGACGGCGCATCCAACTGAGCCACCAAGCAGTCAATTGGCCCAGGGGTGTGGAGGAGTAGGCTTTTAAAGCAATTGTTGACGCCGCACAACGAAAGACGGATATTGACTGACCACAATAGCTCACCATGAGCACCTCGTGCTCACGTGAGCTAATAAGACAATCTTGTTTCCTCTAATTACACATCTTACAGGTTGTGTGGACAACTAGAAATATGGAAACAAAGTAAAAGAAGCTTACCAGGAGAGAAGATGATTCTTGTTGACTGGAAGCTAACTGGGCTTGAAGATCACATACATTTGCATTCATCTGATTAAGAACTAAACAGTTTTCTTCATATTGGGCTATCAGTTCAGCCTGTAATTATAGATAAATCTATATTTAAATCCACTAGGCATTACCATGTCATGAGTCAAATCTTATTTAACCCTTATCTGCTAATCACACCAATTTACTCTTTCCAAGTGTAGGCCTGTTTGAGCGCATCTCAGGACCTCCTGATACAATACTCATCCTTTAGCTCTAGATTGTCCGACAGAAAAGGGCATATACTTAAAACAAACCTTTCTCTGTCTGTATTCAAGACCATTACACGAGTGAGCCTGAATAATACTGGTAAAAACTGAGGAATATAATGCGTGGTCATGTAGGATACCCCATTCTGTAGACCAGTCAGAGAAAAATGGAGCAGGATAAAGGTAAACAGATGACCTCATCCAGTATAAAAGTTCATTTGCCATTTATTGAGGAAATCGTCATTTCCTAGGCAAATCCCAAAAATATTTTTCTTACTCTTTTATCCTGCTGTCAGAATCAATTTTCTCTTTCAGAGGGCAGGTCTCAGAACATCCAGAAAAAAGGCCTATCCTCTAATTCTGTCCAAAAGTTTAGGGGATGTACTTAAACACAAACTGGTTTCTCTGCATTCAAGGCCGATCATGGAAATAATTCTCCAAAATCACAGTAAATTTTAAGCTTTTGGGGTCTTTTTCTTTTTGGCTTCATTTTATCCCATCAAAAATGTCAACCACACATACCTTACTTAAACATCTTTTGGTGATAAAATATACAAATGGTGGATGTATCAATGCACGTTATCAAATTCTTCCTGCAGTAGCCACATATGGTGCAGGGCCCAGTTGTCCAAAGAGTCGTTAGCTTAATGAGTCGTTAAGGGTCATTTCGTTAACTGTTTTAGTGGATTCAATATACAATATTCTGATATTTTTTGCTGAAAAAATGTGAGTAGCTTTTTGCACTGCAAAAGCTACTCACATTTTTTCAGCAAAAAATTTCAGCATATTTGCGTATCACTTGATATAAATTTTAACGAATCGTTAACTAACGACGTCGTTAGCTTTGAACAACTGGGCCCTGGTCTCTAAGTTCATTATTGTTAGTATGTTAGTATGTTAAACAAACACTGGTTTGTAATGTGATTCCCTATCATGTGACAATCACGTGATAACATAACCACTGATACACTAATTGTAAGCCTGTCTATTTGGTATGCCACATATTGCATTAGCAGTCTAATAGATTAATGCCAGTCTTTCTTTAAAATTATATTGAGATTCTGGATATACAAAACAAACAAAAATGTCAATTTTATCTTCTAACTTACATTTTGTTTCTCTAGGCTACTAATTCTGTTTTCCAGCTCTGTCTTCTCCATAATCAGCATATCTATTAATATAAGAGATATCTAGAATTGAAGCTCTGCTAGAGAGAACAGAATAAAAGGCACATGGACCACTTTGCTCAAACGGGTGAGCATGTCCATAACTGCAACCATAACCCTTCTGCAATCAGAACCCTTAAAAGCACTTTGTATCTCAAAATTCTGTTTTACAGCATTTAAATTTTGCTCACTTTTCATATTTTCATACTATTCCATCTACATGTACTTGTACTTAAGGAAATTTCCAAGCCAAAGTAACTCTGTAAGCTTTTTGCAAATAATTTCAAATAAGTTAGCCCATCTAGCAATTTTGTTTTTTAATAAATTCTAAATGTGGCCATTCACGAATCCCTAAGATGAAGAGTTTCAATCCATTTTACCATACATGGGCATGATAGTTAAGATGGCTATCATGCCCATATATGGTAACAAGAGCTGTCAGCAGACAGCATAACTCGCCTGGAATGGGGGAGATACTATGTCCAAAAGGTGCAGAAGGAATCGCAAACAGTGTAGACCCTGATCAGACAGCTCTTTAGGATCAGTCTGATCAGGGTCTGCACTGTTTGCTTAGGCCTACCTGTCCCAATACTTAGGATCATAACGGTAAAAGGAGATCAAAGGATAAAATGAGAAAAGCAGAATGAACAACCAACAACAGACTGTTTAAAGAGGTAAGAGGAAATGTTATGGCATTTTAGGTCTTGACAGGATTTCTTGTGCTATGGTTTGGTCATTTGTTGTCATGAATTTGACATCATCAGGGATCAAATATAAAATTGCTTAGTCTGTGACCTTGACCTTGAGGTCATAGGCATGGGTGGGGTGATGATGAATAAAACTTTGGACCTGTATCTATTATCGTACCAAATATCAACAAAATCCATCGTATGGTTTGGAAAAAATGAGCACTTAAAAAACTTTAAAATAAAATTTTTAAGTCTGTGAGGTTGAGCCTGAGGTGATAAGCATAGGCATGTTATTGCTGAATAAAACTTTGGAGCTGTATCTATCATCATACCAAAAGTGAACAAAATCCATCGTATTGTTTGGAAAATATGAACTCTTAAACAACTTTAACATTAAAAAATTCTAAGTCCATGACCCTGAACTCGAGGTAATGGGCTGGGTATTGCTGAATAAAACTTTTGAACTATATCTATCATCGAATCAAATATGAACCAAATCTATCAAATGGTCTGGAAAATATAAGCTCTTATAAACTTTAACATAAATGTGGACGCTGATGATGGGGTTAGTGGAATAGCTCTTTCTGGACTTTGTCCATGCCGGCTTAAAAGGATTGAAACTCTTCACCTTAGTGGTTTGTGAGTGTGACCAAGATCCAATGAAAAACCTGATTTTCCAATCCCATTGAGGCTCTATCTGCAAGTGTTTCAATCAGCGCAGCAATTTTAGAGAAGACTTTAAATCTACTGAATCTGAGGAAACTAGGACCAAGGTCAGTAAATGATTTGACCTTTTGTATTTATAAAGTTCATTTAGCTGATTGCATAAATGAACTTTGATGTCATAAGCTACAATAGGTTTAGGACAAGAGGGCCATGATGACCCTGTAACACTCACCTGAGTATCATAGCACTTCGAGAAACTGACCTGGAAATGAACCAGACAAACATTCTGACCAGATTCAAGATTATGTCAACAAGTAAGACAATGTGGCATACTCAATGGACCGTAAAATATAGGTCAAGATCAAATATGGATGTCTGCTCTCAGGAAGTCATGATACAATGTAGGCATGTGTTAAGTATCACTAGTACTTGCTGTAGGACAAATAGTAAATGAGAAACTGACCTAAACGTAAAAACTTAACAAAGTCTGAGGACCATGAAATATAGATCAAGGTCAAATATGGATGACTGCATTCAAGAGGCCATGCTGAGATGTATGTAAGTGCCAAGTATTACTGCTGTAGGACCAGCAGTTACTGAAATTGACCTAAACGGAAAAACATAACTGGACTGTGAAACATAGGTCATAAGTGATCCAGTTTCAAACCTGACCTAGAACATTTTGAGTAAGATGCATGATGATTACTTCAAAAATGTGACCTCCAGAGCAGGGCTCTGGAAATTTTGAAATCTGAATCGGTCCAGCCGATGACGATGACGTCATCAATGAGCCCATTTCCAAAAAAAAAATTTGTGTATATCACCTGTCACGAAAACTAATGACAATTGGCAGTCCTATAACTCCTTTTAAATAATACACCTCAACTCCGTTATATGACGGAAGTCCGGGTACAACGAGCATGATCAAAGCTGGCGTCATCAATAAATACAGTCAGGTATGTAAAAAGAAAGAAAAAAAAAGAAAAAACGGTTTTGTTGTTATTTCCACCTCCGCAGGGTTTTCCTAAAGTATTTATAAACAACTGATTCCCGTCTTGTATAAGCACGAAGACGGCGGGAAACAGGAGAGACGGAACGAAACGACTTTCAACGACCTAAAAAAGGCCTGCGCCACGGGCGGTTTTGCAGTTTTCAGTGTTTCAAGATTTGATCAGACTGCTTAAATTTTAAGCACTGACCAATCTTGCCTAGCGCAAGTGGTGCATTACTTATTTTTACTGTGAAATCTATCTTGAATTATACTCGCGTGTTACGGCAATCAACAAAAAAAAAAAAAAAAGCAATCAATAATACCCAGATCAGACTCCGTTGTATGCGACATCTGATCAGGACGTAAACGGTTTGGGAATTCATTTATCGAATCTGGGACCGAATAACCGTGTTGATCAAAACAAAAAAGAAGAGGAAGAAAACGGGTGCGTTCAAGCGGTGCATTCTTTTATCACTCCCAGTAAAGCGACCTTTGATCTTTTGGACACGCCAATTGCACCTGGATGTTTTGCAGTCTCAGTGTATTCACACGTGTCACACAAACGGATTAATTATCGGCTACTGTTACTGATGATTCGTGTTAATCGCTTGTTTACCGCACAAAGGTCAGTGAAGTGTTGATTTTTTGACAATGTTTGGACAATGACGTAATTAATTTGTGCTGCGGGTAGGTTGCCGTTATTCAGCTGTCTCTCCAATATACATGTCAAATGACCGTTTAGACCCTTTTAACTACCATAATATCGCATTTAAAAGGTGCGCGGCCGTTGTCAGTTTGGAAAGACTTGACCATTTGTGATTTTTTAGACATCATTGATTTGTGAAAATTGGTTGGTTTCGGAAAAATGGGGTTCAAGGCACAAACCTGTTGGACCGATTTATTAGCGTTTTAAGGTGTTTGAAATCGGTCCAGAATTCTTAATTTCGGTCCAGACCGGCTATTTTTCCGGTTTTCCCGAGCCCTGCTCCAGAGTGTTAACAAGGTTATCCTTTGATTTGGCCTGTTGACCCAGTCTATGAATCCAAGTGACCCAGTTTCAAAATGACCGAGAAACCATCGACAAACATATTAAGGAAGATTCATGACGGATACTTTAAAAATTTGACCTCTAATGTGTTAACAAGTTTTTCTTTTGATTTATTCTGGAGACCTAGTTTTTGATAACAAGTGACCCAGTTTTAAACTTGACTCAAAAATCATCAAGACAAATATTTTGAGCAAGATTCATAATGATTTCTTCAAAACTGTGACCTCTTGAGTGTTAACAAGGTTTTCTTTTGATTTGGCCTAGTGACCTAGTTTTTTACCCCAACTGACTCAGTTTTAAATGACCTAGAAATCATCAAGACAAACATTCTGAGCAAGATTCATGATGATTATTCCAAAACTGTGACCTCTAGAGTGTCAACAGGATGTTCCTTTGATTTGATGACCTAATTTTTGACCCCAAAAAAAATCCAGTTTCAAACTTGACCTAGATTTCATAGAGGCAAACATTCTGAGCAAGTTTCATTAATATTGAGTTCAAACTATGACTTCTAGAGTGTTAAATGAACTTATTGTTTATGACAGATGACAGACGACAGATGAAGGCTGACGGACAGGGTGATCACAATAACTCACCCTCAGCATTTACTCAGGTGAGCTAAAAATCCATTGTTTTACCATTTTCCTATACAAATGCCTACATGACCCAATTTGACCTTGACTTGAAATAGGTCAAGGTGAATCTAGGGTCATTACTTGGATAAATTTAGCAGGGCCTGAGTCCCCATTGCTGCATATAAAGTTCAAGGTCATCGGCCTTCCAGTCCTGAGAAGATTTATAAAAAGATTAAATATTCTCTCCGTAAAAGGAAACAGAACAAAGTGAGGTTAAGAAGGCCTCTCATAGATCATTATAAATTTTTCTAATATTTAACACTTTAGTAACTGCTTATGCCATTTTATTCAAAAACAAACATCCACACCCTTATTCTTGGATTACACTGCCTAGATATGAGTCACCTGAATCTGATACCTTTTGAACTTTTAACTTCTTCAAGCATGGTGTTTGCTCTTTCTAAATCAACTTCCATAAAGCGAAGTCTGAAAAAAAAAAAAAAAAAAAAAATGAGAAAAATAATTCTATTCATATAAATACTTATTCTGACACTAGGTCATTCTATCCTGATGAAACAAGAATTGTCAACTAGCAGAGCTAATTAAACACCCCAACCCCCTCCGGAACCCCAACACCTCAAGGTAAAACAAAATGTAACGGACGGATGGACAGAAGGACAAACGAATGGACAACATGAAAACAGTATACCAGCAAATTCATAGAAAAATGACCTGCTTTATTATAAGATATGCATGTAGATTTATTAATATCAACTGAGCAGCTACAGGATCATGTCTGGCTAAGACAGATCAGCTTCCTAGTGCTGACAGAAATAAAGAACCTACCTCAGATAGAAAACTTTACTTCCATTTAAAAGACACATTCAATCACATACATGCATGCGCACAAACAAAACACTAGATGGCTCAGCCATTTCATATTAGCTGGTGCACACTGACCCGTCTTTCTGACCCCTGATTGAATAAATTAGTTGGCACTGTCAATTTCACAATTTTATAGTAAATCTTAACAAGGTAATTCACTGACTTGACATAGGGCATAGCTGGTCAATCACAGTTTGTAAATTTCGTACATTCACAACAGAAACACCAGAATTCCGCGGAAGGCGGCGTCACACCTGCTGGGGCAAAAGTCACAGGACGTGGTTATTAAATAAATTTATTTCATTCTTAGCAGTGCTTAGTTGGAAAAGTGACAAAAACTAAAGACAAGGATTATATGAATATAGGAATTTCATTGAAAGCACATGAATTTTCTCATATGATGAATGAGAAATTGGGCTCAAAAAGTACAAAAGTCTGTACACTTGCATACAATCTGAGGTTTAGAAAATGACAAAGTTAAAGTGGAAAAAGTGACAAAAATAAATTTAAAAATCATATCCAAACCATGTGCACTTCTGCAGACAAGGGAGAAAACATGTGCAAAGTTTCAAAAAGACCGGTTTAAAATTGTATAAAAAGTTGCAATCACAAGGTACCCACTATCTATACATCTGAGGTCAGAAAATGACAAAGTTCAAAAAGTATAAAAAGTGACAAAAAATATAGCAAGGATTATATGAAAAGCACATGCACATCTTCAGACTATGGTGAAAACATGTGCAAGTTGCAAAAAGATTAGTATAAAAATGTATGAGGAGTTGTGCTCACGAGGTAGCCCCTGTCTATATATTGAGGGTGAAAAATGACTAAGTTCACAATGTAAAAAAAAAGTAAAAAAAAAAAATAATTTAACAATTACATCCAAACCACATGAACATTCTCATACCATGAAGAAAATGCATGCAAAGTTTCATATTAATCGGTACAAAACTGTAAGAGGAGTTGCGCTCACAATAGGTACCAACTGTTTATATATAAAGGGTGAAAATGACGAAGTTCACAATGTAGAAAAAGTGACAAAAAATGTTCTAACAATTATATCCAAACCACATGCACATCCTCATACCATGAAGAAAACATATGCAAAGTTTCAAAACAATCGGTACAAAACTGTAAGAGGAGTTGCACTCACAAGAGGTACCCACTGTCTATATACTGAGGGTGAAAATGACGAAGTTCACAATGTAGAAAAAAGTGACAAACAATGTTTTAATAATTATACCCAAACCACATGCACATCCTCATACCATGAAGAAAACATATGCAAAGTTTCAAAACGATAGGTACAAAACTGTAAGAGGAGTTGCGCTCACAAGAGGTACCCACTGTCTATATACTGAGGGTGAAAAATGACTAAGTTCACAATGTGGAAAAAGTGACAAAAATGTTCTAACAATTATACCCAAACCACATGCACATCCTCATACCATGACAAAAACATATGCAAAGTTTCAAAACGATCGGTACAAAACTGTAAGAGGAGTTGCGCTCACAAGAGGTACCCACTGTCTGTATACTGAGGGTGAAAAATGACTAAGTTCACAATGCAGAAAAAAGTGACAAAAAATGTTCTAACAATTATACCCAAACCACATGCACATCCTCATACCATGACAAAAACATATGCAACGTTTCAAAAGGATCGGTACAAAACTGTAAGAGGAGTTGTGCTCACAAGAGGTACCCAATGTCTATATACTGATGGTGAAAAATGACTAAGTTCACAATGTGGAAAAAGTGACAAAAAATGTTCTAACAATTATACCCAAATCACATGCACATCTTCATACCATGAAAAAAACACGTGCAAAGTTTCAAAACAATCAGTATAATACTGTAAGAGGAGTTGTGCTCACAAGAGGTACCCGCTGTCTATATATTGAGGCGAAAAAATGACTAAGTTCACAATCTGGAAAAAGTAACAAAAAATAATCTAACAATTATATCCAAACCACATGCACATCTTCATACCATGTAGAAAACATATGCAAAGTTTCAAAATGATCGGTACAAAACTGTAGGAGGAGTTGTGCTCACAAGACACCCAGGGTAAATGTTGATGGAAAGACGAATGGGCAGACGGATGGACAAACGGACTGATGGACAGACGAAAACTTGCACACCTAAGTCGCCCATGCTAAAGCAGGTGCGACAAAAATCAACAATTATAAATCATTTACAAATATGTGATCAGAGGTTTAAGAAGTGAGACTGACAGTTAAATTTTTATTTATCCAATCTTTAATTTTGTAATGGCATGTTTTAATTGGTTTAAATCTTTTTTTTTCTCAAAAGTGCTTAATTTATTAAAGAACACACTGATACTAACAAGAGGGCCATGATGGCCCTATATCCCTCACCTGAGTATCATAGAACTCAAGGAGAATATGACTTAATCAGAGGAACATTTCTGCGAAATTATTTTGAAATCAGGCCATAGGCCTAGGAGATGTTTAAAAGTTTTTTCTATTTTTAGCCCTGGTGGCTATTTTGTTCAGCAGAGCAGAACCATTTTAGCAATTTTGGTAAAGGGGTATCAGAGAAACATTTCTGTGAAATTTTTTTGCAATCAGGTCCTTGGCCTAGGAGGAACTGTTTAAAGACTTTCTTTTTTTTTGGGGGGCTCTGGATGCCATTTTGTTTAGCGGAACAGCACCATTTTAGCATTTTGGTAGAGGGTTACTCAAAAAACATTCCTGTAAAATTATTTAAAAATCCATTAACTGGCTTAGGAGGAGATGTCTTCTAAGTAAACTGTTGTCAGATGCATCACAGTCTACGCCCTTTTTTCTATTTTTAGCTCTGGTGGCCATTTTGTTAAGCCAAAGGGAACCATTTTAGCAATTTTGGTCAAGGGACGTAAGAGGAACATTTCTGTGAAATTATTTTGAAATCCGGTCATAGGCCTAAGAGATGTTGTTTAAAGGTTTTTCTATTTTTAGCTCTGGTGGCCATTTTGTTCAGCGGAGCAAAACCATTTTAGCAATTTTGGTACAGGGGCACTAGAGGAACATTTCTGTGAAATTATTTTGAAATTGGGCCATTAGCCTGGGAGGAGATGTCCTTTAAAAGTTTTTTTGCTATTTTTAGCTCTAGCGGCCATGTTCAGCCTAGCAGGACCATTTTAGCAATTTTGGTAGAGGGTAACTCAAGGAACATTCCTGTAAAATTATTTCAAAATCCATTAACCGGTTTAAGAGATGTCTCTTAAGTAAATTGTTGATAGATGCATGACAGTCTTTGCCCTTTTTCTTTTTTTTTTTTAGCTCTGGTGGCCATTTTGTTAAGCCAAACAGAACCATTTTAGCTATTTGTAAAGGGTCATAATAGGAACATTTCTGTGAAATTACTTTGAAATCCGGTCATAGGCCTGAGAGATGTTGTTTAAAGGTTTTTCTACTTTTAGCTCTGATTGCCATTTTGTTTAGCAGAGTGGAACCATTTTAGCAATTTTGGTACAGGGGCATAGAGGAACATTTCTGTGAAATGATTTTAAAATCGGGCCACTGGCATGCGAGATGTCGCTAAAAGGTTTCTCTATTTTGAGCTCTGGTGGCCATTTTGTTCAGCAGAGTGGAACTATTTTTGCAATTTTGGTAGAGGGTCACTCAAGGAACATTCCTGTAAAATTATTTCAAAATTCATTAACCGGTTTAGGAGAAGACGCCTCTTAAGTAAATTGTTGACAGACACATGAAGTCTTTCACCTTTTTCTATTTTTAGCTCTGGCGGCCATTTTGTTCAGCGGAGTCAAACGATTTTAGCAATTTTGGTAAATGGGCATTAGAGAAACATTTCAGTGAAATTATTTTGAAATTGGGCCCTTGGCCTAGAAGATGCTGTTTAAAATGTTTTTTCTATTTCTAGTCCTGGCGGCCATTTTGTTTTGCGGAGCGGAATCATTTTAGCAATTTTGGTAAAGGGGCAGGAGAGGAAAATTTATGTGAAATTATTTTGAAATTGGGCTACTGGCCTGGGAGGAGATGCCATTTAAAAGTTTTCCTATTTTTAGCTCTGGCGGCCATTTTGTTTAGTGGAGCGGAACCATTTAGGCAATTTTGGTAAAGGAGCATGAGAGGAACATTTCTGTGAAATTATTTTGAAATCAGGCCATTGGCCTGAGAGGAGATGTCGTTTAAAGGTTTTTCTACTTTTTAGCTCTGGTGGCCATTTTGTTTAGGCAATTTTGGTAGAGGGTCACCCAAGGAATATTCCTGTAAAATTATTTCAAAATCCATTCACCGGTTTAGGAGGAGATGTCTTTTAGGTAAAAAGTTGACAGACGGACGACGCACGACGGACGAAGACCGGTCACAAAAGCTCACCTTGAGCCTTTGGCTCAGGTGAGCTAATAAAAAGCAGCTCTGTTCAGAATCTTAAAAAATTTCCATCGCAACAACAACTTATCAATATCAACATTCATGCAAAATGTTACAAGATTCCTAAAATGATTAAGCAAGATACACTGGAAAAACAAGTGTTATGGACATGAAAAAATTACAAAGGGCAATAACTATAACAGTATTGATCCATTGAACATTTTTTTTCTGTACCAGCAACATCTCATGAATATGAACATTTATGAAAAAGGGCTAGATTCACGAATTCTTGTATACTGCCCTGTTAATTCACATTTTAGCAAACTGTAAAATATGCTTCAGTTTGTAAGGTTTTATATTATATAATATTTCGTCTTTACAACTATGTATGAAATATTTGGCAAAATCGCTTTGAATCTTTAAGAGCACTACCAAATCGGACCCCCTAAAGCACTAAACGCAACATTTTTTCACATTTTTTTGTGTAAAAGGCAGCTGAAAAAATATGAAGCCCCATATTCGACACCATGATTTTTCGTGCAACGTTTCATAAACGAATGAAGAATATTTGGTAAAAAAATCAAGGTGTCCAAATTGTGGCTTCATGTTCAAATAAAATAAAATATAATTGAAGAGATCTCGATAAAACTCTTCATTGTATTCTGTTTGCGCTACTAAGTTTTTCTGCTTTTTGAAAGAAAGATAATCAAATAAAATGAATTTCGTCAAGAAAAAAGAAGAAATAATCATAGGTAAGCAATAAGTACGACATTTCATCCAGAAAGCCAATGAAACCATTGTTTCTCGACAGCAAGAGACCCGGCTTCCGAAATTACGTTACATGTGAAATTTGCGTTTTTACAAGGGATGCCACTCCAATAACAGCTGAGGGATGACAGTTCTGCGTTATTGACAACGGTGGTTTTACAATTAAAAATCGGTGTTTTGCGTTCGTTTATTCTACATTGGAGTTTTCTATATTTTTTCTCTCGAATGAAAATTCCAATGTCCAAAATTCGAGGTTTCAATCGAAATAAAAACGACTTCATTCATGCGTTGCGGGCGTTTTTTTTTTTTCGTTTTTTTTTTTTTTTTTTTTTTTTTTTTTTTCTAATGCTGTCTGTAAACGATAAAACCGAGCATTTGAAAGGAAATGTGATGTACATATAACAAAATGATACACAATAATAAGATTTTTTTTTTACGGGAAAATTGTGCATTGAAAAATCCAACCTATTACTATTGTAATTTTGACCACTTTCATTACGTCATCTGTGGTGTAGTGGGTAAAACGCTCGTTTAGTAATCGGTGGGTTCCGAGTTCAAAACCTGGAAGTGGCATTTTTTTTTTTTTTTTTTTTTTTTACTTTTTCATCTATTTTTCAGATAAAATGTCTTGACATTTCATGCAATTTGCAGACAATTCACATGAAATGTCAAGACATTTTTATAAAAATTAAAAGTAACATGAAATTGTTATCTTTTATTTTGAAGAGAAAATAAGTTGACACTTCCTATGAACTGTCCCAAGCAGACAGTTCACATGAAATGTCAAAACTATCCCCTTCCCCGCCAAAAAAAAAATCAAATTGTCGTGTGCTTCAATTTTTCATGGCGCTTAAAGAGTTGATATTACAACAGGAGAGAGATTACTGAGCTTGTACACAAGTTTGGATTTTAATTTGCTTTTCTTTGCAAGACAGTTCCATGCATGTATATGGTAATCACTGGCTATACATAACCTAATTAGACTGCAGCAAACATTAGAATTTGTGAAGCGGCCGTGTGGCGGAGTGGTTAGTGCTCCCGACTTTAGATCACAATGTCTCGGTTTCGAATCGATTGGAGGTGGAATTCATCGAGCTAATACTCAGGCCAGTTTGCAAATACTATGGCGTCTGATCACAACCTTCGCATTGCAGTCTATGCTGAAGTAAAGACCCAAAGTTTCTTCCTACAGACAACGAAGACTGAATATGCTGAGACTGTGCAGATGCGTAAGCTGATCTGAGTCCTTGCTACTTACATGTGTCAGTTTTCAGGAATACCTGTGCTAAGGTTCCTAGCAGGCACATGACGAATGACATTGCATCACCTTTACTGCGACATTGTAGTCATGTCCTGCTGGACTTATATTTGTTCACAATAGGGTGTACCAGCTGGCCTTGGTTTCGTAAGGACAGATAGTTAAACACTACTAAATGGCTGCTATCAGTGTTGAACCTAATATTTAAGATGTTTCTATTTGCATACATATTTGCACTTGTATGTACAAAGATGACGTTTGTTATATTATGTCCAGCAGGTTTATAGTGCTCTACTAAACTGTATCTTTAGAATGAATCCGGAGCTTTTATTTTCCCAGTCTGTTCAGTGTCTAGATATGTTCGATGTTTATTTTTGCATACTTGCACTACACATAGCAATATATTTTGCATGTCAACTATGGAAACCAGAGAACCAACAGTCCTGTAGCTCAACTGAGACCTCCGGTCCGGGGCGGGGACAGACAATCTATGGGTGACAGATCTTTGTGTCGATAGAACCCTTTTGCCATTACGACCACTTGATATAAGTTTCAAATAAATCCTTTGAACTGAGATTTTATACATTTTTTTTCAGGATTTTATACATGTACATAGCCTCAAAGCAGCGGCAGATAACCCCTAGGGAACATAATTTTTATGTCAAATGAATTCTTTTGTCACTATGGCCAACTGATGCAAGTGTGATTTTATACATATTTTTTTATACATGTTGGTAGCCTTAGGACAGGGGCAGATCACCTCTTTGGGACAGAGTTTTGATGTCGGATGAAACCTGTTGTCACTGTGCCCAACTGGTGCAAGTTTCGAAAACAAATCTGATTGAACTGTGATTTTTTTTCATGATTTTTTACATGTACATAACCCTGGAGCATGGGCAGATAAGCCCTTGGGGACAGAGTTTTGATGTCGAATGAAAGCTTTTGCCATGATAGCCAACTGGTGGAAGTTTATAAACAAAATCTCAGTGAACTGTGATCTTGTACATTTTTTCTTTTTTTTTTTTTTCATGATTACATACCTGTACATAGCACAGGGGCATATCAACCCTGGGGATTGAATTTTTATGTCAAATTAAATTTTTTCTCACTATGGCCAGCTGGTGCAAGTTTCATAAAAATAATTTTGAACTGTGATTTGTGATTTTATATACAATTTTTCCTTGATTTGATACATATATTTAGACAAGGAGCAGGAACAGATCACCACCGGGGGCAGAGTTTTAATGTCAAATGAAACATTTTGTAACTATGACCAAATAGTGCAAATTTAAAAGTCTCTTTGACCTGTGATTTTATACATTTCTTCCAATGGGGTCAAATATGACATCGCCATAAAATAGATCAATGATGAGCTGGCTGATCTGCGTCTTCACTGGCTCACATGTAATTTTGTAGCAGTCGGTATGCAGCGGCTCAGTTATCAGTACTAGCATGCCAATTAAAGACATTCATGCCAAATGTTATGTGATAAATTTGTTGTTGGGGATACATAACTTTTGGTGACATGATACTTAACATTTTAACTGTGTGCTGCAAACTGTGACAAACAAAAATATGCAGTAATGATACCAATACAGCAAAAAAAAAACAAAAACAAAAAAACATCAATTACTGAATATGGTCAAGCAAAAACAACATATTCTAATAAGATAAATGTATCCTTTTGTTTCCATGGCAACAGAAAGTTAAGTGATGCGAATGCCACTTTTTACGCACAGTCAAATACTTTAGAACACATTTAAATCAATGAAATAAAACACACTTTACATTTCATGATTCAAATCAGTCAAAACCACATATTATTTGGCTGAAGTAAATGGTTTTACAGTTTTGTTTCCATGGAAACAGAAACTTTAGTCTAGTGTTTTTCTTTTCTTTTTAATGTGTCTCCCATTACTAATAATCAAAGTTTTATACTGTATGTAGTGATAAAGATAGAATCGCATAGTAAACAGAATAAATTAAGTAAAACTGCATGTTTTTTTGTAATAAATTTGACATATTTGTTGTCATGGTAACAGAAATTTCTGTGTTATGGTAATTTTTATTCATAACTTTGTGCTACAGTATTTGACAAATATGAAACTAACAAATGGGAATGCTTTTAGTGGCATTTCTCCTAAATTTCAGATATGAAATTGATTAAAACAAACAGTTTTACAGTACACCATGTAGTGTGTTCTTGTTACCATAGCAACCATAATGATTGGTTTTCAAACTTGTTGTTGTTGTTTTTGAAGATGTCCCATGCTGACTTATATTTACAAGCGTTTTGATCAATATATTGAATAGGGCAGACTTTGGTCATTCGTGAACCAAGCCCTTTGTAAAGATTCCTAATAATACTAATCAAGATATGCAGATAAAAAGTATAGAGTGCACACAAGACTCACTTTTTGAGTATTTATAATGCAGTGACCTTGAAAATTGTTTGTGTTGAGGTTTTACGGCCCAGTAAACCCAATGGGGTCATGTCGAGCGCGGTCAGTTTACCCAACCACACGTTTACTGGGCAGGCTTAGTTCTCTAAGCGTTTAACCAGTATTGTGCACATTCTTTTGCCAGAAACTAACAACTGCCCTTCTTGAATCAGCAGAAGGGAGAGAAGGACTGTAGAAAATATTTCATGATCAATCTCCACGAAAGAATGTTGCCGACCTCAGCGGGGATTGAACCCGCAATCGCGTCTCCAGTCAGACGGCGCATCCAACTGAGCCACCGAGACCGGTGAGTGACCTTGAAAATAAGATCAAGGTCACTAAAATCTAATCACTTCTTTCCCCCATCCTGATGTATCTGTGCTAATGTGGTCAAATTCCGGCCACTGGTTAAAGAGATAGTGTGCACACAAACATTTAACTGCATTTAAAAAACGCAATAAATCCAAAAGAATGGGCCCCAGGCCTTACTTTCTCTTACGTAGGTACACCTTATTGATATCAATGTGTCACATAAGCTTTTTTCTATTAAAATCTGAGTTTCAAAGTGTCAGTGTGACCTAGAAAATGAGGTCCAGGTCATCAAAGTCTAATCATTTCTTCCCCTCATCCCAATGAAGTATCTGTGCTAGCTTGAACAAATTCCATCTAATGATTAATGAAATAGGGTGCACACAAGGGTCATTTTTAGAGTTTATAACATACATGTAGTGACCTTGAAAATGAGGTCAAGTCACAAAAATCAACTCACTTTTCTCCCATGTCCTAACAATGTATCTATGCTAGTTTATTAAAATTCCAACCATTGGTTCAAGATATAGTGTGCACACAAGCTTTTTTCTATCAAAATTTGAGTTTCAAAGTGCCGATGTAACCTTGAAAATGAGATAAAGGTCACCAAAATCAAATCATTTGTTTCCCCAATTCCAATGATATATCTGTGCTAGTTTGGTCCAATTCCATTTATTGTTTCATGCGATAGAGGGCACACAAGACTCACTTATTGAGTATTTATAATGTAGTGACCTTGAAAATAAGGTCAAGGTCACCAAAATCTTATTACTTCTTTCCCCCATCCTGATGATGTCTCTGTGCTAATTTGGTCAAATTCCAGCCATTGGTTAAAGAGATAGTGTGCACACAAACTTTTTACAAGGCTCATTTTTGGAGTCTTTATAATGTAGTGACCTTGAAGATGAGGTCAAGGCCACAAAAATCTATTCACTTATTTCCCATGTCCTAACAATGTATCGGTGCTAGTTTGTTAAAATTCCAGCCACTGGTTCAAGATATGGTTAACATGTACAAGCTTTTTTCCATCAAAATTTGAGTTTCAAAGTGCCGGTGTGACCTTGAAAACAAGATCACCGAACTCTAATCACTTCTTTCCCCAATCCCAATGATGTATCTGTGCTAATTTGATCAAATTCCATCTACTGATTCATGAGAAAGAGTGCACACAAGGCTTACTTTTTGCGTATTTATAGTGTAGTGACCTTGAAAATAAGGTCAAGGTCACAAAAATCCAAACAATTCTTTCCCCAAACCTTAGGATGTATCTGTGCTAGTTTGGTCAAATTCCAGCCATTGCTTAGAGCGATAATGTGCACATAATTTTTTTATTGCATTAACAAGGCTCTTTTTTGAGTATTTATGATGTAGTGACCTTGAAAATAAGCTCAAGGTCACCAAAATCTAAACACTTCTTTCCCCCAGCTTTATGATGTATCTGTGATAGTTTGGTCAAATTCCAGCAATTGGTAAAAGAGATAAGGAGAGGCAAGTGAAAGGAAGAGATTAATTTAATACTAGACATAGCTATATTTCGAGTTGATTTGAAATTCCCTGCATTGCTCTACCCCATTCTTCCCAAACCTCCATTTGGCTATCCCATCCTACCCTACCAAGCTAGGATAGGCCAGGATAGAAGAGTAGGGTAGGGTAAAAACAGGGGTTAGAGTAGTTGGTGGCTATAAATATATTTTAAAGATGGCTGCCATGGCTGCCATCTTGGATTTCAGATCGTAATGATTTTAGCTATCTTTGCTGTACTAATCACCCATATGCTTCCTACCAAGTTTCAAGTAATTGGTATTTTGGTTCAGAAGAAGCAAAAAATAGATTTTCAAGATGGCCGCCATCTTGGATTTCTGATCGGAACAATTTTAGCTATTTTAGATCTACACCCTGATGCTTCCTACCAAGTTTCAAGTCAAGTGGCCTTTCAGTTCAGGAGAAGAAGCAAAAAATAGATTTTCAATATGGCCACCATCCCTGCTGTCTTGGATTTCTGATAGGAACGCTTTTCGCTACTTTTGATCTACAGGTCACCGCAATGCTTCCTACCAAATTTCAAGTCAACTGGCCTTTTTGTTCAGAAATGAAAAATAGATTTTCAAGATGGCTGCCATCTTGGATTTCTGATCAGAATAATTTTAGCTATTTTTGATCTACAAGTCACTCTGAAGCTTCCTACCAAGTTTCAAGTCAACTGGCCTTTTGGTTCAAGAGAAGAAGTGAAAAATAGATTTTCATGGCAGCCATCTTGGATTTTGGATCGGAACTATTTTAGCTCGATTTTAGCTACTTTTGATCTACAAGTCAATCAGACGATTCCTACCAAGTTTCAAGTCAATTGGCCTTTTGGTTCAGAAGCAAAAAATAAATTTTCCAGGTTACGGCCATCTTGGATTTCTGATCAGAATGATTTTAGCTATTTTTGATCTACATGTCACCCTGAGGCTTCCTACCAAGTTTCAAGTCAAATGGCCTTTTGATTCAGGAGAAGAAGCGAAAAATAGATTTTCACCATGGCGGCCATCTTGGACCAAATCAGAAAGATCTTAGCTATTTTGTGATCTACAGTTCGCCCCGATGATTCCTACCAAGTTTCAAGTCAATTGGCCTTTCAGTTCAGGAGAAGATGTGAAAGATAGATTTACAAGATGGTGGCCATCTTGGATTTATGATTGGAACGATTTTAGCTAGTTTTGATCTACAAGTCACCCCAATGCTTACACCAAGTTTCTAATCAATTGGCCAAGGGTGTAGGAGGAGGTGGCTTTTAAAGCAAATTGTTGACACGGCACAAGGCACGGAGGATGTGGGACAACGGACATCTACCAATCACAATAGCTCACCTTGAGCACTTAGTGCTGAGATGAGTTAATAAGACAGTGTGCACACATAATTAAATTAACTAAATAAGACACAGTGAATATTAAGATACTGTAATCAGCATTCTCTTCACATTAGCCCAGTGTTCATCACACTTTGTTGGAGCTGTACTGGTAATTAAATATTTTGAGTAATCAACCCAGGTTAATCAAGTTATTAACAGGTGCAGTTGCCAACTCTGTTGTGTGCAACTGTAGCCAATGTGAAGAGTCTAGATAATGTTATTGTTTGAGTAATGTTCTAATCGTTTGTTTAAGTTGTATTTGTATGTTGTGTATATTTATGTTAAAAAAAAAAAGTGCACCTTGGCCTCCCTTGTGCGTAACAAACAAAAAGCGCCAAGGATTTATATATTTATACCCTTGAATCTGTCATCTTCAAAGATACCACCTGTCACGGAGTTACCGTGAATGTATCTGAGTTATTCATATTTATGTAAGATTTAAATCAGCATACTTTCTATATACTTTTTAATGTGTAACTATGATGTCATGACGTCAACTAACGTAACGTTTAATGACGTAACGTCAATAAAATGCTAGTGACATTAGCAACAAGAATCAGGATACAGTGAACAGACAGAACATGGAAACAGAGACATTTTATTAACATTCAAGCCGTGGCCACACAGATATTTTATTATCATTCAAGCCGTGGCCACACGGACTTGAGAGACGTAGTATTATTCTGTGGCGAAATTGTATTTATCAGTAGAAATAAATAATATCTTCAGGAATTGTGTATCTTTCCACCACATTGGCGCCGGAACCCGGGAATCTTTCATATAGGATTATTTCTATTCTTCATTAAGATGACACTTGCATTAAGCTACCTGAAGGCGAACAGGACTCGCTACAAGAATTTACTTGAAAAGGAACTTGCCACAGGCAAATTTCTTCTAGAAGAGGGCAAAGAGGAAATAGATATAAAAGAGTTATCCAGACAGATCAATACTTGTATCAAGAGGCTGACAGATTTTTGTGAAAAACTTGACGCTACCAATGAGAAAATATCCCTAGCTGTAACACTTGGAACAGAGGAGACTGATAATATTGAGGAACTCATCAATGGTGACTGCACTCTTATGTCTTCTGCAGTAGACTGCAGGGATCAATTACTTGCACGACAGGACAGCATTCAGGATGAAAAAAAAAGTTTCTGAAATTTCTTCGGCTGTAACTGTTACAGAAGAAAGGGTCAGTAGATTGGAACAGTTACAGGTCCAGATGCAACAGCTAACGATTGGAAACCAAGGCAATGTAATACAACAACAGAGACAGCAAAGCCCAAATACGACAATAAATCTTCCTAAACTTGAAATACCCACCTTTAACGGAGACAAATTGAAATGGTCTGAATTTTGGGACACTTTTGAAACAACAACTGACAAGAATGATTGTCTTTCTGGAATTGAAAAACTGAAGTATCTAAACAGCAAACTGACTGGAGAGGCAAAGCATGCAGTTTCAGGTATTATCCTTTCAAATGATAATTATCAAGTCGCTGTTACATTAATGAAAGAGAGATTTGGAGATGTTCAAACTGTCATCAATGCACACTACACGGAACTTATCAATTTGACACCTGCTACCAACAATCCCAGAAGTCTAAGATCATTATTTGACCAAGTAGAAAGGAATCTTAGAAGCCTGCAGGCCCTCAAACAAGACATAGATCAAGACATATTTGTATCAATCATTACGTCCAAGATTCCAAAGGATGTCTTAATTCAGCTTGAAATCCAGAAGGGTGCTAAAACCAAATGGACGGTGACTAAGTTAAGAGAACTGTTTAATGACTACATCGCAGCAAGAGAGCGAGCAGATCAGCAGAGTTACTCTGGGGTTGGTGAAACCAAATACAGCCTACCAAGACAACCAATGGGAACCACTGAAGCCTTAATTTCTTTGAACTAGAGTGTCTCCTAGATCAAACAATCGGCGCTGGAATTTACCACCTTGTCGATATTGCAATGGCAGCCACTGGAGTGACGAATGCTTAAAATATGTAACGGCAGAAAGTAGAAAGCAGAGGATCAGAGGGTGCTGTATTCTATGTCTTAAGCCGGGGCATAGAACTAGGGAATGTGGAGTATCGAAAACCTGTTTCTACTGTAGAGAACTTAATAGTCACCACCGGAGTCTTTGTCCAGAAAGGTTTGGTATGCAGCAAAGAGAGTCAATTCAGATGGCAGAGGAGCTACAGGAATATGGAGCCGTAGGTGGAACAGAAGCAGAAAATGTTCTAGTATCCTCTGGAGAGATGGTCCTTATGCAAACGGCTAAAACTCACATACGGAATCCTATCAATGGTTCAAGAGAAAATGTCAGACTGCTGTTGGACTCGGGAAGTCAAAGGACTTACATTACTGAAGCATTAGCAAGAAGACTTAACCTGAAAATGGGGGAGGTAAACGAAATAACACTCGTTACCTTTGGTTCTGAAAAACCTAAAACCATCAGAACACCAACTACAGTATTAGATATAGAACTGAAAGATGGCAGCACTCTGAAGATCAATGCAAATATAGTGCCAAACATAACAGGGTCAATTCAAAGACGTCCTATCAATCTAAAGAGCCTACAAAACTGGGATTATCTATGGAAAGAATCCGTTCTAGCAGATACGTTACCCAATGAGAGAGAAAGCTCAACTATTGAACTTCTTATTGGGAATGATTACTACCTGGATCTGATATTACCACAAAAAATTGAAATCCAAAGAGGGCTTTACATGCTGGGCTCTAAACTTGGTTGGATTTTGGCGGGACGCACTTCCGACTCCTTTAATGAAATGACAGAACCAAGTTTGCTGATACTGACATATGGTTCAGAAATACGAAAGGAAACTAATCTACTCACAGAAGCCGACAAATCGCTCCCCTTGAAACCAAATCTGGAAGACTTCTGGAGATTGGAATCTATAGGCATTCAAGATTACTCAGAAGAATCTTGTGACAAAGAGGTTTTGCACACCTTCAAAGATACATTACGGTATGAAAACGGAAGGTACAAGGTCACATGGCCATGGAAAAGGGAGAAATCAGACTTACCAGACAACTATACATTGGCCCTTGGAAGGCTTAAGTCACTTATTAACCGAATGAAAGCCAACCCCAACATCATCAAACAATACAATGAAATCATAGAAGAACAGCTCAAGAGGGGTATAATTGAAAAGGTCAGCTATGAAACAAACAATGTAGTCAAGCATTACATACCTCACCACCCGGTAATTAATCCGACAAAGACGACAACAAAAATGAGAATAGTTTACGATGCTTCTGCTAAAACGAAACATGGAAAAAAGAGCCTTAATGAATGTTTATACAGAGGTCCTGTAATGCTACAAGACTTGACAGGAATCCTTCTTCGCTTCAGACTTCATAAGAATGCCTTGGTCGCTGATATAGAGAAAGCATTTTTACAAATAGGACTTATAAATGATGCCAAAGATGTAACAAGGTTTTTCTGGTTGAAAAACAAGGATATACTGAACACTGAAAACAACACACAAGTGTACCGGTTTTGCAGAGTGCCATTTGGAATAATCTCAAGTACTTTTCTCCTGGCTGCCACGCTAGAACATCATCTTTCTCAATATAACAGTACCACAGCAAAGAAAATAAGAGAAAACATATACGTGGATAATGTAATTACTGGAACAGACTCTGTCAATCATGCTACAAATTTTTACACGGAGTCAAAGCAGATTTTCCGGAATGCGTCCATGAATCTTCGTGACTTGATGTCCAACAATGAGCAAATACTCACAGAAATCCCAACAAATGACAGATCTAATGAAGAGAAAATAAAAGTATTAGGTCTCACATGGTATGCAAAAGATGATCAGTTTTCTATACCATTCAACACTATTGCAAACACCCTGTCATGCCTCACAAAAAGGGTAGTACTCAAACAAATTGCATCTGTTTATGATCCACTCGGATTATATAGTCCAGTGATTCTGAAGGGCAAGCTCTTCTTACAGACATTGTGGAACCAGAAGTTTTCATGGGATGATAAGCTGACCCTTCAGCATGCACAAGAATGGAACTCAATAAAATCAGATCTGGATGAGCTCAAAAGATGTAAATTTCCAAGATTCATTGGATTTGACACCAAATGCAACATTACCTACCGGCTTCTGACATTCTGTGATGCGTCACAGTACGCTTACGCAGCAGCGGTGTACCTTCATCAGGAGTACAAACACAACCGAAAAGTTGATCTAGTTTTTTCGAAAACGCGACTTGTACCAAACAAAAGGATCAGCATTCCACGACTAGAGCTTCTAGCAGCACTTATCGGTACTAGATGTATGACATATGTTGAGAAAGAACTGAAATTATCGGTCATCCAGCAAACAATATGGTTGGATTCGCAGTGTGTATTAGGTTGGATTGAAAGTAAAAAATCTCTGGCCACCTTTGTAGAAAACAGGGTAAAAGAAATAAAGAGAAATAAAGACATTGAATTTCATTATATTTCCACTAAAGAAAATCCAGCCGACATTGCAAGCAGAGGAATGTCTACAAAGGAAATACAATTTAACAGATTATGGTGGAATGGCCCAGATTGGCTATTGAATCGTAGCAACGAATGGCCAGTTTGGAAGTATGACAAACAAAATAGAGACCTTATAACCGAACTTGAGTCTGAATATAAGAAAACAAATGTAATGTATGAGGCTAAGCTTGTGGCAGAGGAGGGGAACTCCTTATGCTCTCCATTTGGACTTGATGTGAATAGATTTTCATCTTTGACAAGATTGTTAAGGGTAACAGCACTCGCTGATAAGTTTGTTGCAAAACTGAGGAAACAAGCAAATGCGAATTATCCTCTTGATGCTTCAGACATTGAAAAGGCCGAGAAACTTTGGATAGAGTATATTCAGAAACAATATTATGACAACGTCATTGATGCAGTCTTGAAGAATAAAACAAATAATTTGACATCCCAGCTTGGTATTTATGTAGACACAAACGGTCTGCTAAGGTGCAGTGGAAGGTTGAAACATGCCGATATCTGTGAAGGAGCTAGGAAGCCATTACTTCTACCAAGGCAACATAGATACATGGATTTGGTTATTGAAAAGTATCACCGAAGCCAATTACATACTGGGACAGCCCAAACATTAGCATCGCTAAGGCAAAGGTTTTGGATACCCCATGGAAGATCAGTAGTAAAGAAAGTTTTAGGCCAGTGTACAATATGTCGTCGATATGAAGGAGGGCCATATAAGATGCCCCTGATGCCACCATTTCCTAGTGAACGGGTCACAGAAGCTGTACCATTTACTTTCACAGGAATAGACTACTGTGGACCGCTGTTCATTAAATCAAAACCAGAGACAAGCAAGGTATGGATATGTCTATTTACATGCCTGGTTACAAGGGCAGTTCATCTTGAGCTAATACACAGCATGACAACGGAAGACTTCCTGTTGGGACTTAGACGGTTTTTAGCAAGCCGTGGTAAACCGCGTGAAATTATATCTGACAATGCAGGACAATTTAAACTTGCGTCAGAGACTGTAAGAAAACTATGGGAACAAATCTTAACACATTCTGATGTTATCTCCTATGTAGCCAATGAAAATATCAACTGGAGATTTATTGTGGAATAAGCACCCTGGATGGGGGGATTTTATGAAAGACTTATCCGGCTTCTGAAGAGATCTCTTCGAAAAACAATAGGCAGGTTATGTTTGTCTAATGAGCAGCTTCTGACAATTTTGAAAGAAACAGAAGCTGTCCTGAATTCAAGGCCTCTAGTTTATATTGGAGATGACATTCATTCAACCATAGCATTAACTCCTGCACATTTTCTGACTCTAAATCCCAGAATAGGAATTCCAAATTTTGAACAAATCAATGCAGATGATCAAGATTATAATCCAGAAATGAGCTCAGCAGAAAGGCTCCTACGTAAATGGAACAAAGGTCTTAAGATTTTGAATCAATTCTGGAAATCATGGAGAGACGATTACTTATTAAGCCTAAGAGAAAGGACCCAGGTGAAGATGAAAGAATCTAGGTCTAAATCAAAGTTTTTACCTTCACTTGGAGATGTGGTGCTGTTAAAGGATGACCTACCCAGAGGGAAGTGGAGGATAGGGAAATTACACAACTCATAATAAGTAGGGATGGTGAAGTACGATCGGCCAAAGTTCTCCTTCCCTCACAGAAGTTGATAGGTCGACCTCTGAATCTCCTATTTCCTATTGAATGCCCAACAGAAGGACGCCAACCAGCAGATAAAGATACTGCAAATGATACAACAACAAATAAGGGACAATCTGATGAGCACAAGTCTATAACCCGGCCCAGACAAGAAGCTGCCACTAAAGCGTTACAAAGGATAAGACAGCAGTTATCTGATTACTAATCTGCTCGCGGTGGGAGTGTCACGGAGTTACCGTGAATGTATCTGAGTTATTCATATTTATGTAAGATTTAAATCAGTATACTTTCTATATACTTTTTAATGTGTAACTATGATGTCATGACGTCAACTAACGTAACGTTTAATGACGTAACGTCAATAAAATGCTAGTGACATTAGCAACAAGAATCAGGATACAGTGAACAGACAGAACATGGAAACAGAGACATTTTATTAACATTCAAGCCGTGGCCACACAGATATTTTATTAACATTCAAGCCGTGGCCACACGGACTTGAGAGACGTAGTATTATTCTGTGGCTAAATTGTATTTATCAGTAGAAATAAATAATATCTTCAGGAATTGTGTATCTTTCCGCCACACCACCATATTATCTGGATGGCAACATGACTAAAATCCTTTAAATGTTTACAAAGCAAACACAACTTTTACCTGTTTTTGGTTTTTGCTACTTCTAATTTATGTTCTTCAACAGTTTTCTGAAGCATAAAAATCTCTTTTGAATGTTCTTCCTTGGAGGACTGAAGCTCTGTTTGTATTTCACAGATAGTCTTATTGGCACTGTCTAATTCATGCAGTTTCTCTTTTAACTGTACTTCTAGCATAGCTTTACTTTCCTGAATAAAACATGAAACAAGTATACCCCGCCATTATCATGTGGTGGGCAGATAACTCTAACAAAAGTTGACATAATTTGTCCATTTGCAATCCCAAACCAGATCTCCATAATATCAATGCACATACCAATTTTGGTGAAAATCCATTGATATTTACTCATTATCATCTGGAAATGAAAATATGGCATGTTGTTGGCAGATAACTCTATCAAAAAACTGATGAAATTTGTCCATTTGCAATCCAAAACCAGATGATCACAATATCAATGCACATACCTCAATGCACATACCAAGTTTAGTGAAAATCAACTGATATTTACTCAATTCATTGTACGGAACTGACAATACTCAGGTGTGGCGAGCAGATAACTGTCAAAAACTGACTAAATTTTCCAATTAGCAATCCTAAATTAGATCTCAACATTATTTGCACATACCAAGTTTGGTGAAAATCCATTGACATTTACTCAAGTTATTGTCCAGAGTGAACTGGTGAAGTTTTAAGATTCTAGGCCCTACAACTGTATCCACAGAGGAGTGAATAGGTTGATGCATGACTACCAAATGGGTGACTATGTCTCTTACCACAAGCCTGCTAGACAAAAAAGCTGTCTTGTTTGTGTTGAGGTTTTATGGCCAGTCAACCCAATGGTGTCATGTTGAGCGCAGTCAGTTTACCTTACCAAACATTTACTGGACAGGCTTGGTCCTCTAAGCAGTTCTTTCACCAGAAACTGTTAACTGCCCTTCTTGAATCATCGGAAGGGAGAGAATGACCTTAGAAAATATTTCATGATCAAATCTCCATGAAAAAATTGCCGACCTGGTGGGGGTAGAAACAGCAACCTCCCGATCACCAGTTGAACGTGCATCCAACTGAGCCACTAAGGACGGCACGAAAAAGCTGTCATGATGAATCTAGCTAATTCAGTTAAACACAAGTTCTAAGGAAACATGCTTTTACCAAATTATCTTAGCTCTTAGTAAACAAAACATAGGCCAGAGACAATATATAGATTAATAATTGTACCAGGACAATTTCACAAAATGTGCCCATACATCAAGTATGGTCAGCCAAGGCCATACAGTAAACAAGAAATGTACTGGAGAATTTTCTACAATGTAGGTCAGCTTTTCAGACAGAGGTCACTGTGACTAACTTATGGTGCATTATACAATGCAGATTGTATTTTGCTTGGAACCACTGAACCCATCTGGTATCTTGGAAAATCATGTATCACTTTTAAACACAGATGCTAGTAGATGCAGTCCTGTAAACTACATTGTTGTTAATTAAAAGTCCTAATAAAACAAGGTCCTGCACTTTGTTCTTTTATTTGTTCTTTGTTCCCAAGGGCAAACTTTACAAATTTTGTAAATCTAATGATGAATTTAGCTACACTAGACTATATAGGCTACATGGCCAGTAAACATGACCACTATGCTTTTGACATCTTTCAGGAAGTCATTTTTTGCTCTGTGCTTTAAACAGAAGAGGTAAATTTGCAAACTTTTGTCATGATTTAATGCAAAACCATTTGTTGTAACTACCTATGCACAAAAAGTTTTATTCTAGTCAGTGGTTTTTAAAAAATCCAATATTTACACTTTTTCCCATTGCAAAAATGAATGCAAATTATGCAGAAATTTGTAGGGTAGGTAACTTGTAGGCAGATTTTCAACAAGTTCTGCTTGTTCAACTTTTCTGAAATTTTCACAAAATTGTTGTGAAACATCAATAATTCAAATTCAGCAAAGAAAAGTAAAAAATATTAACTAAGATAAAAATTCCCAAAAATCACTTTACTATAGAAATTGCATAGGTCAGACCAATTTTTGGTGATAAACTTAATTTTAGGGTACATATTTGAGAACAAAACACAGAAACAGAAGACAAATGATTTCTGATAAGATACAGTCAATCAGAACAAAATATTTTCATTTAAGATAAAACGCCAAGCAAAAAACTTCTTTTCGAGAGATGTCAAAAGGACAGTAGGCAAAGATTTTTATAGAGCACCCACAAATGCAGAGCTTTAGAAACTGTATCTTGGACAGAGAATTATCTGGCAGAATTATTTTCAGAGGAATTATCTTTGTAAAGATGGGTGCATTAACATTCCACAAATCAACACAAGACATCATACATGGTGTCACACGACCAAGAGCTCCAACCTCCACTTATGAAAGAATTATGGTGTATATTATCACCTTAAATATGAGTCCTGGTAATACTTTAAAATTGAAAATTCTGATTTTCAGTGTTAGCTCTATAATGCTTTTCAGTGCATTTGCAGCATCTATAGAAAGAGTGCTATACAGTTTCCATTGAAAGACTATTAAACTGATGAACATGACAACATGCTATTCATCACAATATCATTTAAAGGTCTCCAGATGTGAAGGTTTCATAAGTGAATGTAGACGACTAGAGGCCCAAGTGGGCCAGAAATCGCTCACCTGGATTAGGCTGATCATGATATGTTACATTGTGCCATGGTGGCCATCTTGGCTATCAGATCAGATTGCCTTTAGCAATTCAGAATCTGATGTTGTTTGAAGAGTTTCAAGATTGCCACTATGGCCGCCATCTTTGGATACTGGAAATGAATGATTCAGCAATTCTGAATCTCCATTCCACCCCAATGCCTCTCATCAAGTTTCAGCTCAGTCTGACTTACTGTTTGGGAGGAGATGTGATTTGAAGAATTTCAAGATGGTGGCCATCTTGGACATTGGAACAGAAGGATTTTAGCAATTCTGAATTTCCGTATCACCCCAATGCCTCCCATCATGTTTAAGCTCAACCCTTCTGTAGCAGATGTGATTTGAAGATTTTCAAGATGGCTGCCATGGTGGCCATCTTGGATATCAGAACACAATCATTTTAGCAATTCTAAATCTCCATGCTGCCCCAATGACTTCCATCAAGTTTCCCCTTCATCCAACTTACTGTTCGGGAGCAGATAACAATTGAAGACTTACAAGAAAGCCGGAGGAGATGTTGTTCGAAGATTTTCAAGAAGACTGACAATTTTAGCAATTCTGAATCTCTATGTCGCTTCAATGCCTCCAATCAAGTTATGACTCAATCAGACCTATGGGTTGGGAGATGTTGTTTGAAGAATTTCAAGATGGCCACCATGGCGGCCATCTTGGATATCTGAATGGGAAGGATTTTAGCAATTCTGAATCTCTGTGTCACTGTGATGCTCCCAATCAAGTTTTTGGCTCAATCCAACTTATGGTTTGGGAGGAGATGTCATTTGAACTATTTCAAGATGGCGTCCAGCTTGGATATGGGAACAAAATGATCTTAGCAATTCTGAGTCTCTATAACTCTCCAAGCCTCCAATCAAGTTTCAGTTCAATTTGACTTATTGTTTGGGATTAGATGTCGTTTGAAGAATTTCAAGATGGCCGCCATGGAGGCCATCTTGGATATCTGAACAGAACGATTTTAGCAATTCTGAATCTCTGTGTCACTGTGATGCTTCCCATCAAGTTTTGGCTCAATCCAACTTTTGGTTTGGAAGGAGATGTCGTTTAAAAAATTTCAAGATGGCCGCTGGCGGCCATCTTGGATATCGGAACAGAATAATCTTAGCAAATCAGAATCTCTTTGTCACTCTAATGACTCCCATAAAGTTTCGGCTGAATCTGACTTATGGTTTTGGAGGAGATATCGTTTGAAGAATCGGCCATCTTGGATATCGGGACAGAACAATTTTAGCAATTCTGAATCTCCGTGTCACTGTGATGCATCCCATCAAGTTTTGGCTCAATCCAACTTACAGTTTGGGAGGAGATGTCATTTGAAGAATTTCAAGCTGGCCGCCATGGATATCGGAACTGAACAATCTTAGCAATTCTGTATCTCTATGTTGCTCCGATGCCTCCCATAAAGTTTGGGCACAATCTGACCTATGGTTTTGGAGGAGATATCGTTTGAAGAATTTCAAGATAGCCACTGTGGTGGCGATCTTGGATATCAAAAAGGAACAATTTTACCAATTCTGAATCTTTGACAACTGTCACTGTGATGCCTCCCATCAAGTTTTGACTCAATCTCACATAAGCTTTGGGAGGAGATGTTGCTTGAAGAATATCAAGATGGCCGCCATGGCAGCCATCTTGGATTTGGGAATGGAATGATTTTAGCAATTCTGAATCTCTGTGCCACTGTGATGCCTCTCATCAAGTTTCAGCTCACTGGGACTTAGGGTTTAGGAGGAGAAGTCGTTTGAAGAATTTCAAGATGGCCGCCCTGGCAGCCATTTTGGATATCGGAATGGAACAATTTTAGCAATTTTGAATCTCTGTGTCACTGTGATACCTCCCATCCCCATGGCGGCCATTTTGATATCAGAACGGAACAATTTTAGCAATTTTGAATCTCTGTTTGACTATAGTGCCTCCCATCAAGTTTCAGCTCAATCGGATTTAGGGTTTGGGGCGTGATGTCTTTTGAAGAATTTCAAGATGGCCGCCATCTTAAATATCGGAATGGAACAATTTTAGCAATTTGGAATCTCTGTGTCATTGTGATGCTTCCCATCAAGTTTCAGCTCAGACTTAGGGTTTAGGAGGAGATATTCTTTGAAGGATTTCAAGATGGCCATCTTGGATATGGGAACGGAAGGATTTTAGCACTTTTGAATCTCTGTGTCACTGTGATGCTTCCCATCAAATTTCAGCTCAATCCGACTTAGGGTATAGGAGGAGATGTTGTTTGAAGAATTTCAAGATGCACCCCCCCCCCTCCCTTCCCCCCCGGCAGCCATTTTGGATATCAGAACGGAACGATTTTAGCAATTTTGAATCTCTGTGTCACTGTGATGCCACCCATCAAGTTTCAACTCAATTGGACAGGGTTTGGGAGGAGATGTCTTTTGAAGAATTTCAAGATGGCCACTGTGGCGGCCATCTTGGATATCGGAATGGAACGATTTTAGCAATTTGAATCTCTGTGTCACTATGATGTCTCCCATCAAGCTTCAGCTCAATGGGACTTTAAGAGGAGATGTTGTTTGAAGAATTTCAAGACGGCGGCCATCTTGGATATCGGAACGGAACGATTTTAGCAGTTTTGAATCTCTGTGTCACTGAGATGCCTCCCATCAATTTTCAGCTCAATCTGATTTAGGGTCTGAGAGGAGGTCGTTTAAGGAATATCAAGATGGCTGCCATGGCAGCCATCTTGGATATTGAAACGGAATGATTTTAGCAATTTTGAATCTCCATGTTGCCACAATGCCTCCTACTAAGTTTCAGCTCAATCGAACATGGTTCTGGAGGAGATGCCAAAAATGTAAAAAGCTAACAATGGACGGACGACGACAGACAATGGACAACAGGCCACTGCATACGCTGACCTGGAGCTACTGATCATTTAACATTTCTTACAGTTTTACCTTATGCATATGCATACCTGAACATCATTAAAGTCTTTTGTGAGTCCCTCATGTTTTTCTTGTGTTTTATTGTGTTGTTGCTTTGATTCACTTAGCTGTTCCTGCAACTTGTCTGAAATAATAAAACAAACACCTATGGCAAGAGCAGATAGGATTTGGAAACAGGTACAAAAATATTTGTTAGTAGATACAACCTAATTAAAGCAAATGCTACACGAATCAACTGACACTAAGATGCATGACCTGTGATGAACAGTGGCTAATCTATTTTGGCACTTCACTCCTGTTAAGTTCATAAGTCACATGTGCTTTCATGTCTTTAGTCGCTGACAGCATTTACCAATCAGATCTGTTCTTTGTCTTGTCTCTAAACTGGAACAAGTTGTCTAACAAAAGTAGGATTTTTGGAAGAGTTTTATGCTTAAAAGGAAATCAGAGAGAGCAAAGTGTCTTGGGAAGAGATGCCTTCAGGGCAAGTTGTCTGGAGATGCATTTCAAGAAGGCAGCGGTTGACGAGCGCACGGTTACTTGCCTGTAAAACCCAAGTGCTCACTTAACAGGCTGGGGTGTTCACTGTGGTTTTCCAATATGGTGACATATCTCATTAGCTAATTACTGACTGCAGCCATTTTTAGGGCACATCACTTTTCTTTTTATTTCTTTTGCATTTTATTGTCTTGGCTTAGCCTCAGTCAATGAAAACTGGCATTTGGAAGGACCTTCATCTTATTGTCATCTATCACTACCAAAAATTATCAAAATATTGCTGACAGTTTTTATAGCTTTATTGCCATTTTTTGCTAACTGTCCACAGACAATTCACAAACTGTCCCCAGACTGATGGACAAGTCTATTACAGGGCACTTTTGGAAAGCCCACCTAACTGTCTGTTGTCTTTTCTGAGGGTCAGGCAATGAAAACCACAAAACTGGTATAGAAGCACCTTACCAATATTTTAGCAAATTCTTCTAGTGGTTTCATAAAAAGTAACAGAAACCAAACAAACTAACGGAAGAGCCTCATAAGCTTAGTACAGGACCATGCAAGTATTATCAATTTAGTTTCTATTTGATTTAGTGGTTGTCTGAAGATGTCATTCAACTGTTCTCCTCAGTAATTCTATGAAACATGTTTTGTATGTGCCACAGCAACCCAAACACATCAGGAAAACATGCCTATATAATTTTGACCCCCTTAAACCCCACTTTTATATAGTAAAACTGGTGTTTACAGGGGTATACATTATTTTTCTTATTTCTGCTTAAACACATAGATTGTGGGTACTCGTTAGAACAGCCTCACTATGTTTCGAGCAGAAATATGGAAAGTATCTGAGTTTTATTATCTGAAAATGTTCCGTTTTTGGAGATGAAATATTCTATATATTTGAATAGGCGTGTTTTCGTAATGCATGATCAATAATGGGTTCAAAAGACATCCAGGTGGATGCACATTGGACAAATAGGGTAGTGTTATGGACCTCTCATAGGGCTGAAATGATTTGAAAGAAACGCAGCAGCAGTCATCTTTTGTTAGCTTTTTGCCATTTCTGGTAACTATCATCTGCTTGGAAGTTCCTGAAAACTTTCTACTGGAAATCGGTAGAACTTTTCCCTGTGTGTATGTGTTTGTGTTAGTGCCATATGGCAGTCATAAAATGTCTGCCCATACTGCAAAATAGTGTAAGTTATATTTTTGGTCAATTGTGATCACTAAATTAAGCCCATTCCCTGATTTCTTAAATTTTATATAGGAGTGGCCTCTAATGAGGCTTCAGTAGCTAAAATTGCTAATCTGGCCCAGTGAACTTGACTCTTCAGGTATTTTTTAGTTTTGTGTGCATGTTATTTGTTTTCAAATTTTTCCGCAGGAGTTCCCTTAGCACCTCATAACAAGACATGTGGACATGGCCAATCCCCCCCGCTGATGTATACTTTTCACATGAACCCGGTATGAAAGTGTAATTAAGGTAAAATGAAAGGCAACTCCCAGTTGAGAACAAATCTGCAAAATTAGTGTGTTATAATTCTGTATGTATGCAAGGCAGTGTTACTGCAGTTCTTGTAAACTGGTTTGCATCTTGGTGGCAAGGGTAAGAAGATCCAAACAGTATAAAGATAATAAAGAGACATTGTTAGGCTGGGGTGGGGTACTGCTGTGGAGGGGTGGGCAGTATGGGGAGAGAAGGACTGAATAATGCATTTCCTTTAAATTTCCTCTATCACTGTGTATATTATTTGCACTGAATACCTTGAATTATTCTTGATTTATATATATGGCAAATAGACAAAATTGTATTTAGTCTATTTGCCATAAAACAGCAAAATGAGGCAAGACAGAGTTACGGTACCAGGACACTGCACTTCCACTGAATGTCCTCTACCTTTGTTTGCATTTTGAATTCCCATCAGCACTACTGGAGTTATGTCAAGGACAAGAAAATTGAATAAGTAAAATAATTCAAAGAGTAAGCAAGGCAGAGCAAATGACTTCTTGTATACTGCACTTTCTCTCAACATCATTTATCATTTGATGACAAAATCCCTTAAATACTTTTGGAGTCGTGCCCACTACAAAGAGTTTTTATAAAGGGAAATAAATCAAAATAAAACAAGGTAGAGTTATGATTACTGTGTATTGCACTTCACCTCAACATACTTTAACACTAAAAGAAGTCTCAACAACTAGAAATCCGAGAATCGAATGTGTCACCTGCTTAAAGCGCCACCATTTGATATGAAAAAAGAAAAAAAAACTGTATTTGTCCTAATAATCCTTATCCCTAAAGGCAACCCCTCACTACTTTGTCTGAATTTTATTAATTAAGTAAATAAAGGGCTATAATTTGACAGATTTTTTTTAATCAAAATCAAACTTGACCTCTGTGCTATAATGATATACCATTCTGCAAACTTCTAATGACATCAATGCATCCCTTCAAAAGTTATTACGGGGAAACAATATCTTTACCTTGTATTTTACCTCCACAACAAAAATTAAGTCGAAAAAGGGCCATAACTTGGCCAAAATTTTGCGGATGAGATTACCAATATCAAACCTGACCTGTATTTTACAATGATATATCCTTCTGCCAACTTTCAATAAAATCAATGCATCCCTGCAAAATTTATTGAGCTGAAACCAATATCAACACACCAACAAAAACTAAGTCGAAAAAGGGCCATAACTTGGCCAAAGTTTTGAAAATGATTACTAATATTGTACCTGACCTGTATTTTACAATGATATATCCTTCTGAAACTTTCAATAAAATCAATACATCCCCTACAAAAGTTATTGATCGGAAACCAATATCAACGCACCA
This sequence comes from Anodontia alba, assembly GCA_964016985.1. Taxonomy (NCBI): domain Eukaryota; kingdom Metazoa; phylum Mollusca; class Bivalvia; order Lucinida; family Lucinidae; genus Anodontia; species Anodontia alba. Next base: position 118,570,604 of record OZ024824.1, read on the forward strand.
ATAAAAATCAAAATCAAAATCAAACTTGACCTCTATGCTATAATGATAGTGAGCACAGCTCGCAAAGTGCGTCGCGAATAAAGTGAACCCTACGGTAGAGAATATGATCAAGGAAAAGTAACATACAACGATATATACTTTCTGCAGTAATCGCTCTGACAAATTTTCTTCTGTTTTTTTCTTTGCGGAAGTTGTCACCGGAAGTTGGAGGACTTAATTATGGGTCTCACTAATAAGCGTCACGAAGTGATCAAACGAGTGTCAATAAGTGTCGCGAACATATTTTGCTGATTATTTTTATTACTTATTATTGATTTGCATAATATTTTTATATACTGATATTCATTCTTTAATGATGCTGTGAAGGGCTTTTGAAGAGTGCAGACATAGGTCTGTGCTGTGCTCGCATTTAGGCTAAGCCTATTTTCATATTATACCATTCTGCAAACTTCAAATGACATTAATGCATCCCTTCAAAAGTTATTGAGGGGAAACAATATCTTTACCTTGTATTTTACCTCAACAACAAAAACTAAGTCGAAAAAGGGCCATAACTCGGCCAAAATTTGGAAGATGATTACTAATATCAAACCTGACCCGTATTTTACAGTGATATAAAGTTCTACAAAGCTTGAATGACATCAATGCATCCCTTCAAAAGTTATTGAGTGGAAACAAACAACAAAAACTAAGTTGAACTAGAGCTGTCAGAGGATCTGGCTATAGCCCCGCTACAGTGCCATCAGAGGAGAAAGACACAAGTGTGTTGAAAAATATCAATGTTTAAAAATTGGAGAGAAAGATGAGATGAATCTATTATGAAAATTGAAAACCTACCAAGGGACATATCTCTAAGAGTTATGGGACTTTGGCTACCATTCTGTCATTACACCTTCCTTACCTTAGAAACAAAGTGTGGTATAAGTTTTATCTAGGTAGGACCACAAATATTAAAGTTATTAAGCAAAATGCATTTTAATTTTTTGAAAACCTACCATGGGACATAACTCCAAGAGTTATGAACCCTTTGCCCCTATTCTGGTAAGCAGGATACATCCAATCATTGTCCATGTTTATAGGAACTAGCTTTCTTGGATTCTGAGAATCTGTTATGAAAATTTTCAAGAATGGCAAAATTTGAAAACCTTCAAAGAAACATAACTCCATGTTACTGGCCCTTGGCCACTACTCTGGCATTAGACCTTCTTTGCCTTAGAGACCAAGTGTGGTAAAAGTTTCATCAAAGAAGGAGCACAAACAGAAAAGTAATTGAGCAAAATGCATTTTAATATTTTAAAAACCAACCAAGGGACATAACTCCAAGAGTTATGGACCCTTGGTCCCTATTCCGGTATACACCTTACATCCAGTCATAAGGTCCGCTGAAGTCAGACTACTAACATAAATGTTATTAAGTAAAATGCATTTTAAATTTTGAAAACCTACCAAGGGACATAACTTAAAGAGTTACAGACCCTTGGCCACTATTCTGCGATTACACCTTACTTACCTCAGAGACCAAGTGTAGTATAAGTTTCATTGAAGTAGGACCACAAACATAAGAGTTATTAAGCAAAATGCATTTTAATTTTGCAGTCACGGAATGACGGAATCACAGAATCAGAAAGGACATTGCATATCCAGTATAGCCTCACTTTCTCAGCCAAAACAGAAACTAAAATAGCCAGCAGAAGAGACCGCCATTTCTAAACTTGGTGTTTTTCAATCAGATATCATGGAAATATTGAAACAGAGCAAAGTAAAAAGATGCAAAGATATGAAATGTGACCAATATAATAAGTGAAAACAATAATAGGTGTACAGTAAATGATTTTATTTTGCTTTCTTTCATTTTTTTAATTTTTGTCAAAAATCATCTCTCTGTGATTTCTGATGTGACTACATGTATTTGTACAGGTTACACAATATTTGCAAGTACTTTGAATTTGTGAGTGTACATATTCAGAAATAATAACAAAATTAAATGCCTTGGAAAGGTAAAGGTACTTGCTGTATGTTTATTGGGGTAAAAAATCAACAGAGCAAGAGTTGTCCTTCTCACATGCAACATGCCTACTTGACCTGATATACATCTCTACCAAAAATTATCAAGTTATCTCAAACAGAATGGAAGTTATGGCCTGCACAAGATTTCAAAATCAGGGGAGATATATACATAATAGAGAAAGTGAGAGTACTCTTGAACACAACATGCCTACTGGTCCTTATCTATGCCTCCACCAAATATTATCAAAATATTTCAAACCACATACACAAAACTTTGGCTTAGAAATTCATTCAGTGAAAGTTACTAGAAAACAACCACAGAAGAGATTGTCCTTTTTGCATGCAAAACACCTACTGGTCCATATCTATGCTTCTACAAAATATTATGAAAATACTTCAAACCATTAAGAAGTCATTGGATGCACAAGAATTTGGCTTAGAAATTTATTCAGTGGCATGTAAAAGAAAAAACGAACAAAGCAAGAGTTGTCTTTATTGCATGTGACACTCCTAGACCTGATATATGTCCCATCAAAATATTATCAAATTATTTCAGACAGTATGTGAGTTATAGCCTGCACAAGATTTCAGCTCAAGGGGAGATAAGTACATACAAAGTGAGAGCTGTCTTCCTTGCACATGACATGCCTATTGGTCCTTATCTATGCCTCTACCAAATATTATCAAAATATTTCAAACCATTAAGAAGTTATTGAGTGCACAAGAATAATATTTTGTTCAGGGAAGATAACTAGAAGAAAAACAGAGCAACAGCTGTCCTTCTTGCATGTGACACTCCTCTTGTCCTGATATATATCCCTACCATATACTATCAAATTATCTCAAACAGTATGGGAGTTATGGCCCACGCAAAACTTCAGCATCAAGGAGATAACTACATAAAGAAGAAAGTAAGAGTTGTCTCTCTTGCAAATGGCATGCCTACTGGTCCTCCTCTTCATCCCTACCAAATATTATCAAATTATCTCAAAAGGTATTGGAGTTATGGCTTGCATAAGATTTTGGCTTCAGGGAAGATAGCAACATAACAAAGAATGTTAGATTTGTTTCTCTTGCACGTGACATGCCTACTGGTCCTCCCCTTCATCCCTTCCAATTATTATCAAACTATCTCAAATGGTATAAGATTTTGGCTTCAGGGGAGATAACATAACTAAGAAAGTAAGAGTTATCTCTCTTGTATGCAACACACCTACTGGTACTCCTCTTCATTCCTACCAAATATTATCAAAATAAGACTAAGCGTATCAAAGTTATGGAGCGCACAAGGAAGCATGTACTGATTTCTGCTTCCGGGGAGATTACTACATAATGAAGAAAGTGAAAGTTGTCTCTCTTGCATGTGACACGCCTGCTAGTCCTCCTCTTCATTCCTACCGAATATTTTTAAATTATCTCAAAACAGTATGGGAGTTATGGCTTGCACAAGATTTTGACTTCAGGGGAGATAACTACATAACGACAATAGTGAGAGTTGTCTCTCTTGCATACGACATACATCTTCTGGTCCTCTTCTTTTATTTCCACCAAATATTATCAAAATATATCCAAGGGTTTTTTTTGATTGTGTTGGGGTTTAACGACACGTCAACCCTTGTGGGTCATTTTGTGTCGTCTCCCAGAGAAAGGGAGAAAAGAGACAGAAGAGATAGCAGAAGAGATGAAAGAGAGGGACAGGGAAGAAAGAGGAACAGGAATGAAAGTGAAGAAACAGAAGAAATAAAAACATCACCTCCCTACCCTTACCTGCTAAAAGGATAGCAGGCCTTGCCCAACTGTATATCCAAGGGTATCAAAGTTATAGAGCGCACAAGAATTTCAATCAATTTCTGCTTCAGGGGATATAACTACATAACAAAGAAAGTGAGAGTTGTCTTGCTTGCATGCGACACACCTACTGTTCCTCCTCTTCATCCCTTCCAAATATTATTAAGTTATCACAAACAGTATGGGAGTTATGGCCTGCACAAGATTTTGGCTTCAGGACAGACAACATAACAAAGACAGTGAGAGTTGTCTCTCTGGTACGCAACACACCTCCTGGTCCTCCTCTTCATTCCTACCAAATATTATCAAAATATGTCAAAGGGTATCAAAGTTATAGAGTGCACAAGGATGAGTCTACAGAAGGACAGACGCCATGCTGATCGCTATATCCCCCCAACCTATTGGTCAGGGGATAACAAAAACTATGTTGAAAAAGGGCCATTACTCAGCCAAAATTTCGCAAATTATTACCAATATTGAACTTGACCTGTATTTTATAGTGATATAATGTTCTGCAAAGTTTGAATGAAATCAATGTAAGGTAGATTTAAGGTTCTTGCATACTGCATTGCCTCTCAATGTCTGTTATCATTTTATGAAGTTTCAACAAGATCCCTCGAATAGATTTGAAGTTATGCACAGGACAATACAACTTAATAAAGGGAAACAATTAAAAAATGAGCCAAATTAAGTCATGGTTCTTGTACACTGTACTCTCTTTTTATGTCCTTATCATTTTATGAAGTTGAAACAAAATCCCTTGAATAGTTCCAAAGTTATGCCCTGGACCAGATAATCTAATAAAGGTAAATAATCAAAGAAGTAAGCAAGGTAGAATTATGGTTCTTAAATATTGCACTTCCCCTTAATGTCCTTTATCATTTTATAAAATTGCAACAAAATCCCTTAAAAAATTTTGGAGCTATGCACCAGACAAGAAAATTTAATAAAGGGAAATAATTCAAAAAGTAAGCAGTGCAGAGTTATGGTTCTTGTACAATGCACTTTCTCTTAATGTCCTTTATCACTTTATGAAGTTTCAACAAAATCCCTTTAACAGTTTTGGAGATATTCCTCAGACAAGAAAATTTAATAACGGGAAATAATTCAAAAAGCAAGCAAAGTACATTTATGTTTTTTTTGTTTTTTTTTTTGTACACTGCACTTCCTCTCAATATCCTTAATCAGTATATGAAGCTTCAACAAAATCCCTTGAATAGTTTTAGAGTTATGCCCTGGACAATAAAATTTAATAAAGGAAATAAGTAAAAAAGTAAGCAATGTAGAGTTATGATTCTTGTACATTGCACTTCCTCTCAATGTCCTTTATCATTTTAAGAAGTTTCAACACAGTCCCTTCAATAGTTTTAGAGTTATTCCCTGGACAAGAAAATTTAATAAAGAGAAATAATTCAAAAAGCAAGGCAGAGTTACGGTTCTTGTACAATGCACTTCCTCTCAATATCCTTTATTACTATATGAAATTTCAACAAAATCCCGTGGATAGTTTTGGAGTTATGCCCCGGACAAGAAAATTTAATAAAGGGTAATAATTCAAAAAGTAAGCAAGGCAGCGTTATGATTCTTGTACACTGCACTTCCTCTCAGTGTCCTTTATCACTTTATGAAGTTTCAACAAAACCCTTGAATACTTTTGGAGTTATGCTCCGGACAGAAGTGTGACAGATGGATGGATGCACAGACAGACAGATGGATGGAGGAATGGAGACCGTTACCATATACCGCTTCACTTTCCGCTGGGGGGATAAAAATGACCAAATCGTCCCCATTTCCAGAAATTTGTCTCCAAGAAATGTTAAGATCACTATACCTTTGTATCTGTTGGGGACAAATGTCCATAAGATTTCATTTTTCATTGGGACAAAGGCAGGTTTTTAAGCAGCATCCCGAGAAAAAGTAATGCAAACTATGTACTACCTCTTATCAATGTCGCCCATCCAGTTTTGGCTCAATCCGACTTACATTTTTTGCAAAATATTGTTTTGAAGAATTTCAAGATGGCCACTGTGGCTGCTATCTTGGATATCTGAATGGAATGATTTTAGCAATTCTGAATCTCTGTGTCACTGTGATGCCTCCCATTAAGTTTCAGCTCAATCAGACTTACGGTCTGGGAGGAGATATCACTTGAAGAATTTCAAGATGGCTGTGGTGGCCATCTTGGAGATCGGAACTAAACGACTTTAGCAATTCTAAATCTCCATGTTGCCATAATGCCTCCCACTAAGTTTCAGCTTCTCATAAAGTTTCGGCTCAATCTGACTTATGGTTTGGGAGGAGATGTCATTTGAAGAATTTCAGATGACCGCTGTGGCAGCCATCTTGGACAATGGGATGGAACAATTTTAGCAATTCTGAATCTCTGTGTCTCTGAGATGCCGCCCATCCAGTTTTGGCTCAATCCGACTTACATTTTTTGCAAGATATTGTTTTGAAGAATTTCAAGATGGCCACTGTGGCTGCCATCTTAGATATCTGAATGGAATGATTTTAACAATTCTGAATCTCTGTGTCACTGTGATGCCTCCCATTAAGTTTCAGCTCAATCAGACTTACAGTCTGGGAGGAGATATCATTTGAAGAATTTCAAAATGGCCGTGGTGGCCATCTTGGATACCGGAACTAAACGACTTTAGCAATTCTAAATCTCCATGTTGCCATAATGCCTCCCACTAAGTTTCAGCTCAATCCAACTAATAGTTCTGGAGGAGATGTTGAAAATGTGAAAAGCTAACGACGGATGGACAACGGAGGGATGGAGGAACAACAGACAATAGGACATGGCATCAGCTGACCTGGAGCAGCAAAGCTCCAGGTGAGCTAAAAAAAAAACAAGAGGCCCACGGGCCACAACGCTCACCTGAGTTAACTGCTGTCAGTTATTAGGTCATTTACTCATCATTCCCTATTAGCCCGTCAAGTTTCAAGGCAATGGCTTAAACAGTTTTTGAGATATCTTGCTTACAAGGTTAAAATGCTGAAATTTTCAAAGGGCCATAAGTAAAACCAGTTTAAACCCCAGGGGCTTGATTGGAAGAATTTATGTAGGGGACCACTAAACATTGCTACATACTAAATATATAAGCTGTGGGCCTGATTGTTTCAGAGAAGATCTTTTAAGTTTTTCCCATTATAAGTGTGGGAGTAAATGACCCCCTGGGCCAGTTTGGTCCCCAGGGGCATGGTTGGCAGGATTTATGTAGGAGACCACCAAACATTGCTATATACTAAATATATGAGCTATGGGCCTCATGGTTTCAGAGAAGAAAATTTTTTTAAGGTTTTCCCATTATAAGTCTATGGGAGCTAATGATCCCCGGGGCATGGCCAATTTAGACCCTAGGGGCTTCATTGGCAGGATTTATGTAGGGGACCACTAAACATTGCTACATACTATATTTAAGCTGTGGGCCTCATAGTTTCAGAGAAAAAGATTCTTTTAATTTTTCTTTTCCACTATAAGTCCATGGGAGTTAATGACCCACTGAGAAGTGGCCAATTTGGACCCCGGGGGGCATGGTTGGAAGAATTAATGTAGAAGACCACCAAACATTGCTACATATTAAATCTGTAAGCTCTGGGCCTCATGGTTTTAGAGAAGAAGATTTTTGAAGATTCTTTAGCTACATGGTTCTATATAAACATAATTTATGACCCCTGGGGTGTGGCCAGTTTGGACCGGGTTTGATTGGCCGGATTTAAGTAAGGGACCACTACACATTGCTACATTCTAAATATATAAGCTGTGGGCCTCATGGCTTTTGAAAAGAAGACTTTTTAGGTTTTTCCCATTTTAAGTCTATGGTTGGCTGGATTTATGTAGGAGACCACCAAAAATCGCTACATACTTAATCTGTTAGCTCTGAGCCTCATGGTTTCAGAGAAGATTTTTGAATGTTCTTTAGCTATATAGCTCTATATAAACATATGACCCCCACTGGGGTGTGGCCAATTTGGAGTTCAGGGGCTTGATTAGCAGGATGTATGTAGGGAAACACTAAACATTGCTATACACTAAATATATAAGCTGTGGGCCTCAAGGTTTCAGAGAAGAAGATTTTTTATGTTTTTTCCATTATATGGGAGCTAATGGCCCCTGGGGTATGGCCAGTTTAGACCCCAGGGGCTTTATTGGCAGGATTTATGTAGGGGACCACTAAACATTGCTACACACCAAATATATAAGCTGTGGGCCTCATGGTTTCTGAGAAGAAGATTTTTTTTTAAGTTTTTCTCATTATAAGTCTATGGGAGCTAATGGCCCCTGGGGTGTGGCCAGTTTAGACCCCAGGGGCTTGATTGGCAGGATTTATGTAGGGGACTACTACACATTGCTACATACTAAATATATAAGCCCTAAGCCTCATGGTTTCAGAGAAGAAGATTTTTATAAGTTTTTCCCATTATAAGTCTACGGGAGCTAATGACACCAAGGGAGTGGCCAATTTGGACCCCAGTGGCATTGTTGGCAGAATTTATGTAGAAGACCACTTAACATCACTTCATACTTAATCTATTAGCTCTTGGCCTCATGGTTTCAGTGAAGAAGATTTTTGAAGCTTCTTTAGCTATATAGCTCTATATCAACATATGACCCCTGGGGTGTGGCCAATTTGGACCCCAGGGGCTTGATTGGCAGGGTTTATGTAGGGAACCACTACACATTGCTACATACTAAATATATAAGCTCTGGGCCTCATGGTTTCAGAGAAGAAGATTTTGTAAGTTTTTCCCATTATAAGTCCACAGGAGCTAATGACCCTTGGGGCATGGCCAGTTTCGTCCCCAGGAGCTTGATTCGCAGGATTTATGTAGGGGACCATTAAACATTGCTACATACTAAATATGTAAGCTGTGGGCCTCATGGTTTCAGAGAAGAAGATTCTTTAATTTTTTTCCATTATAAGTCTATGGGAGCTAATGACCCCTGGGGCATGGCCAGTTTGGACCCCAGGGGCTTGATTGGCAGGATTATGTAGGGGACTACTAAACATTGCTACATACTAAATATATAAGCTCTTGGCCTCATGATTTCAGAGAAGATTTTTTAAGTTTTTCCCATTATAAGTCTATGGGGAGCTAATGACCCCTGGGGCATGGCCGGTTTGGACCCAAGGGACTTCATTGGCAGGATTTATGTAGGAGACCACTAAACACTGTATACCAGCATTCCCTCTCACATTTTGATTTAGGGGTACATGTACACTTTGGTTTAGCATTTGTGGGTACAGATCATTTTTTGAGGGTACATATATTTTGAGGCAATTAAATGCATTGTATAGTACCGGGAAGACTGTATAAAAATGCCATTTTATGACCGACCTTTTCATTTTACCTTTTGGACTGATTGTCGCCGCCAGCTTCGTGCTGAACGTCTTCATTAGAACCCAAGCATTTCAGTGATTTGGTGGCAGAGGGGCCTTCAGTAACATCCGAAGATTTGCAATTTTGCACCCCTCTCTCCGCTAAGTTTGAGCCGAAGAAGAATGCTAGCTTGTGACATCTTTGTTGAAGCGTTTCAAACCAACCACATGTTTTGGCTGGGTAATGAACAATCAAGATATCCCTCTCCAATATAAACAACATGGTCGTCAGTGATTGGATAATGCGAAAAAGACCATATGCAATAACCAATGAACAATAATCTCATCCCTCTTGGTAAAAACATAATTAAATTCCGTGATCCTCATAATGATCCTCGATCTGCTTCTATGCACTGGCCATACGCATTCGTTATTAACTGCCGGCAACTGCAGTGTTTCAATGCTTGATTAATATTCAAAAAGATGCTAATGAGCGAAAACTGACTCGAGTGGGACGTACAAATGTTACAATTTATACGTGCACCAAATTTGCGGTACGTTTTGTGTATGTAGATACCAACAATTCTGTACGCTCGTGGCAGTTTCTCTACGTGAATCACGTACCCTGGTAAGTGAATGGGAATGCTGCATACTTAATCTGTAAGCTCCCTGCCTCATGGTTTCACAGAAGATTGACTGATTGTGTTGGGGTTTAACGGCACGTCAACCCTTGTGGGTCATTTTGTGTCGTCTCCCAGAGAAAGGGAGAAAAGTGATAGAAGAGATAGTAGAAGAGATTAAAGAGAGGGACAGGGAAGAAAGGAACAGGAATGAAAGTGAAGAAACAGAAGAAATAAAAATATTCCCCATCTACCCTTACCTGCTACAAGGATAGCAGGCCTTGCCCAACTGTAAGCCAATATCAGTTGGACGCCCCGGTGACGTAAGATACACGACACCTTCGCACCACCCGGCCACCCCACAGAAGAAGATTTTTGAAGGTTCTTTAGCTATATAGCTCTATATACATATGACACCCTGGGGTATGGCCAGTTCGGAGCCCAGGGGCTTGATTGGCACAATTTATGTAGGGGACCACTAAACATTGCTACATACTCAATATATAAGCTGTGGGCCTCATGGTTTCAGAGAAGAGGATTTTTTTAAGTTATTCCCATTATAAGTCTATGGGAGCTAATGGCCTCCAGGGCGTGGTCACTTTGGACACCAGGGGCTTGACTGGCAGGATTTATGTAGTGGACCACTACACATTACTACATACTAAATATATAAGCTCTGGGCTTCATGGTTTCAGAGAAGAAGCGTTTTTTAAGTTTTTCCCTTTAGCAGTCTAAGAGAGCTAATGACCCCCCGGGTGTGGCCAATTTGGACCCAAGGGGCATGGTTGGCAGGATTTATGTAGGAGATCACTAAACATCACTGCACAGATAATCTATTAGCTCTTGGCCTCATGGTTTCAGTGAAAAAGATTTTTGAAGCTTCTTTAGCTATATAGCTCTATATAAACATATGACCCTTGGGGCGTGGCTAATATAGACCCCAGGGTCTTGACTGGCAGGATTTTTGTAAGGGACCACTAAACATTGCTACATACTAAATATGTAAGCTGTGGGCCTCATGGTTTCAGATAAGAAGAGTCTTTAACTTTTTTCCATTATAAGTCTATGGGATCTAATGACCTCAGGGTGTAGACAGTTTGGGCTCCAGGGTCTTGATTGGCAGGATTTATGTAGGGGACCACTAAACATTGCCACATACTAAATATGTAAGCTGTGGGCCTCATGGTTTCAGAGAAGAAGAGTCTTTAACTTTTTTCCATTATAAGTCTATGGGAGCTAATGATCCCAGGGTGTGGACAGTTTGGGTTCCAGGATCTTGATTGGCAGGATTTATGTAGGGGACCACTAAACATTGCTACATACAAAATATAAAAGCTGTGGGCCTCATGGCTTCAGAGAAAAAGATTTTTTTAAGTTTTTCCCATTATAAGTCTATGGGAGCTATATACAGGCATGGGAGCCATCTTGATTTATGGACTCTATATACATATGACACCCTGGGTGTGACCAATTCAGAGCCCAGGGGCTTGAATGGCAGGATTTATGTAGGGGACCACTACACATTGCTACATAATATATAAGCTGTGGGCCTCATGGTTTCAGAGAAGAGGATTTTTTAATTTTTTCCCATTATAAGTCTATGGGAGCTAATGTCCCCTGGCATGGCCAGTTTGGACCCCAGGGGCTTGATTGGCAGGTTGATGTAGGGGACCACTAAACATTGCTACATACTAAATATATAAGCTCTGGGCCTCATGGTTTCAGAGAAGAAGATTTTATACTAAATATATAAGCCATGGGCCTCATGGTTTTGGAGGAGAAGATTTTTTTAGTTTTTCCCATTATAAGTCTATGAGACCTATATATAGGCATGGCGGCCATCTTGATTTACGGACGACAACCATTTGTGCATATTTTCAATCCCCCTTTAACACAAGGCTCTACATGAAGTTTGAAGAAATTTGGCCAAGGGGTTTTAGAAGAGAAGTCATTCAAAGCTGTGAACGGATGGACATTCCAACAATTCTGGTTTAGGGGCTACGTCCCATTGTAAATTTCCATAGGGTATTAAGGGCTATAAGTTCCCTAACCCAAAGGTTAATAATGTATCTAAATGGAATAAAGCATAATATGGTTACAAAATTGAACCTCCAAACCCTAAATGTTGGCCGGGACAGACAGACGGACGGACGGACGGACGGACAGACGGACGGAGAGTGATCACAATAGCTCATCCTGAGCCTTTGGCTCAGGTAAGCTAAAAAACACACACAAAAAAAAACAAAAAAAAAAAACATCTCTACAAAAAAAGATGTTATTCTGAACAATAAGAAGTAAAGTTATATTGGACAGTGAACAAAACCATAAAACTTCTAAGGCTGAGACAGAACTTTATTTATTAATGTGTGTGTGAGATAGCCAATAAAAAAAATGTTTTTCTAAGTAATGAGCAGGCAACGAAACCAAGGAAAACAAATACAACTTTTTTTTAATCCAATTACATAATTTGTATCACTATGAAGCCTTACTGGGCTAAACTAGAGCAAGTGCCCAGAGGGTCAGGAATACCATCTTTGATGTTAATCATTAAATAATCTAGAAGATATTAAGCAAAATCACTAGACCATGAAATATAGGTCATGCTGATTTATATTTACTTTGAGGTAAAAGTTTGGGTCACACTGTGTCATTATATGTAAATATGACACTTAGGCATCAAATAGTGGGAGATAAAAGACAATTGTTTGTTTGTGTTGAGGTTTTACGGCCAAGTCAACCCAATGGGGTCATGTCGAGCGCGGTCAGTTTACCTAACCACACATTTACTGGGCAGGCTTAGTCCTCTAAGCGGTTAACCAGTATTGTGCACATTCTTTCACCAGAAACTGACAACTGCCCTTCTTGAATCAGCAGAAGGGAATGACCGTAGAAAATATTTCATGATCAATCTCCACGAAAGAATGTTGCCGACTTCGGCGGGGGTTGAACCCGCGACCTCCTGGTCTTCAGTCGGACGGCGCATCCAACTGAACCACCGAGGCCGACTAAAAGACAATTTCACAGGGCTATGAAATATAGGTCACATAATCCAAAACTATGATGGTCATTCGTCAAACTATATTCAAGATGTTACCTATTCATAATTCCAAATATTGATGCTCATGCATCAAATAACATTCAAGATATAAGGCAAAATAACTGTACCATGAAATATAGGTCAAGGTGACCTACATTTGTTCAGATGTCAATTGTGGTGTCACACAGAACCAATATCCCAAATATCACATTAATCCATGAAACAGTCTTCAAAATATAAGGCAAAATCACTGAAGCATGAAAATAAGGTCACAATGACCTTGACCTTATTACACCGAATCTTGATGTGATAAACATGTCTGATGCCCATCTTTCTTTTTATTAAGAAGTTGTTTGTATAAACAAACTGCAATATACTACTTTATTGGGGTGTCCTAGATTTTGACTTCTAGCCCTGCCCCGGGGCATGACCCAGGGGCTCATAGATGTAGAATGGAAGAAAACCCTCTCAGGTACCCCAATACCAAATATGAAAAATGTTTTTGATCAGTAGCTGCAGAGTTATAAGTAATCAAAAAACTTCGAAGTAAAACTTGGTTATAGAAAGGGTTAACATACTGAATCACGGACGGATGGAAAGAGGGAAGGACAGATGGACATACAAACGGATGGATGGAACCCATGAAAACTACATGTATATACCCTTTGTATGCTGCAGGTAAAAACATAGGTAAAACATTTAGTACATAATGAATTCCATCCCAAGTGTGCAATCTTGTCCAATTACAAGCATTATGATTAAAATAAAAGTAAGAAATGATAGCCTTTGGAAACAAAGAACACACAATATCATACAAATTGGAGACTTGGTTTGATTGAGTAGCCAAAAAAAGTCACAGTTGGCAGGTATACAGAATGTCACTCAGTTCTCAACTTGATTCATCACAGCTGTTTGGTAATCTTTGTGTTCTTACCATGAAGATCATTGATTGATTAAGTGGACCCTAAAATAATTAAACACTTAAACATAATCTCAAGCAGCAATCAAAAATTAAGGGTGAAGTTTTGCAGCCTCAATTTCCCCACTCCTTCAAGCAATTAATACTGCAGTTCTTTCCATGGCAGATATTTTAAGTATGGCATTGTGATCATTAACTGTAAGACTGACCACATTGCTTTATGTTTTATGTTCCATGTGGCATGTTTTCATGTTCTAATACTAACACTGTTGTGGATGGAAGAAATAAAACTGACATATGAGGTTAAATTCATACCTAATGAGTTTTGAAGCATATGGAATTTCTCGTTATTTCTTTCAAGTTCTGCATAAATATCCCTTATTTCTATGTCCTTTTCATCACATTTCTCCATCAGAGACTTCAGCTAAAAAAAACAAAGACACTATATCAGAAAGAATCCAGGAAGGTGCATGTACAACAGTAGAATAACAAAGCAGTTCTGCCTGAGAACAACTGCAAAAGAGTGTATGCTTATAACTATTCAAGTTTCTGATTAATCAGACTAGCTACTTTGTCTGTACTTTATGTGGACTTTCAATACTCCCAAGCACAATATTCAGACATTGCAAACACAGTAAAACAAAAAATCATGATCATTCATTGGGGGATATATAAGCAATGCAGGCTGGTCTAGTTTTAAATACATTTTTTTCTGAAACAGACATTGGGAAATTTCATGACATATAATAGTTATATGAATGAAAAAACAAAAAGCCTGTGACCTTAATGTAAAGGTCATATGTGAAATGGCATTAAGCTACAGTATTGTAAACATTCAGATATTCAGGTTGGGAGAGATCAGATCTCACATGATCGAAAATATTTCAGTCATGTTAACCTTGACCTTGAGCCCAGGACCTGAAAGTCAAATTTGTTCAAGATATTATCATATCCTCAAATGTGTGAAGTTATATTAAAATCCAATGACAAATGTGGGGGCTAGAGCGATGACACAGTTTTTTCTTTCTAAAAATAGCCAGTTACCTTGACCTTGAGCCCAGTAACCTGAATGTTGAACTTGCTCGAGATATTATAATGCCCAACAAATGTATGAAGATACATTAAAATTCATTGATAAATGCAGGGGCTAGAGCCATGACAAACTCATACATGCCTTACCTCACACTGTGAGATAAAATCTCACAAAATTTGGCCCATCTGTAAGGCAATTCCCATAAAAAATTCATATCTCACAGAATTTTCAGACCACTTTACAACAGATTTTATGAAGAAATATATATAAATCATACACAGTTGTGGTTTTCACAAGCTTCTTACATAAAAAAAAGACTTTAGACTATATTGGGGGAGTTCCAAGGTGATGCTTACGAAAATCTCACAGAATTTTATCAAATTTCCCTTAAAATTTTGCCTCATCTTACAGATTTTAGTCCACAGCTTATGGCATGTATGCAAACTATTTTCTAAAAACAGCCATAGTTACCTTAACCTTGAGCCCGGCAATCTGAAAGTTGAACTTGCTCAAGATATTATCATAACTGATATATTTATATGGTTATATTAAAATCAATCAATTAATGTAGGCACTAAAGTGACATCAATGTTTTTCTAGAAATAGCCACAATGACCTTGACCTTGAGTCTAGGATCCTGAAAAGTCCAACCTGCTTAATATATTATCATAACTAACCTTTGTGTGATTTTACATTAAAATCCATCAATAAATGTAGGTGCTGGAGCAATGACAACGTTTATCTAAAATCAGCCAAGCTGACCTTGTGCCCAGGACCCTGAAAGTTGAATTTGCTCCAGATATTGTCATACTCAACATTTGTGGGAAATTATATTAAAATAATCAATAAATGTAGGCGCTAGAGAAATGACAAAGTTTTTTTAAAAATGAAGTTTTTTAAAAGTAAAACACATTTTAACTAGCAATACTTAACCTATAGATAATGTGCTATTCTATTCTGTTTTTCATCCCCTCCACAGAAAAACGACCTTTCAGTCGTGATAAAGTCTTATATAATTCAGAAGGTCCCTTTAAACAGTTACCTGTGTGACGTAATTCCTCCCGTGTCAGTTTCTATTATGTGAAAAACAATACACAATAAGGAGAAAAGGGCGAGGGTGGGAGGTGGGACCATAAATACTTATCTGTAGGTTAAGTATTGCTAGTTAAAATATGTTTTACTTTTAAAAAACTTCATTTTAACTGCACAATACATTAACCTATAGATAATGTGCTAGAATTTGCAGAATAGGAGGGAGGATTTCTCCTAATAAATAGGTCCCAACTTCTGAATTAAGACTTAGGAAACCCAAACTTAGATATATCAATTAAAGGACTTAATTAATGCATAAGGCAATAATAAATGTCCTTTAAACCAAGGATGAAAGATAATCCAGGGTTAAGATATATCAATTAAAAGGTCTAATATAACATAATAGTGTATATTAAGTACCTTTCTAGTGTAGTATCAGGTGTAGGAGGCTGTTGACGTTGTCTATGCTTCCAAAGCTGGATGCTGTTGGCCCCCCACCACTTTTTAGGCCACCACGATTGGGCCCAAACTTAGTAGATTTTCTGCTTATTGAGACATGTCCCTGAGGTAGAATCTAGCAAAGGTTGATGATCGATTCCAAACCGCTGCTTGAAGGATATCATTGAGAGGAACCTTATCAAAGAAAGCCCAGGAAGACGAAAGAGCTCTAACTTCATGAGCTTTGATTTTATGGAAAGAAATGTCTCGTTTAGTGAGTTTCCTATAGGCAAGTTTAATAGTGTAAGATATCCATCTGGAGATAGTATCTTTAGAAATATCTTGATTGCCTTTAATGGGAAGAAAAAGTCTAGTTCTGTTCTGGCGATAAAACTAGTCATTTTAAGATAGAACTTCAGAGACCTAACGGGGCAAAGAAGTCTGTCCAGATGTTCCCTTTTACATATTCGAGCAAGACTAGGAACAATAATAGGGTCTGGTTTAACAGAAGGAAGTTGGTTTTTCGCTAAGAAACCAGTTTTAAGCATCAAGGAAACTGAACCATCAGTTTGATTGAATCTTAAGTGTTGTGAATCCATAGCCAATGCATGTATTTCGCTACATCTTTTAGCATTGACAAGGGCTAAAAGAAAGGCTGTCTTAATGGTAACGTGAAATTTAGAAGCCTTATTAAGAGGTTCAAAAGGTGGTTTTTGTAAACATACTAAAACCCATGATAAGTCCCATTTAGGTGTAAGAGATCTTTGTACTTGTCGTTGCAGTTTGAAAGACCTGATTAGTTCAGATAAGACTGGATTAGATCAGATTCTATTACCAGTTTTAAATTTAAGAGTGTTAGAGATCATAGCTCTATAACCTTTAATAGTACTGATTTGGCATTTCTTTTCCAAGAAAAGAAAGATTAAGAAATCGGCTATAACTGTAATAGGGGCCGAGATCGGATTAACCTTTTTTGTATGACACCAATTAGAGAAGATGGTCCATTTTGCATCGTAGACTTTTTGTGTAGATGTTCTTCTTAATCTAGAGAAAAAATCTGCAAAGTTTTGCGAAAATTTTTTATCTCTGATTGATTGTTTGATAACTCCCAAGCGTGAAGGTCGAGAAGTGTGAGGTTTTGATGAACAAATCTTCCTTTGAATTGAGTCAAGAGTCTTGGAATTAGTGGCAGACGAATCGGAGCTGACACTAAGAGAAGAAGAAGTTCTGAGAACCACTGTTGTTGTGGCCAGAACGGAGCTATCAGAACTATTCTGCACTGATGTTGTCAGATTTTTTCCAGAACAGCAAGAATCAGAATAAAAGGAGGAAAAGCATATGCATGAAGATGATTCCAGTCCATGGACAGGGCATCTATCGCTAGTGCTTTGTTGTCTTGTACAGGAGAGACATATAATGGGAGTTTGTGATTGAATCGTGTCGCAAACAGGTCCACATTTGGGAAATTGAGCATCTGGAATACTGAATTCACTACTGATTGATCCAGAGCCCATTCTGTCTTGATAGGCTTGTCTAATCTGGATAGGCGGTCTGCAAGAATGTTGAATTTGCCTGGAATGTGATGCTCTGATAACGATGTCCTGTTCCAGGCACCAGTTGAGAATTTTCCATACCTCTACACAGAGGTTGGGGGAATGAGTGCCACCCTGTTTGTTGATATATGAGATCACCGTTGTGTTATCTGTAGATATCTTGATGCAAGTGGTGAATAAATGTTATGGCTTGTTTCAGTGCTAATCGTATGGCCATCATTTCTAACATATTGATAAGGAGCTGGGATTGGTCTTCTGTCCAGCGACCATGAAAGGATAGTCTCGTCAGCTCTAAATGAGCTCCCCATCCGAAATGACTGGCATCCCTATAAAGGAAAAATTTGGGATCTGGGGGACAGATAGCAGTCCCTGTCTCGAATCGATTGGGGTTTATCCACCATTGTAAGTGAGATCGAATCATACCGTTTATCATAATTGGATGATCGAGAGAAAGAATATGAGGTTTCCAGATAGACAAAAGACACATCTGTAGAGGACGTAAGTGAAGTCTGCCTAGGAGAACGAAGTCTGCTGAAGCACTGAGTTTGCCCAAAAGAGAAAGGAAAGTTCATGCCAATACATGTTTGAATGACAGAAATTTCTTGATTGTCAGAAGTAGGTTCTGTACACGATCCGTTGGAACCCTGATTAAATTTTGTTGCGTCAGAAATTCCATGCCTATAAAGGTGAATTTCTGAGAAGGAAAGAGATCCGATTTCTTTAGACTTGGCAGAAAACCTAGACTTTGAATAGTTTGAATGCAAAATCTTGTCTGAGTAATCAAACGGTTGCGAATCAGATGTTTGATCAGCCAATCGTCTAGATATGGAAAAACTGATATGGCACGTTGGCGTAGAAACGCTGCTATAATGTCCATCAGTTTCGAAAATATCAACGGACTTAGAGACATTCCGAACGGTAAGGCCGTGAAGTGATAGACCTGATCTTCGTAAACGAAACTAAGATACTTCCGGGATTGATGATGTATCGGAACGTGTAGGTATGCATCTGTTAAGTCTATGGAGACAGCCCAGTTGTTGAGTCTCATCGCTTGTCTTACTGACTTGACTGTCACCATTTTGAAAGACTGTTTCTTTATGTATCGGTTCAATAAAGAAAGGTCTATGATCAAACGTAACTTTCCGTTCTTTTTTGGAACTAGAATGATCCGGGAATAAAAGCCGGGAGTTCCCTGATTCTGTACCCTTTCCACTGCCCATTTGTTGAGAATGTTTTTGATCTCTTCTCTGATAAACGGGGAGGAGGATTGACTCATTCTGATCGGAACAGATGACAAAGGAGGAATTTTGTTGAATGGTATCCTGAATCTGTGTTGTATGATAGAGAGGACCCATTTGTTGTCTGTAATTTCCTCCCATTTTTCTACAAAATGGGCCAATCATCCTCCCACTGGAATGTTCGAGTATGGAAGTGCAGGCAGTGAAAAGGACTGGCCTTCATAATCTTGTGGAGGAAGAGGCAGGTTTAGAGGAGGGGAACTGATGAATGTTACCAGTCCTCTTGATATTTTCCTTCTTAGTGTGAGATGTACTTTGAGGTTTGGACCTATACGATTGCGTAGGTTTAGGTCTGGTCATTGTTTGTTTGGCAGGGTATTTAGGTGTCTTGAAAGCTCTACTCGGAGTAGGAGGCTTAAAAGAACGAGATTGTGATTGAATGGAAGTAGAAGCTAAAAACCTTTGCTGTTGAGCTTCAAAATTTGATTTGGCTATTTCTTTTATCCTGCCATCAAATAATGTTTTTGAGTTAATAGGAGTGTTCCTTAACTCAAATGAAGAATTGTCAAGAAGCAGTTTTGATGAAGCTAGAGCTGCGTCCCTCCTAGTCTGAAAGATTTAAGTAGTTAAAAGAGTAGACATGGCGGTAGCAGGCTTAACTGATTTGGCTATGGCCTCCAAAAGTCTGGAAAGGGCCGCAAACGACATCGTTTCCTGTTGCAGACAAAGGAAGGCAGCTGAAGAAAATAAGTCAGCATGGGAATTAATGGAAACTAATTTCCTAGCCTTCCTTTCCCATGCTTCCAAATTCTTCAAAGGAATGGAAGCTCTTCCTTTATTAGGGAGGTCTAGGAGAGACGCATCTGCTTCTAATTGCGGAATGTTGTCAGTGGGCAAATATTGGTTTTGGCTCTTGTAAAATTTAGTCGGAGCAAGAGCCAAAACCAAGTTTTGCGGGCATATCCAGTCTCTAAAACATTTATCCGAATCAAGTCTGTTCTGAATGTACTTTGTGGTATTCTCAACCAATTTAGACTGGGCTAGAACAAGTAATGGATTCGAACGAGATTCCATTTAGTGTTCTATCCCAGATAGTTTAGATGGGGCTTGAACATGCTGAGTCTTAGGACATAACTCAGCAGGAAGAAGCCTGAAGACATCATTTATAGCATGGTCAAAAGACCAGATTTCAGTTTCAGTCTCCGAATCACTCTTTATTCGTTTGAGGAAGATTCGGGTGAAATTCATCAATATTAATTGGTTGAGTATTGACTGGATTAAAACTGGGCTCCTCAGGTTGTATGGGAACAACCTGCAGAGATTTTTTTAGCCCTTTTATATCTACTGAAGTCAATTTGAGATTGAGAAGTATTAGAAGAAGAAGGCGTCATCGATCGTCTTCTTCTCTTTTTGTGTGAGTGTTTAGATCTCTTTGATTTCTTCTTTCATCTAGAAGAATTCAAAGAGTCTGATCTAGAAGTGGAAGAAGAGGAAGAAGATGATCGATGTCTTCTCTTTTTTGATTTATGATCTCTTCTTGACTGTTCCTTCTGTGAAGGTCTAGTCTGAGAAACATCAGTAGAATTAGGAGGATCAATCATCACACTTGGGTCTGACATCTGCGAGACGTCAGGCTCAAGTGGGATTAACTGTTTGGAAGAAGTAGCTGGATTTGGGACTGACATTTCAGAGTGTTCATATCTAGGAGTATGTACATTTGGTAGTCTACGGATACTACCGTGAGATACATGGCTGCTTATAGAAGGAGCATAATTTTGTAGAGGCACACTGACTGGTGAATAACCAGGAATAAATTGAGTTTGAAAGTCATATGCGAATGACTGGAGACTTGTGCCTGGTTGACCGGTGCCTGGTGACTGGCTGACCAGTGACTGGATGACCGGTGACTGGATGACCGGTGACTGATTGACTGGTGACTGGTTGACCGGTGATTGAGATTGACCAGTGATTTGTTGCCTGGTGACTGGTTGACCGGTGACTGGCTGACCGGTGACTGGTTGACCGGTGACTGGTTGACCAGTGACTGGATGACCGGTGACTGGTGACCGGTGGACAATGCCCGATCGGACTCTAGGTCCCCCAGGCTGCCACCTTGATGGGTCCTGCCCCGAGCAGTATAGCTAAGTGGGGCGGTGCTCCCATCAAAAGACCCATTGTCAGACAAGTCTGACTGGGATTTTTTAGTCTTCTTAGATTTCTTCTGTCTTCTTTACTGTGTCATGATGGACTTGCAAGTGGCGTAGAGTCGTCTCTTCTCGGCAGGATTCCACACTTTTTTAGTCCAAATACTGCAAATAGAACAAGGAGAAACACGTAGACAAGCAGTACAAGATATACAAGAAGGGTGATTATCCCATTTGGCCTTCAAATGACCACAGTTGCCGCGGGCAAAATGCATCGAATGACGCGAAAACTAAAGACACGAAAAATAAACGCTAAGAAAGCAAGAAATCGAAAATCAATAATTTCAAAAGAATTACATGTTTAGTAGAAAGAGTGAATATAGAACAAGAAAAAAGCAAGGATACAGAAATTGAACTGTGTAAAAAAGAAATAAATACGAATTTCTTTCACAGGTAAATCATCCTTGAACTTTTTCACTGTCCACAGAAAAGAAACTGACACGTGATCAATTGAGTGGGAGGAATTATGTCACACAGGTTAACTGTTTAAAGGGACCTTCTGAATTAAGACTTTATCGCGACTGAAAGGTCGTTTTTCTGTGTAGGGGGTGAAAAACAGAATAGAATAGCACATTATCTATAGGTTAATGTATTGTGCAGTTAAAATAACCACAGTGAGCTTGACCTTGAGCACAGGACCCTCAAAGTCAAACTTGCTTGAAATATTGTCATACCCAATATTTGTGTGAGGCTATATGAAAAATCCATTGGTAAATGTAGTTACTAGAGCGATGACAAAGTTTTTTTCTAAAAATAGGGACAGTGACATGGACCTCGTGTCCCAAACCCTGAAAGTCAAACTTGCTCAAGATATTATCATACCCAAAAAAATCCATCCATAAATGTAGGCCAGAGAGCGATGACAAAGTTTTCTAAAAATAGCCTCAGTGACCTTGACCTTAAGCCAAGTAACCTGAAAGTTGAACTTGCTCAAGATATTGTCATACCCAATATTTTTATGGAGCTATATTATAATCCATCAATAAATGCAGGCTTTATAGCTATGACAAAAGTCTTCTAATAAAAGCCACAGTGACCTTGACCTTGAATCCAGGACCCTGAAAGTCATGCTTATTCGAGATATTGTCATACCCAACAACTGTGTGAAGTTATATAAAAATCCATTAATAAATGTAGGTGCTAGAGCGATGACAATGTTCTTCTAAATATAGCCACAGTGACCTTGACCTTAAGCCCAGGACTCTGACAGTCGAATTTTTTCTTTTTTTTTTTGATTTGGGTTTTACGGCCCTTTCAAGAATATTTCACTTATATCGAGCCGATCGTTCATCAAAGGTGGGCGAAAACCGGAGTACCCGGAGAAAAACCACCTGACCATCCGTAAGCAGAACTTGGCTTTCTCACATATGACCCAAGCTAGGCTCGAACCACAGCGGTGAGAAACCTAATGGATTAAGAGTCAACTCTCTTATCCACTAGGCTACGGGGGCCCGAATTTGCTTGAGATATTGTCATACCCAACATTTATGTGAAGTAACATTAAAATCCATTGATAATTGTAGGCATTAGAGTGATTACAAAGTTTTTTCTAAAAATAGCCACAGTGACCTTGACCTTGAGCCCAGGACCCTGAAAGTCGAACATGCTCGAGATATTGTCATACCTAACATTAGTATTAAGTTATATTAAAATCCATCAATAATGTAGGCACTAGAGTGATGACAATTTTATTCTAGAAACAGCCACAATGATCTTGAGCCCAGTATACTGAAAGCCAAAATTACTCGAGATATTGTCATACCCAACATTTGCGTGAAGTTATATTCAATCCATTAATAAATGTAGGCACAACAGCAATGACAAAGTTTTTCTAAACATAGCCACAGTGACCTTGACCTTTAGCCCAGGGCCCTGAAAGTTGAATTTGGTTGAGATATTGTCATACCCAACATTTGCGTGAAGATATATTAAAATCCATCAATAAATGTAGGCGCTAGAGAGATGACAAACAGTGAACATATGTATGTACATACATAGGTATGGGACCCTATATTCCCTTGTTCTATTTGCAACAGGTAGTTTAGAGTTAAGACTGGTCTCATCAGCCATCTTAGAACACACAAACAATAACACTCCATGCATTTGATCAGGATTGGTCATTGTCAGTAATGACAGACAAACTATATGCATTTTCTGATGCAAAAGTATTTGTGTATTTAATAAATCCCTTACCATGAGGGGAATTAGTGATGTAGGGAGTTTGGTTGAATTCTGCCCAGTGATTTAGGAGGAGATAGCGTGACAGACAGATGGAGGGACAACAGACGCACAGAAAATTATTGTTGCACATCCTTACCATTAGGGTAAGTGATGAAGCAAGTTTGGTTGAATTCCGCCCAGTGGTTTAGGAGGAGATAGTGTGACAGATAGATGGACTGAAGACGGATGCATGGAAAAAAAATGTTGCTCTTGCACACCCTTACCATGAGGGGAAATGATGTAACAAGTTTGGTTGAATTCCCCCCAATTGTTTAAGAGGAGATAGCGTGACAGACAGATGGAAGGATGACAAATGCACAAAAAAATAATGTTGCTCTGGCTTATCCTAACCATGATGTAGCAAGTATGGTTGACTTCCGCCCGGTGGTTTAGGAGGAGATAGGTGTAAGAGAAATGGATGGAAGACCAACACACAGAAAAATAATGCTGCTCTTGCACACCCTTACCATGAGAGGAGGTGATGTAGCAACTTTGGTAGAATTCCACCCAGTGGTTTAGGAGATAGTGTGACGGACAGACGGACAGACAGACGGACAGACAGACGGTCAGACGGACCGAAGGAGGCATTAACAACATTCCATTGCTTTTTTAAACAAGAAAAATGCCTAATGGCCTGGACTGGTTTTTTTAAAAATGTTAACCTAAAGGTTAACCAAAAGGTAAACCTGGGACGAAGCCCAATGCCCGCCCATCCATCGCTATTTTAAAAGGTGTTTTTTTTTTTAAAAAAAACCTGTCCAAAAAGCGTGGGGATAAAGAATTAACGCTAATTTAACAACTTTATGAAAAACTGGGGCAGCCAATTTTGCTTCTTTGCCACAATGTGTAAGCATTATGCCACTATGTATCTATGAAGTTGGATGCGCGCCCGACTGGAGACCAGGAGGTCGCGGGTTCACCCCCGCAGAGGTCGGCAACATTCTTTCGTGGAGATTGATCATGAAATATTTTCTACGGTCATTCTCTCCATTCCACTGATTCAAGAAGGGCAGTTGTCAGTTTCTGGCGAAAGAATGTGCACAATACTGGTTAACCGCTTAGAGGACTTAGGGGACTAAGCCTGCCCAGTAAATGTTGGGTGACACTAAACACTACAAACCACCACAAAATACCACAAAACACTACAAAACACACCACAAACCACCACAAAACACAATAAGCTAGTGTAGTGTAAAATGTGTGGTTGGGTAAACTGACCGCTCTCAACATGACCCCACTGGGCCGTAAAACCTCAACACAAAAAAAAATCTATGAAGTTTTAGCTAGATGCCATAAACAGAGAGGGACTAAGAAGCCAAAATCCCCTTTTCAGATATATCAAGCAACCGGAATAGTCAGCAGCACACCTTGGCCATAATATTTATCCCCATGCAGTGATTTTTTTACCTCGAGTCCCGCTTCATATACTCACAACCCATAAACTGATGAATAAATACCCCACCACTACAACATGTTGTGGTATAAAAACTTTATTTGTCTTACAACTGTAAATGGGTAAATCTGAAAACAACAAAGCTGTTATAGACGTTCATATTCATTTCATACCATTTTCTCTGCCTGCTCTCTTTGAGTCTGTAATTCCGTCTTTATATTGTCTCTTTCCTTGTTTGCTAATGTTACTAAAAAACAAGTAGAGCATTCACTTCTAAATTATGTATATTATTCCATAGCTCTAATAAAATGGGTATCAGGCAAATAGGTCTTATTTCTCCATATGTTGTGTATACTCATTAGAAGCGCCTCAATCAGGTATTTCTAGTAAATACCCACAACACATATTTTCTTAGAGAAAAAAGAACAACATCAATGTGTTTTGTAGAAAAAAACGCCTTATTTAGAGCTAAGTCATTCAAAGTATGTATACACGGTATAATCAAGTTCTCGGCCTGAAATACTTAGAATTAATCATTTGAAATAAAACCCTATCCAGTGATAATTTTATCTGATTTATGCATAAGTTTAGGGCAGTTCAGTCTTGACCTATACGAGGGTTGTGCAAAAAGTTCTGTCACTAATTCCTTAGTTTTATGCCAGGTATATTTTAAAATGCTTCACTACACTTGAATGGTGTGTTGAATAGCTAAAGATAACCTTTTATTTCATGCAAATTGCTTTCCAACTGACCGAGTTATTTCAAATTGAAACAGATGCAGTCATATAGACTGACCAATTTACTTGTTACATTGTAACAGGGACCAGAAGACTGAAATTCATAGCTATATTATTGCTTAAACAAGTTACTCCGATGCTTCCTAGCAACGTTGGAGTCAATTGGCCTTTCGTTTCAGGAGAAGCGAAAAATAGATTTTCATGATGGCTGCCATGGGGGCCATCTTGGATTTCCGATCGGCACGATTTTAGCTATTTTTTATCTGCAAGTCACCCCAATACTTCCTAGCAAGTTTGGAGTCAATTGTCCTTTCAGTTCAAAAGAAGAAGCAAAAAATAGATTTTCAAGATGGCCGCCATGGCGACCATCTTCGGATTTCCGATCGGCACGATTTTAGCTATTTCTGATCTACAAGTCACCCCAATGCTTCCTAGCAAGTTTGGAGTCAATTGGCCTTTCAGTTCAGGAGAAGAAGCGAAAAATAGATTTTCAAGATGGCCACAATGGCGGCCATCTTGGATTTCCAATCCGCATGATTTTAGCTATTTTTTATCTACAAGTCACCCCGATGCTTCCTAGCAAGTTTGGAGTCTTGCATTTATCAAAATTTGCTATCACTATAGTTCTTTTAAAAATGGAATATTCTGGGGACCAGATTATATAGGTTATCATGCAAAGTCCTTTCTTTCATGATTTCTTTAGATGGGGCAATTCAAAGAAAAATTGTAAACCAAAATGCTAAACTATGTTTCAGAAGAGGCTATTTGTAAAGAGAATGTGAAGTTTGAGTACACTGACAGCCTGAATTTGGCTGTCACTCTTTCCAGAAAACGGACCCAATGACTTTATACTGAACGTAACCCCAAAACAACATTAAGAATCATATTTCATGATTTTCGCTCAAAAATCATTTTCCATTATAATCTTCATTAGTCAAATTGACCACCACATTTTCAAATTGACCTCCGATGCAAAAATGGCCTGAACATTGTAGGGAAAACGTGTGGTTTTATAAAAGTATGTCTTTGAAGCAGATATGGTATCGCCGTATCTGACTGCAATAATAATAGTTCACTGGAAGCTTGTCATTGCACAATCAGAGCAAATTCACCTGTGCTTGCTGACTTTCTACTTTCGATTTTACCACTGAGCATGCGGGACAAAAATGATTGCGACGAAACGGCTTAAAACCTTTCAATAACACTTGGTATGAACATGCAGTTGCAAAAAACTGATAGAATGTCATTCTCCGATTTTTAAGATATGCTTTTTGTCAAGATTAATCTTACCTGTGACCTTCCTGCAGCCCATGAATACTAATAACAGGAACTGTTCAAATTTACCTCCGGATATAAATCAAATTGTTTTTAACTGACCACCGGTGGAGGTCAATTTGAATGTTTACAGCCCGTGAATATGTTGAAAATGAATGTTTTCAGATGACAGGCTGGAGGTTTAAGAACTGTGTTATACAGGCCTTGGGAGGAATGTGATGGTGCTTGGCAAAGATAAAAACATGTTGGCTTGTACAGTATTATAGGCCTAGGGGAATGGGGGTGGGGGGGGGGGGGTGTGCGGGTGCTTGACAGAAGCAAGATCCCATGATGCCTTAGTTTATTTCTTTTATTTTTAGCTCTGGCGACCATCTTGTTCAGCAGAGAAGGACGGTTTGAGCAATTTTGGTAGAGGATCACCCAAGGAACATTCTTGTGAAATTATTGAAAATCTGTCCAGCAGTGTCAGAGGAGAAGTCTTTTAAAGCAAAAGTTGCACTGTATGCATGTTAATTTTTATGGAAAATAAGCCCCTCTTATGGCGTTTGAAGGCCTGATGAACAGAGGGACAATGGATGAATGAATAAACAAATGGAGGGGAATTTGGATACTTTGGATTGACATCTAACATCATACCAAATATTAACTAAATCGATCATTTTATTAGAAAAATATGAGATCTTTAAATATTTTAACATAAAAGTTATGACTCAAAAAATCAGTGTGTTTTGTAGACCTTAGAATCATGGGCATGGGTGATGTTAATCATTGGCATTTTTCTTATTTCTGTTTCAATACTTAGAATGGGGCCATCCTATATAAGTCTATGTAAAACAAGTGGGCCCAGGGCGGGGCCATTTTTTACCCCAGGACTATAATATGAACAACTTTGGTAGAGGTCCTTTCATCGAGGCTACATACCAAATATCAAGGACCTGGGCCTTCCAGTTTTAGACAAGATGATATATAAAGGTTTTCCCTATATAAGTTTATTTAAAACATGTGGGGCCCTGTGCAGGACCATTTTTAGACCCAGGGCTATGATATGAACAATCTTTGCAGAGGTCCACTAGACAAAGCTGTGTACCAAATATCAAAGGCCTGTAATATGAACAATCTTTGCAGAGGTCCACTAGACAAAGCTGTGTACCAAATATCAAAGGCCTGTGCCTTATGGTTTCAAACAAGAAGATTTTTAAAGGTTTTCCCTATATAAAGCTATGTAAAAAAAAGTGGGCCCCAGGACTGGGCCATTTTTGCCCCAGGGCTATAATTTGAACAATCTTGGTAGAAGTCCACTAGATGAAGCTACATATCAAATATCAAAGACCTGGGCCTTCTGGTTTCAGTCAAGAAGATTTTTAAAGGTTTTCCCTATGTTAGTCTATGTAAAACATGTTGTCCCCTGGGCAGGGTCATTTTTGGCCCAAGGGCTACAATATGAACAATCTTGGTAGAGGTCCACTAAATGAAGCTACATATCAAATGTTAAAGACCTGGGCATTCTGGTTTCAGTCAAGAAGATTTTTAAAGGTTTTCCCTATGTAAGTCTATGTAAAACATGTTGGCCCCTAGGCAGGGCCAATTTTGGCCCCAGGGCTACAATTTGAACAATCTTGCTAGAGGTCCTCTAGATGAAGCTACATACCAAATATCAAAGACCTGGGCCTTCTGGTTTCAGACAAGATTTTTAAAGGTTTTTCCCTATAAGGGTTTATGTACAACATGTGACCCCTAGAGTGGGGCCAATTTTGACCCCAGGGCTATAATTTGGACAATCATGATAAAGGTCTACTAGACAAAGCTGTGTACCAAATATCAAAGGGCTGGGCCTTCTTGTTTCAAACAAGAAGATTTTTCAAGGTTTTTCCTATATAACCATGTAAAACATGTGGGCCCCTGGGTGGGGCCATTTTTGGCCCCAGGGCTATAACTTGAACAATCTTGGCAGAGGTCCACTAGACAAAGCTGTGTACCAAATATCATAGGCATGGGCCTTCTGGTTTCAAACAAGAAGAACATTTTTAAAGGTTTTTCCCTATAAGGGCCTATGTAAAACGTGGCCCCTAGGGCGGGGCCAATTTTGACCCCAGGACTATAATTTGAATCGTTTTAAGTTTTTCTATTTATAGCTCTGGCGGCCATTTTGTTCAGTGGAGCAAAACCATTTAGGCAATTTTGGCAGGGTCCCCCAACGAACATTCCTGTAAAATTATTTCAAAATCCGTTCACTGGTTTAGGAGAAGATGGCTTTTAAGTAAATGGTTGACAGACTAGAAGACATTTAAAGGTTTTTCTATTTTTAGCTCTGGCAGCCATCTTGTTCATCCAAGCGGAACGGTTTGAGCAATTTTGGTAGAGGGTCACCCAAGGAATATTCCTGTGAAATTATTTTGAAATTGGGCCAGTGGCCATGGAGGAGATGTTGTTTTAAGGTTTTTCTATTTTTAGCACTGGTGGCCATTTTATTCAGCGGAGCAAAACCATTTAGGCAATTCTGGCAGGGTCCCCCAACAAACACTCCTGTAAAATTATTTCAAAATCTGTTCACTGGTTTAGGAGGAGACGTCTTCTAAGTAAACTGTTGACAGACGAGAAGACGTTTAAAGGTTTTTCTATTTTTAGCTCTGGTGGCCATCTTGTTCAACCGAGCAGAACGGTTTGAGCAATTTTGGTAGAGGGTCACCCAAGGAACATTCCTGAGAAATTATTTCAAAATTAGGTCAGTGGCCCAGGAGATGTCCTTTTAAGGTTTTTCTATTTTTTGTTCTGGCAGCCATTTTGTTTAGCAGAGCAGACCCATTAAGCATTTGGTAGAGGGTCATCCAAGGAACATTCCTGTAAAATTATTTCAAAATCCATTCACCAGTTTAGGAGGAGATGTCTTTTAAGTAAATTGTTGACAGACGGACGACGCACGACACACGATGCACAACATCGACCAGTCACAAAAGCTCACCTTGAGCCTTTGTCTCAGTTGAGCTAAAAACCATAGTTGTCATACTTGTATGTGACAGGTCGTCTCATCCTCATCCTGTTTACATTTCTACCATGCATCATCAAAATATTCCAAAGGGTATTCAAGTTACAAAGCGGACAAGAAGTTTTATGCCGACGCTGATGCCGATGCCAACATCAATGGGATCCGTCCCAAAAACAATATGTTCTCCCACCCTACTGCAGGGGAGGGGGGACATAATGAGATGCTTTGATGCAAAAGTTTACTGAAATACAGACAGTCATTCAGATGGACGGACAGGGTGTCAACATCAATGCAAATGCCACGTGTAAGGCAAAAGCTCTTCCTGCACTTTCCTACAGTCTAACCACACCTTTTACAGAATAAAAGCACCTACATTCATTTATCTGTCTTTTGTCATCCTCTTTTTTGGCAAGCTCCAGCTTTTTGAATTTTATGGAAAGCTCCTGTTATAAAATAAGACAACACAGTTATGCAAATATTTGAATAAACATGCCTGAGCAAACAGTGAAGAGCTGATAAGATATGGCTCTTCTAATCCACGTACAATGTACACTGTTTGCCATTCAGTCAGTAATTCATCATTTAGTCAAATGGATTTGTTCAAAATTTTGGCAAGTAAAGCAAAGTGTATACAGATTTCCAAACCTCCTGTAAAATCACACATTCATCAAAAATATGTTAATATGTATAAACATGAGGACCATGACAGTCCTTAATGCTCACCTGTGCTGAAAGTAGGTCAAGGTCATTCAATCTTGACAACATTCATTAATCTGGAGGACATAACTCTTAACCCTTAGGCTGCGGAATAAACTGTAAATCAGGCCTGTTAGAGGGGGTTAGATAAGCCATTACTTCCTTGATTTTGCCTCAAACTTAATGGCATTTTCACACATATTTTTGCCAATTGTATGTGACCATTTTACCGGAGAAGTGATGATCACATGACTTTCAGTCACCTGAGTCACGTGGCGACCGAGAACTGTTCAAGACACATAATAAAAATGTTAAACTATAATACCCTGCCATTATCATGTCACGGGCAGAAAACTCTGTCAAACATTGAAAAAATTTGCCCATTAGCAATCCAAAAGCAGATCTCCTTCATATCAATGCGTGTACCAAGTTTGGTAAAAATCCCTTGGCATTTATTCAAATTATTGTCCAGAAACAAAAATATGGGCATGTCTCAGGCAGATAACTCTGTCAAAATTTGACGAAATTTGCCCACTAGCAATCCCAAAACAGATCTCCACAATATCAATGCACATATCAAGTTTGGTGAAATCCATTGAGGTTTACTCAAGTTATCATCTGGAAACGAAAATATGGGCTTGTACTGGGCAGATAACTCTGTCAAAATTTGACGAAATTTGCCCATTAGCATTCCAAAACCAGATCTTCACAATATCAATGCACATACCAAATTTGGTGAAAATCCATTGATGTTTACTCAAGTTAACATCTGGAAATGAAATACAGACGGACGGACGAACACACACACACGTGAAACCATAATACCTCGCCACTATCGTGTGGCGGGGTAAAAAAAAACACACCAAAAAAAGCAAGAGACCAGCACTTACTGAGTGCAATGCAGAAAGAACATATGTAGGTTCTACTGTTATTCCTATTTCTTCCTCACTGGAAATTAGGTGTAATGGGTGTTTTTTCCAGAAAATCTTGATAAAACTGAAGAAGTGTGTGCCAAAATTGCTGGTAGCTTGAAATTCATTATACTTGGTCTGTATTAGCGTGGGTCAAATCCAGTACCGGACTCTCTAATGAAAAGCCGCATGTCTGTATGAAAGTAGGTTCCTTCCTGTATAGGAGCAGTAAGTCCTGGTCTGAATGGTTGCATCTGGTGTATAGTAAGTATAACAGGTTTTAGAGTTGGCATACCCCTCCACAACGACAGATACAAAATCATAACTGAATAACCTTCAAAGAGTAACGACTATCAAAATTTGGTGTACTATAACCCTGTAACCTCTAAACAATATAATGCCACCTCATAGTCTAACTGTCCACCAAATTTCAACCTCATTCAATAACAAGGGCCCTGGATCGCTCACCTGATCTATATTGTAGGGCCCCGGATTGCTCACCTGATCTATATACACTGCAAAATATAAGGATCCTAGCTCAAGCAGCTGTCAAAATAGGGTGTTGACAAGGTGTTGCTATTGATATAATAGCAATGTCTGCATAACACCATCACTATTTTACGGAATTCGCTCAAAAGTTAATAGTTGTCTTCACACTGATCCAAAACAGTATGCAGAGGGCCCGGTGCAAGGTGTACAAATCCTTTTCTGGGAAAATTATTTGTGGTCTGCAGATGCTGCATGTCGTCTGATGATGCTTTATATTTCTATAAAATTATCATGAACATATCTTAAATGCTTATCAACTTTTACACTGGAAACAAAACTACTATTGTCAAACTTCAAAGGGGAATAACTCCAAGGAAATTTATAGACAAAAGTTATACTGCTTGTGGTCTCTACATCATTCAATGATGCTTTATATTTCTGTAAAGTTTCATAAAAAGTATCTTGGAAGGCTTTCTACTTATTCAAGGGCAACGAAACTAAATTGTCAAATTTCAAAGGAGAATTACTCCAAAACTATAAAGACAAGAGTTATGGTTCTTGTTGTCTGCATGTTGTCTGATGATGTTTTATATTTCTATGAAGTTTCATGAAAATATCTTGAACTGTTTTCAAGTTATAGAGCAGATACAAAAAGACCATTATCAAGGGACACACTTGTTTAAACCTGCAGTAGGTGATAACTCCACAACTGTGAATCAGACATAGAACTCTAAAACCATAAGTTGTGGAAACTGGATTTTGTGTTTTTCAATAAAGAAACTGAAAATAATGAGAAAAATAAGGCTCGCTGCTTGCAATAATTATAACTCTGAAACCGTAAGTCATGGAAACTGGATTTTTTGTTTGCTAGTAAATGATTTTCAACAAAGAATCCGAAAATAATGAGAAAAATAAGGCCTGTTGCCTGCAAAGATTTTAACTCTTAAACTGTAAGTTGTAGAAACTGGATATTCAAGTGGTTTTCAACAAAGAATCCAAAAATAATGAGAAATATAAGACCCTTTGCCTGCAAGGCCTGTAAGTCTTCAACCGTTAGTCTGAGAAACTCAATTTTGTCTTCACTAGTAAGTGATTTTCCACAAAGAATCCAAAAGTAATGAGAAAAATAAAGCCTGCTGCATGCATTGCTGATAAATCTGCATCCGCAGTATAAGTAAGGGAGATAACTGCAACACTCCGTAGGTCAGAGTTGTCCTTACATATTGTGACACACCTAGTTTATGTTCTTAGCATCTCTACTAACTATCATTAAAATGTCTCCACTGGTTAAAGAGTTATGGCCTGCACAAGATGTTACCACAAGGGGAGATAATTGAAAATAAATGGAGTAACAAGTAACCCATAGCTACAATTTTTAAATGCAAGTCTCCTTCTTAATGTTCTAAGCATCCCTATTAATTATCACCAAAATATCTCAACTGGTAGAGAAGTTATTACCGTCAGCAAATTTAAGAACTATGGGAGATAACTCAAAAATGGAATCAGACGTCTTTTGTGTACATGACATGTCTTTTGTGTACATGACATGCCTACTCAATGTCCTCTACAACTTGATGAAGTATCATAAAAATATCTCAAAGAGTTTAAGAGTTATGGCCTGCACAAGATTAACAACTATGGGAGAGAACTGAGTCAGCTAGAGTTGTTGTTCTTGTATGTGACACACCTACTCAATGTCCTCTACAACTTTATCAAGTATCATGATAATATCTCAAACGGTTATTGAGTTATGGCCTGCACAAGATTTCATAACTATGGGAGATAACTCCAGAATGCAGTCAGTTAGAGTTGTCATTCTTGTACGCGACACCCCTACTCAATGTCCTCTACCTATTGGTGAAGTATCATGAAAATAACTTATAGGGTTTAAGAGTTATGGGCCGTACAAGATTTAACAACTATGGGAAATAACTCCCAAAATGGAGTCAGCTAGAGTTGTTGTTCTTGTATGTCACACACCTACTCAATGTCCTCTACAACTTGATAAAGTATCATGAAAATATCTCAAAGGGTTATTGAGTTATGGCCTGCACAAGGTTTTATAACTATGGGAGATAACTCAAGAACACAGTCAGTTAGAGTAATCTTTCTTGTATACGACACGCCTACTCAATGTCCTCTACCTAATGGTGAAGTTATCATGAAAATACCTTGAAGGGTATTAGAGTTATGGGCCGCACAAGATTTAACAACTACGGGAGGTAACTCCAAATGGAGTCAGCTAGAGTTGTCTTTCTTGTACACGACATGCCTACTCAATGTCCTTTACATATTGGTGAAGTATCATGAAAATATCTTAAAGGGTTTCAGAGTTATGGTCCGCACAAAATTTTACAATTTTGGGAGACTATGGGAGATAACTCCTGAACCAAATCTATTAGAATTGTCATTCTTGCAAGCCACACTCCTACCCAATGCCCTCTACAACCTGACAAAAGTTCATGAAAATAGCTCAAAGGGTATAGGAGTTATGGGCTGCACAAGGTTTTAGTTATGGGCCGCACAAGATTTAACAACTATGGGAGGTAACTCCAAAACGGAGTCAGCAAGACTTGTCTTTCTTGTACGCGACATGCCTACTCAATGTCCTCTACATATTGGTGAAGTATCATGAAAATATCTTAAAGGGTTTCGGAGTTATGGTCCGCACAAAATTTTACAATTTTGGAAGACTATGAGAGATAACTCCTGAACCAAGTCGATTAGAGTTGTCATTCTTGCACGTGACACTCCTACCCAATGCCCTCTACAACCTGACAAAGTTTCATGAAAATAGCTCAAAGAGTATAGGAGTTATGGGCCACACAAGGTTTTGTCTACAGATGGACAGACAGACGGATGCCAGGGTGATCGCTATATCCCCGGAACCTTTCAGTCGGGGGACAAAAATCCATCCACCAGTTCAGGAGGACAACTTGTTAAAAGGTTTTCTATTTTTAGCTTTGGCAAAACAGTCTGAGCAGTTTTGGTAGAGGGTCACTCAAGGAACATTCCTGTGAAATTATTTCAAAATCCATCCACCGGTTTAGGAGGAAAATTCATTTAAAGTTTTTTCTATTTTTAGCTCTGGTGACCATCTTGTTCATCTGAGCTGAACAGTTTGAGCAATTTTGGCAGGTCACCCAAAGAACATTCCCGTGAAATAATTTCAAGATCCATCCACTGGTCTAGGAGAAGTCTGTTTAAAGTGAAACGCTACCTAAAAAGGTATTGTGCTTTAAAGTAAAGAATTTTAAAAACAATGAATTTTGACACAAATTTGATCAAAATCGGTGGAAAATTAAATGTTATAGACAATTGAATATTTGAACATTGGTGGAATGGGTGATGCCATTTTGAATATTTAATGAGGTTGCATAAAAATTAAAATTCGTTATATGAAGGTAGTTATTCTCATAAAGTTTGTTTATTTTGGGGGAACTGATTGCTTGTCACTAGAATTAAAAGATTATAAAAAATCTGTAGCAAAATTATTCTTAAAAACCATTTATAATTTGGTTTCGCATATTTAATTTGGGCTGTGTGACATCACAAAGCCTATAATATAGCAGCATCCATGACAGCCATTTTAAATATATTCAAACCACCATAACTTCCTTATTTCTAGGACTATTTTGAAAAATCTTGCATCAAAATAAATGGCTTGTTAAGCACTTTACTCCAAGATATACTTATAACTTATATTGTGTTCCCCTTTAAGTTTTTTTTTTCTATTTTCAGCTCTGGTGGCCATCTTGATCATCAGAGCAGAAGGGTTTGAGCAATTTTGGTAGAGGGTCACCCAAGGATCATTCCTGTGAAATTGTTTCAAAATCCATCCAATGGTTTAGGAGGAGGTCATTTAAATGTTTTTTTCTATTTTTAGCTCTAGCAGCCATCTTGTTCATCGGTGTGGAACGGTTTGAGCAATTTTAATAGTGGGGCATTTCTGTGAAATTATTTCAAAATCTGTCCAGCATTTTTAAGAAGAGGTAGTTTGAAGTAAAAGTTGATGACGGATGCACGGACAACAGACAGAGACCTATCACAATAGCTCACTCTGAGCACTTTGTGCTCAGGTGAGCTATAAACTGTAGGAGGAGTCATCTGGAAATGAATCCATGTCTAGAATATCTTTAATAAATAGTGGAACTCTATCTTTGGTGTACTTTGACCTCAAAACAATACGCATTGTATCACCTCAGTCTATCCACCAAAATCTGTCCACCAAAATCTCAATCCAATCTTATATGTATGATAGAGGAAGATCTGATAAAAACTGAAGGAGTTATGTTGATAACAAGGTCCAAAATAGGTATTTTCAGGAATAACGGGGTTGTAACTCTAATATAAAAAATCTGACCTGGACAGTTTTCGAATTAGTCCAAGACTTGATCCATGTCCGTTCCAGGATGATCCAATAAAAACTGAATGAGTTATGCTGATGATGAAGTGAAATACAAGCTTTTTGAACAATCAAGGGGACATAATTCTTTGACAAATGATGCGATCTGGCCAGGTTTGAAATTGTCTAAAATTCTATCCAAATCCTTTCTTATAAGACAAATATAAATGTAACAGTACCTATTCAGGGTGATAAACAAACAAATGTACAATTTGGTTACCTCAAACTGCTTTTGATGACATTTTTCTTGGTC
Source organism: Anodontia alba (assembly GCA_964016985.1). Lineage (NCBI taxonomy): Eukaryota > Metazoa > Mollusca > Bivalvia > Lucinida > Lucinidae > Anodontia > Anodontia alba. The sequence continues at coordinate 118,607,159 of OZ024824.1, forward strand.
TTGTAATCGAGTTGTTTCATTCCTACCTTAGAAAACAAGGAAATCAAATAAAATACAGGGAAAAAAGCTATAAAAACTTGTAAATGTTACAATCAATAAATCATGAGAAAGCTTTATATACTGCTAAAACTGAGGCAATAAATATTTGTATATCCCTCTTATCTAGAGTCTGCTCTATTGCTGACATAAGGAAGCTTCTCTAACAATGCAGACACTGTAGTATTGTCCAGATATGTGTATGATATTAGAAGTTTCAAGGAGTACTAGGTACTTCTGAATATTTTGGTAGGATACACTGTTTTATATTCAAAATATACATGCACATTTTACATAGCTACATAGCTACTGATAAAAGTATATAACTGTGAAGAACAAACTAAAGGAATAAGAGTAAGCTATTTCAGCCTCTGATTTTGTCTGACAGATCTTTCTAATCTAGGGCCCAGTTGTTCAAAGCATCATTAGCTTAACGAGCTCATTAGTGGTCAAAATGTTAACTGTTCTAGTAAGTACAATATCTAATTCACAGTTATTTTTGCTGAAAACATATGAGTAGCTTTTGCAAAAATATCAGCCTATATGCCATATTTAATGATCAAAGTTTTAATGTAACGTTAACTAACGGCATCGTTAGTTTTGAATAACTGGGCCCAGATAAACAAGAAATGTTTTAGAACTAGAATTCTGACAGGGAAATGAAACTGTAGCTTTATTGTTCATGTTGGTTGTGGTTTTGAATAATTATTAATAAATAAAGTAAATAAGTGAACAAAGGACTGATACAATCAGATCCACATCAAGTTCTCAACATCAAAGAAAAAGACAAATAAATGCAATTAAACAGCCACAAAAAGAAAAGATGGCAAGCAGAGTTGGCAGCCCTTTCCCAAAAAGGTGGATACCCTGTTACTGAACCTTAACTGAATATAACTTACATAATTGTTAAAAAAATGTTATAAGTAAAACACTACACAACATTTAACAACAAGAGCTGTCAGCAGACAGCATAGCTTGCCTGGAATTGGGGAGATACTGGAGTGTCAGGGTGCCCTTTAGGATGATTCTGATCTGGGTCTGCACTGTTTGCTAGGCCTATCTGTCCCAATACTTAGGGTCATTACCGTAAGAGGGAATGTTATGGCATTTGAGCTCTTGATAGGATTTCTTGTGCTATGGTTTGGTCATTTGTTGTCATGAATTCAACATTATCAGGGATTAACTATAAAATTTCTATGTCTGTGACCTTGACCTTGAGGTCATAGGCATGGGTGGGGGTGATGAAGAATAAAACTTTGGACCTGTATCTATTATCATTCCAAATATGAACCAAATCTATCAAAGGGTTTGGAAAATATGAGCTCTTAAAACACTTTAATATAAAATTTCTTTGACTTTGAGGCCATGGGCATGGGCAGGGGGTACTGCAGAATAAAGCTTTGGACCTGTATCTATCATCATATCAAATATGAACAAAATTCATCATATGGGTTGGAAAATATGAGCTCTTAAAATCTTTAATATAATTTTTTTTAAGTCTGTGACCTTGACCTTGAGGTCATATGCATGGGTAGGGTATTGCTAAATAAAACTTTGGAATTGTATCTATCATCATACCTAATATGAACAAAATCCATCGTGTAGTTTGGAAAATATGAACTCTTAAAACATTTTAACATTAATAATTTCTAAGTCCATGACCATGACCTGACTTGACCTTGAGGTAATGTGCAAGGGTAAAACTTTGGAACTATATTATCATACCAAATATGAACCACATCTATCAAATGGTCTGCAAAGTATAAGCTCTTAAAAACTTTAAGTTAAATGTAGACCCTCACGCCAACTCCGGGCGTAGTACAATAGCTCTTCCTGGACTTTGTCCAGACAAGCTGAAAAGTACCACAATGAAAGTACGGCCTTGGTTGGCAAATATGAAAATGCAACACAGAAATGTTCCTGTGATGGTATGCTTCTTTGTATATAAGCCTATTACAAACTGTATATAAACCTATTCCAAGGTGGTCCCTATAGTCTTGCTTGTCTTTGTATGGCAGTTATCGCATATATATATGCTGTTTTGTTTTGTCATTGTTTGTTCCACATCTTGTCTTCTGATGCCTTGGGCATGCTGTGTTTTCTAAAAATGGCCTTTCCTTGTTACCTTCCTTTATATTTATTTGTGTCACTTTCAGGACTTTGTTCAATTACAAAGTAATGTTAAGATATAGGAGGGCTGACTGAAAAATTTTGAGCCTCACATGAACAGATCTGACTTTTGGGAGACATATTATATTACATATTATATTATTTTTCAAAATAATCACCCTAAATGTCTATACACTTTTGCCAGTGATGTAAAAGGACCTCAATGCCACTTTTATTTAGGTCTTTTTCTTGACTGTCCAGGAAACCCTCTACTGCATGTATGATGTCATAATATGACTGAAAATGTGTACCAGACATGGCCTTTATCAACTCTGGGAACAAATAGAAATCTGAGTGAGCAAGATAAGGTGAGTAAGAGGTACCATCAGAATCCCCAAAATCCAAGGCCATAACCTTCCCAGCTGACAGAAAAGTCTTTGCCTTCTTTGGCAGGGGTGAGTAAGGGTGCTTCCATTGTTTAGACTGTTATTTGGTTTCTGGGGAGAAATAATTGTCACATGTTTTATCCAGTCACAAATCTCAGGATCTGTTTCAAATGTTCAGATTAGCACCCGACATATTCTGTCTGGTGTGCTCCCAATCAACTGTCAAAAGTTTGGGTACCGAAGAGGCTGAGAGTTTTCTCTTCTCCGGATCTTCTGTAAGAATGGAATGAACTCTTTCCTGAGAAATCCCAACAGCACTAGCAAAGTGTGTCTCTGTAACTTGTCTGCCACCCATAACCATATCATGGACTTTAGTGACTATTTTGGTCATCCTCAAGGCTCTCCCTGCCACCCTTAAATTCTGCCACCTACCTTTTTACAGTAGCATATGAAAGGGCATGCTTCCCCAGTATTGCTACGGTATCAGCATGAATAGCCTTCGGGGATAGACCCTTAAAAGGCTTTTAGTGCAAATATTGAATCACTGCTCATTCAGCAATTTTGTCCATTTTGTAAAAGTGACATGCCCTTTTACTTTAACATGTACTTCTTCCAACATAAACTGATCAAATGACATGAGCTGTTGGTTACATAACTGTAAATAGTCAAGAAACAGTAGGGCTATAATTGGCAACCCTGCTTAAACTCTTTAATACAGGGTTCAAAATTTATCAATCATCCCTCATATGTCTGTATTGGTTTTCCAAAATAAATCATCAAAAGACTGCACACATTTGAACAAGCTTTCAATACAAATCATGCCAAAAGCCAATATAATTTTGCTGACCTTGATCAGAAATACAGATGAATGCTCTCACAGACTAATAATGATGGCTATGTGATCATAAGCTCAGCCTAGGCCTTGGGTTAAAATGAGGTTAAGCTAACTATTTTACAAACTTACAAATTTGAAGTTTGGCTTCAGTTTTAGAACAATGGTCCTTCAGAATGGAACAAAGACTTCTTGTTGCTGCCACACTGAAAATATTGGAATATGCAGTTAATGTTGTTTTTTTTATGTAACAGGTCATTTCAGATTTGATCCTTTTGATTCATTTTGTGTGTGTGTGTGTGTGTGAGGGGGGGTGGGGGGGGGGGGTTCAGTTATTTTCAACCTATATATTATCTTTCATTTAGGCTATCATATAAGGACAGAAATATTGCTTTACTGTTTTCTTCACATAGCATGCAGGGTTCATAAAGGCAAGGCCAAGTCAAATTCAAGGACTTTTCAAGGACCAACCTTATAGTTTTCAAGGACTATAATACACAAATTCATAAATTCTGGCACTGTCATTCATTGGTTCCACAGCCAGTGAAAAACTTTGGGTTAAACAAGAGGACCATGATGGTCCTATATCGCTCACCTGAGCAAACAGATTTGCATACTTATATTACTGTTGAAGTTTCAGCCAAGTTCACTGCTCTAAATTTTATAGCCCTGCACCTCCCACCACTCCCCCCCCCCCCCCCCCCCCCCCACAGCAGCCATGTTTTTTTCTTTTTAACGCATCATGACAACTAAATCTTGAAAGAGGGTCACCAAAAGAACCTTTCTGCCATATTGAAATTGGTCCAGTGGTTTCTGACAAAAAGATTTTTAAAGTGTTTTATATAGCTATAAAGCCCTACCCCCTAACAGCCATTTTTTTTCTTTCTGACGAATCATGACAGCTTGAAAAAACTTGGTAGAGGGTCACCAAAGGAACATTCTTGCCAAGTTAAATTGAAAATGGTTCAGTGGTTTCTGACAAGAAGATTTTCAATGTTTTCTATCTAGATATATAGGGAAAATAAGCCCCGCCCCCATAGCAGCCATGTTTTTTGACGAATCATGACAGCCATGTTTTTTTGACAAATCAGGATTGCTTGAACATTCTTGGTAGAGGGTCACCAAAGCAACATTGAAATCGGTCAGCGGGTATTTGACAAGAAGAATTTCAAAGTTTTGCAATATTGAGCTGCATCAGAATTAAAAGTGGGGTTTTGCATAAGTAAAACTGGTTTAAGCCCCAATAGTTTTTGTACTTACCATTCCAAGGTGGATCTTCTGTCACAGCTGTGGCATTTACCATTATTTGCTCCTCATCTCTCTACCTTTTGGTGCCTTGGGAAGATTAGATTCATGATTTTGGCATTTACTGGGTATCCACTTATCTTTCAGTACATGTAATATAACCAAGCTAAAAAGTTAGGGTCAACTATTCCAGGCATTACACTTCATACATTCTTCAGACAGTTTACAGTGTTTGGAAGAAGGGAGTTATTTTATATTAGGTTTGTGTAAGAATGTCCACTGCAACCAGAAAGTCACAAACCTTATCTCCCTTGTAATAAATCGTGGAAAATTTACCAAGTTTTACAGTGTCCAGTTCCGTAAGTTAGCAAAAAATCCTGGATAATGAATTTATGATCAGTTATAATTAGTACCTTTGTAGAATTTGTTCTCTGTTGCTCATTTCTTCATGCAGTTTTACACTTATACTCTCAGTCTGGAGCTAAAAATGATAGCAACAAAGAGTGTTAAAATCATACAGTAAAGAATAATTGACACAGTATTATGCTAAGAAAAATATAGTAAATAGATACCCCCTACCAATTGAACCTTTTTTTTAATAGAAAATTTCCCTTAGTATTGCATGGGAGAGATGCCCAAAAGGAATCTCAGCATCTTGGTTTTGTCTTACACAACATACTTCACCACTGTCATTTGAAGACTGCCTCTAACAGCAAGTGAGAAATCTATGATGGATTGTTATGAGACAGAAAGAATAGACAAATAAAGGGAATGATAAGCAGGAGGCAGCTGATTCTCTCTTAAACATTACAAGTCGTACCCAATATTTGTACAAACTTTCAAAAGCTTTGACCTTTGTACCTGAGATCAACCCTCTGTAGGCTCTCATTGGACCTGAGAAATCTGTGGCAAAGAATTTTATCAGAGAGAAAGAAAAATGGATAAATAGAAGGAATAAAAAGCATGAGGATGCTGATTCTCTCTTACACAATACAACTAGTTGTACTAAATGTTTGTACCAAATTTCAAAATCCTACATGCAGTAGTTCATCACATATCTTAGACACAAATTTCCCTATGCATTTCAACGGACTTAAAGATGGAAAAAAGAAAAAAAACAAGAGGCCCATGGGCCACGATTCGCTCACCTGAGATAGACAACCATTGCATATCTGCTGATGCCATGCAACATTCTTCCAGTATTGGCACAGCAACTAGGAGAGACATTTGACAGTGTGGTGAAAAGGTCAAAGATCATCCAAGGATCATCATTTGAACAAATTTGGTAGACATTGCGTCCCCAATGCTATACACCAAGATTCTGCCTAAAACCTTTCTTGGTTCTTGAGAAGGACGTTTTGAAGTGTTTTTACCATATATGGGCATAGCAGCCATCTAGTTCAATAGTGCAAAACCATTTGATCAAATTGTAAATACCACTTCCATAGAAGCTTCCATATGAAATCTGTTGATAGTCGGCATGCACTTTTGTGAAGACATTTAGAGATTTATAAGATTTTATACATGTACAAAGCCTAAAGGCAAGGGAAGATACACCCTAGGTTATAAAAGGTTTGACTGTAACTAACAAGTGTTACTGCTTAAAGTATACAATGCAAGTATCAGTCATTAGTCTTTAATACAGTTTTAGAAAATGATTGTATGAGGACGCAAATTTGACTTTCTCATAAAAAGGTCGAAGGTCATCCTGGGATCATCATCTGAACAAACTTGGTAGACCTTTAGTGCGCAATGCTATATACCAAGATTCAGTCTCAAAGTTTTCTTGGTTCTGGAAAAGATTTTTAAGGTTTTTTTTTTTCTTTTGTTTTGTTTTTTGTTGTTTCTTTTACCATATATGGGCATGGTTGCCATCTTGTTCAATGGTGTGGAACCATTTGACAGATACAGGTAAAATCTGGTGAAAATTGGTCAAGCAGTTTCAGAGAAGAAGATGTTCAAAGATTACATGATTTTAAACATGTAATATTGCCAAGGGGCAAGAGCCAAAAATTTCCTGTGGATAAAATTTTGATTGTAGCTAAATAGTTTTACTACCATAATTATACTTTGGAAATTTCAGCCATAAGTCTTCAGTACATTTTCAGAAAATGAGTTTTCAACATTTTCCTCAAACAAGAATATGGGGATGCAAATTTGACCTTGCTTAGGAAGGTCAAAGGTCATTCTAGGATCATCACTTGAACAATTTGGTAGACCCTGAGTCCCCAAAGCTATATACCAAGATTCAGCCTTGAAGCTTTCTTAGTTCTGGAGAAGATGACTTTTACCATATATGGGCATGGGGGTCTTTTTGTTTAAAGATGCAGAACAGTTTGAACAAATTGATAATATGCATTTGACAGAAGGCCACATTTGAAATCTGGTGAAAATTGGTTAAGCTGTCTCAAAGAAGACCTTTAAAGATTAAAGAGAATTGATACATGTATCTAGCACAGGAGCAGGTCAGATAAACTAGGGGGGAGGGGGGGGTGGAATTTTGATAGTTACTCAAAGGGTTTGCTACTTTGATCATACATTGTAACTTACAGCCATTCCTGTTAGACATTTTGAGAAACTGAATTTTCAATATTTTCCCCATACAAGTGCATAGGAAAGCAAATCTGACCTTGCCATGAAAAGGTCAAATGTAAACCTAGGGTCATCAATTGAACAAATTTGGTAGACCTTGAGTCCCTGATGCCATATACCAAGATTCAGCCTTGAAGCTTTCTTGGTTCTGGAGAAGAAGATTTTTAAGTGTTTTTTGCCATATTTGGTCATGGCGGCCATCATGATTAATGATGCATAAGAGTTTGGACAAATTGATAACATCACTTCCACAGAAGGCCCAATTAAAAATCAGGTGAAATTTGGTCAAGTTGATTCAGAGATGAAGATGTTTAAAGATTACAAGAATTTATAAATGTACATAGCCCAGGGGTAAGGGAAGATAACCCAAGGGGACAAAAGTTTGATTGTAACTAAACAGGTTTGCTACTATGATCATATAATGTAAATTATAGCCATTAGTCTAAAATACATTTTGAGAAATTGAATTTTCAATATTTTTCCGATACAAATGCATTTGGATACATATTAATAATCTGACCTAGCTGTAAATTGGTCAAATGTCAACCTAGGGTTATCATTTGAACAAAGTTGGTAGATCTTCAGCCCTCAATGCTATATACTAAGATTCAGCTTGAAGCTTTCTTGATTCAGGAGAAGATTTTTAAGTGTTTCTTACCATATATGGGCATGGCAGCCATTTTGTTTAATGATGCATACCCATTTGAACAAATTGATAGTACCCCTTTTGACAGAAGGCCAAATGTGAAATCTGATGAAAATTTGTCCAATTGATTCAGAGAAGACATTTAAAGATTATGAGAATTTATATATAGTCCAGGGTAAGGGCAGATAACCCCAGGGGACAAAATTTTATTGTATCTTAAAGGATTTGCTACTTTGATCACAAATTGTAAGTAACAGCAGTAACAGCCATTAGTCCTAAACACATTTTGAGAAACCGAATTTTCTATATTTTCCCCATACAAATAGGAACAGGAACACAAATTTTACCATAAAAAGGTCAAATGTCAACCTAGGGTCATGATCATTTGAACAAACTTGGTGGACCTTAGGTACTCGATGCTATATGCTAAGATTCAGCCATGAAGCTTTCTTTGTTCTGGAGAAGAAGATTTTTAAGTGTTTTTTTACCATATATGGGCATGGCTGCCATCTTTTTAAATGATGCATAACCATTGGAACAAATTGATAATACCCCTTCTACAGAAGGCCCAATTGGAGAAAATTGGTCCAGCAAATACAGAGAAGAAGTTTAAAGATTACCAGATTGTATTTTATTGTATATAGCTCTGGGGCAAGGGCAGATAACCTGGGGAACAAAAACAAAAAAATTTTGAATGTAACTAAAAAGGCTTGCTACTTTGATCATACATTGCAAGTTTCAGCCACTGGTCTTTAATACATTTCGAGAAACTGAATTTTCAATATTTTCCCTAGACAAATGCACTGGGACGCAGATTTCACCTCGCCGTACAAAAGTCAAATGTCAACCTAGGGTCATCATCTGTATAAACTTGGTAGATCTGGAGTCCCCAATGAGATAAACCAAGATTCAGTCTTGAAGCTTTCTTGGTTCTGGAGAAAAAGATTTTTAAGTGTTTTTACCATATATGGTCATGGCAGCCATCTTGATTAATAGACCACAACCATTTTCAATCCCCCATTAACAGAAGGCTCCATGTGAAATTTAAAGAAAATTGGCCCAGGGTTTCAGAGAAAAAGTCGTTCAAAGGTGTAGACGGATAGACGACCAACAGACGGGCGATGGACCACGGACGGGAAGTGATCACAACAGCTCATCCTGAACCTTGGGCTCAGGTGAGCTAAAAAGAAGGCAAAATAAATTTCAGCATGTTTTTTCTTTTAACACAATATACTTCAACCCTTTATTGCTAGACTGTGTAACATCATGACAAAGTCACTGGAGCAGGAAATCTAGGTCAAGGGCACTGGGCCATAGAGTGTGCTTGAAGAGTATGTCTATTGCAGCTATCACCGCTTCAGAAAAACACACTTTAATGTTAGACTCAATATAAAATAATGATGACAAAACCACTTGAGAGAAAAAATCTAGGTGAAGGACACGTGGTTCTAGTGTGTGCTTGAAGAGTATGTTTAGGGCAATTACTATAGAAGGTTTGACATTTACAGCTATCACTGCTATAGAGAAATGCACTTAAATGCTAGACTCAACCTAAAATCATGACAAAGTCACTAGAGTGCAATCTCTAGGTCATGGGCACTGGGTCATAGTGTTTACCTGAAGAGTAAAATATTCCAAAGGGAATATAAATTACAAGAAGTTTTACTCCAATGCCAAGGGGATCTGTCCCAAAAACAATATGCCCTTGGGTAAGGGGGGTACATAATTAATGATCTGATCTGGCCAGTTTTTGAACTCGTGAGAGATTGCATCCATGTCCACCTTATCTGAAGTTTCAGGAAGACCTGATCAAAACTGAATTACTTATGCGGATGACAAAGTCAAACAGAGGCTTTTTCAGCAATCAAGGGGACGTAACTCTAAAATAAATGACTGAGATTTTATTCATGTCCACCCTACCTGCAAGTTTCAGGAAGTTCTAATCAAAACTGAACAAGTTATGCTTATGACAAAGTCAAACAGAGGCTTTGTAAAACAATCAAGGGAATGTTACTCTAAGATTAATGATCCAACCTGATTAGATTTTGAACTTATCCAAGACTGCATCCATGTTCACTTTATCTGCAACTTTCAGGAAGATCTGATAAAAAACTGAATGACTCTTTTTTTAGCAATCAAGGGGACGTAACTCTAAGATTATTTTTTATGATACTATCTGGCTAGTTTTCGAACTTGTCTGAGATTTCATCCATGTCCACCTTATCTGCAAGTTTCAGGAACATCCGATCAAAACAGAACAAGTCATGCTGATGACAGTCAAACAGAGGCTTTTTCAGCAATCAAGAAGACATAACTCCAAGATTGATGATCCGATCTGGCCAATTTTGAACTTGTCTGAGATTTCAGCCACGACCACCTTATCTGCAAGTTTCAGGAACATCCAATTAAAAAAACTGAACAAGTAATGTGGATGACAAACTCTAACAGAGGCTTTTTTCAGCAATCAAGGGGATGTAACCCTCTAATTAAATATTTGATCTGGCCAGTTTTCAAACTTGTTCAAGATTTTATCCATGTTCACCTATCTGCAAGTTTCAGGAAATTCTGATCTAAACTGAATGACTTTTGCTGAAGACAAATAAGGTCAAGGTCACCAAACTCTAATCACTTCTTTCCCCCATCCTGATGATGTATCTGTGCTAGTTTAGTACCAGCCATTTATTAAAGAGTTAGTGCGCACACAAACATTTTAATGCATTAAGAAATTTTACAAAGAGCAATAACTCCAAGAGAATGGGCCCCAAGCCCTTACTTTCTCTTATGTAGGTATACCTCATTGATATCAATGTGTCACATAAGCGTTTTTCTATCAAAATTTGAGTTTCAAAGTATCAGTGTGACCTTCAAAATGAGGTCCAGGTCACCAAAATCTAATCACTTCTTTCCCTAATCCCAATGAAGTATCTGTGCTAGCTTGACCAAATTCCATTTAATGATTCATAAGACAGGGTGCACACAAGGGTCATTTTTTAATGTAGTGACCTTGAAAATGAGGTCAAGGTAAAATAAATTCTAATCACTTCTTTCGCATGTTCTAATGATGTATCTGTGCTAATTTGTTAAAATTTCAGCCATTGGTTTAAGATACAGTGTGCACACAAGCTTTTTTCTATCAAAATTTGAGTTTCAAAGTGCTGGTGTGACCTTGAAAATGAGATAAAGGTCACCAAAATCTAATCACTTCTTTCCCCGATCCCAATGATATATCTGTGCTAGTTTGATCCTATTCCATCTATTGATTCATGAGCTAGAGTGCACACAAGACTCACTTATTGAGTATTTATAATGTAGTGACCTTGAAAATAAGGTCAAGGTCATCAAAATCTAATTACTGCTTTCCCCCATCCTGATTATGTATCTGTGCTAGTTGGTCAAATTCCAGCCATTGGTTAAAGAGATAGTGTGCATACAAACTTTTTACAAGGCTCATTTTTGGAGTCTTTATAATGTAGTGACCTTGAAAATGAGGTCAAGGTCACAAAATTGTAACCACTTCTTTCCCATGTCCTCACTATGTATCTGTGCTAGTTTGTTAAATTTCAAGCCATTGGTTCAAGACATAGTGTGCACACAAGCTTTTTTTCTATCAAAATTTCAGTTTCAAAGTGCCAGTGTGGCCTTGAAAACAAGATATACCTGTAGGTCACCAAAATCTAATCACTTCTTTCCCCAATCCCAATGATGTATCTGTGTTAATTTGGTCAAATTCCATCTAGTGATTCATGAGACAGAGATCACACAAGGCTCACTTTTTGAGTATTTATAAAGTAGTGACCTTGAAAATAAGGTCAAGGTCATCAAAATCTAATCAATTCTTTCCCCTATCCTAAGGATGTATTTGTGCTAATTTGGTCAAATTCCAACCATTGGTTTCAGAGATAGTGTGCCCACAAACTTTTTACTGCATTAACAAGGCTCACTTTTTGAGTATTTATAATGTAGTGACCTTGAAAATGAGGCCAAGGTCACCAAACTTTAATCACTTCTTTCCCCCATTCTGATGGATATCTGTGCTAGTTTGGTCAAATTCCAGCCATTGGTTAAAGAGATAGTGTGCACACAAACTTTTTACTGCATTATCAAGGCTCATTTTCTGAGTATATATAATGTAGTGACCTTGAAAATAAGGTCAAGGTTACCAAAATCTAATCACTTCTTTCCCCTATCCTGATGATGTATCTGTGCTAGTTTGGTCAAATTCCAGCCATTGGTTAAAGAGATAGTGTGCACACAACCTTTTTACTTCATTAACAATGCTCACTTTTTGAGTATTTATAACGTAGTGACCTTGAAAATAAGGCCAAGGTCAGCAAAATCTAATCACTTCTTTCCCCTATCCTGATGAGGTATCTGTGCTAGTTTGGTCAAATTCCAGCCATTGGTTAAAGAGATAGTGTGCACACAAATTTTTACTGCATTATCAAAACTCATTTTTGGAGTATTTATAATGTAGTGACCTTGAAAATAAGGTCAAGGTTACCAAAATCTAATTACTTCTTTCCCCCATCCTGATGATGTATCTGTGCTGGTTTGGTCAAATTCCAGCCATTGGTTAAAGAGATAGTGTGCACACAAACTTCTTACTGCATTACAAAAAAATTTAACAAAAGGCAATAACTCTAAGAGAATTGGCCCCTAGCCCTTAATTTCTCTTATGTAGGCACACCTCACTGATATCAATGTGTCTGCAGAAATCACTGCATTGTCAAGATATTACGAAAAAAACAGCGTTGCAGACAGCCACATGGACGGACGTTCTTACAGATGGACACTTGGTGGGTACTACAGTGTTAATTTTTCGGCTCAAAATACCCAGCAAGACACCTAAATACCCAACAAGTGCCTCAAATTTATTGGATACTTATTTTGTACACTTAAGAAAAAATGGCAAGTACCCAATTCATGTCTACCCAATATGGGGGGTGGCGGGGAGTGGGGGTGGGGGGGGGGGCTGGATGGTTTTCAAACTTGTCTGAGATTTCATCCATGTCAACTTATCTGCAAGTTTCAGGAACATCTGATCAAAACTGAACGAGTCATCCTGATGACAGTCAAACAGGCTTTTATACCAATCAAGGCTATGTAACTCTGTAATTGATGTTCTGATCTGGACAGTTTCAAACTTATCAGGGATTCCATCCATATCCACCTATCTGTAAGTTTCAGGAAAATCTGATCAACTGAATGACTTATCAATGGGATATAATTCTAAGATTAAGTATCAGATCTGGCATGTTTTCAAATTTGTCTGAGAAATTTCATCCATGACCACCTTATCTGCAAGTTTCAGGAACATCCAATCAAAACTGAATAAGTTATACTGATCACAAAGTCAAATAGAGGCTTTAAGAGACTCAATCAAACCGAGTCTGATTTTCGTGATTTTGTGTGTTCTTTGTTTCCAAAGACTATCCCTTTTGACTTTTATTTTTAAGCAATCAAGGGGATGTAACTCAAAGATTAATTATTTGATATGGCCAGTTTTCAAACTTGTTTGAGATTTTATGTATGTCCACCTTATTTGCAAGTTTCAGGAAGATCTGATGAAAACTGAATGACTTATGCTGATGACAAAGTCAAACAGAGGCTTTTTCAGCATATAAAGGGGACATAACTCTAAGATTAATGATCTGAACTAGCCAGTTTTCAAACATGTCATTATGCTAATGACAGTCAAATCAAACAGAGGCTTTTTCAGCAATCAAGTGGCATAACTCTAAGATTAATGTTCCAATCTGGCCAGTTTTTGAACATGTCCAAGAATTCATCCATGTCCAACCTATCTGGAAGTTTCAGGAACATCCAATCAAAACTGACGGTTATGGTGATGAGAAACATTTCCCCATTGTAAGTCTTTAAAACATTGTGGTTGCCAAAGCAATCAAAATTTTCACTGGATTTCCAGGAAAAGCTTATGCCATCAATCACCCACCAGAAGCATGCTACAGGTGAGAAATGACTGGGATCGGCCTGCATACTGTGGATATAACTGGTCAAGGTGCTGAATGCAGCCAGATGGACCTCTATCCTATAAGCTCCTCTGGAGCATTTGGCCCAGGTGAGCTAAAAAGTCATGGTTATTATCAAAATACTCTGTTTGTTTCTCAACAATTGTTTAATGGCCAATACAAACAAAATTTATATTTTCTTGTAGGAAAATCAATGTTAAAAACATTGTTTTAAAATTTATTGTGTTTTATTGAGTTATTAATGCGCAGTCCAGCATGGGTGCCCAACAGGGTTTTGTTAATAAAAAAAAATCAGTAGCTGGGTGCAGTACATAAAAACACCCTTGTACGGGTTAGTTGATAAATAAAATGTGGTTTATTGTCTGGAAAATTGCAGGGGAATCCTACCTGTAACTCCAGCATAGACTTTCTCTGGATTTCAATTGTATGCATAGCTTCATGGATTTTCTGGTCCTGCAAAACCAAAACTGACAAATCTGACATTCTGCAGATTAATTTAAACAATTTTTATTAGTTGAACTTATGATTTATCACTCATCAGTGCAACAAAATTGTACAGTAATAACTGAATATTATGTGGCTGAAATGAATGCATGCTAATACACATGTATACAGATTGTTGAATGATAGGCAGATTGTGTTCTGTCAAATACTGACAGCTGTTCTATTCACTTAAGATTTTTTTTCTGTTGTAGAACAGAACACTTGACTCACAAGATGACATCATAGGGTATGTATTTTAAACACTCACAGCAATGTCATTATCTTCAAAATGCTTATTGCCACGTGGAAAAATATAAACTATATGAAGTATAAACTTCAAAAAGCCACAGTACTGTATCATTTCTGGACACCTCTTAAATATGCCAGAATCAGACTTCGCTATACTACATAATATGAATTTAATAGGTGCTACCTACATCTGTACTTCCAAATTATCATCACATGCTTCATAAAAGGGCTGGCCAGATCTAACTGAATTTAATTTCAGACCATGCTTGACTTCTAATCCACTGCATGAATTGTGATATAACGTCCAAGTCAACAATACTTCAGTAGTTCAGAGACATTGCCTCCAAATTGTGGGACATTTACCCGACCTGATCACATGAATTCTGGTCCTGTTTAGTTACTAGCAGCTCTGCCATGGAGGATTTTGGCAGCCAATCTATTTCGCAGGCCCTGATGGGCGGGGGCCATGTTTTCCAAATACTGAAAACTAGTGTATGCCGATGACAGGTACAACGACAATATACTATTGTTCGCTTACCTGTATTGAAGTTTTTAAGATTATCACATGAAAAGGGCATAAATATGTGTTATCTAAAAATCTACATCAAAGTGTACCTTATGCACAAAACAAATCATGCTTAGCTTGTAAATAGATGGAGAATGAATAGAAATAAAATTCGAAGTGGAGACAAAATTCAAAATGGCCGTGATTGCAAATTTTGTAGTCTGATGTCATAAATCTCGTGATTCAACCCCTTGCAATTGGAATACTTGGTGATATTGGCTGTTTTGTTGCTATTATCGGCAAGGCCGCCGTGTCAATAGACTCTGCCAAATCACAGAACACTTATTGTTTTTCAGGATAAGCACCAAACCACCCAAGCGTTTGTTGGACCATCACATTTTTGGTCACACACATCACTGGTTACATAGGTAGTCTATAATAGTGCGTCTGCACGCTGAACCGCTCTGCGGTTTGGGGAACTGCGATTGGGGAACTTCGGGCCGTTAGACGCACTTATTTATGCACCTGCTAAGTTGAATACATCTGTATGACCTAGAAGACCTACAGTTAATGGAACAAATAAATTGAAGAAAGTTATATTTT
Source organism: Anodontia alba (assembly GCA_964016985.1). Taxonomy (NCBI): domain Eukaryota; kingdom Metazoa; phylum Mollusca; class Bivalvia; order Lucinida; family Lucinidae; genus Anodontia; species Anodontia alba. The sequence goes on from OZ024824.1 coordinate 118,622,835, forward strand.
TTGCAGGCCATTACAATATTGCAAAATTATAAGTAAATTCTAAAAGGGATGACCTTTGTGAGCAATAGTCACACACACACACACACAGGAGAAATGAAAATAGTTAAACTCTGAGACAAAGAAAGTGGTGTATCATAAAAGAAAAACTGGCTGGAATGGCCGCTTGTATGTCAATGGTATGTATAGTCAAAATTTAGCAAGAATTTCTATGCAAAATTTCTCTGTCTGTGACATTAATCCAAACATCACGGAACATGAGCAGTGCTTGTATTGGATACCAAAAGTCAAGGATGGTATCACACTTGCAACATCTGTCAGCATTGTAAAAGTGCTAAACACTTTGAGTCATTTAAAGTCATCATACAGTATTGCTAAATATAGGTCATGGTCACAAAATTATACCACAGTGTTCAATTCTCTGTAAGGGAGAAGTGTATGCCAGACTACAGGTCATATAGTTAATCAGAAGTGAAACAAACACTAGGGTATTCCATTAAATCGTAAAATATAGGTCATAGTCACAAAATGGTACTATGACATTTGAGTCCCTGTTTGGGAGGAAATGTATGCCAGGCTTGATGATCTTCTCAAAATTGCACTAAACACAAGGGTGTTAGTAAATAAAAGCTTTGCAGACACTGTATAATACCCTGCTATTGTGGGGTAACAAAACACACAGTTGAAGATGGGTATGTTTAATGGGTAAAATCCATCAATTCATTAGCAAGATATTGAGCTGTTAGCTGGAAACCATTTTTTTTCAATGACTAAGAGCAGTTACTCTGCTGAAAACTAACCTAAAAAGCTGAATAATAATCAGAAGCAAGATATTGTCAATATCATTTGATACATATGTATTTGTCCAAATCCATTTGTAGCGTTTATCTTGTCTAATTATAACAAGAAATGTCAATAAGCATGCATATTAGATACCCCACACTTAGAGGAGTACAGTGAAGAGTTTCAAGTGAAGGTCGGTGTTCACCAAGGCTTGGTACTCAGCTCACTGCTCTTCATCATTGTGCTTGAAGCCTTGTCACGCAAGTTCTGCTCTGGGGTCCCCTGGGAGGACCTCTGTGCTGATGACCCTTTTATTATAGCTTCTTCTGCTGCAAGCACTGGGTGCACAAGAAAAGCAGTGACCTGAAGCACTTGACAAAGGACCCTGATTACAGATGTACATGCTGCCAGGGAAGTGCACGCTGCTTGGATGGCATTCCACAGAGGGATGTCCAAGTCGGACCTGACAGGCTGAAGGTGGTAGCTTCCTTTTGCTACCTAGGAGACATGCTCTCAGCAACCAGTGGCTGTAAACTTTCAACCACAATATGTGTGAAAACTGCCTGGAAGACATTCAAGGAGCTGTTACCAGTTCTCTCTTCCCGCCACCTCTCTTTCAAGACACGTGGTCATGTGTACAGCTCTTGTGTGCAGAGCCCAATGCTCCATGCCAGTGAGATTTGGCCATTGACAAAGCCAAACCTCCAATGTCTGCAGCAGAATGACAGGGCAATGATCAGACAGATCTGCATGTCAAGCTGCAAGCCATTGTCACCACCAGGTCCAATGAACTACTTGCGCAGCTTGGCACTGAGGATCTGAACCTCATTCTGAAGGAGAGAAGGCTCTGCTGGAATGGACATGTGGAAAGCTCCAACAGTGCAGTCAAGACAGCCTGTGACATACAGGTTGATGGAAAGTGTGGGCCTGGCAGGCCCAAGATGACATGGAAGCAGCTGACAGAGAGGGATTGCAGAGAGTGGAAGCTCTTGGATATTGACTCTCATAATAGACACACCTTCAGATCTGGTGTGAGATCTGTCATGTGTGCAGCAAGCCAGCTACCTTCACGTTAATAAAAAATTTAATGATGAGGATGATGATAAGAAACCAAAACATAATGGAGAGACGGACAACACAAAAACAGTATACCCAGCCCCCACCCCCCCCCCCCCCCCCCCCAAACTGTGTTTAAGTACATACAAGATATATTTTGGTGCAAAAATCAAAACTAGGTGCATTTGTCCTAAAATGACTAAGTTAAAAATGCTGTCATTCTGTGAAGAAATATTTATTCAGCATCAAGGTATCACATGCACATCTTCAATATGTCTGTAATGTATGTGTAAGTTTTCAAAAGATTAAAAAAAAAGTTGTAAGAGGAGTTAACTTCAAAAAGTATACACTATTAACAATCATTGACTAGGTTTGTTTGTGTTGAGGTTTTACAACCCAGTCAACCCAGTGGGGTTATGTCAAGCACGGTCAGTTTACCTAATCACAATTTTACTGGGCAGGCATAGTGCTCTAAGTGGTTAACCCGTACACATTCTTTCACCAGAAACTGACAGCTGCCCTTCTTGAATCAGCAGAAGGGACAAAATGGCTTATAAAAATATTTCATGATCAACCTCCATGAACAAATTTTGCCAACTCAGTAGGGGTCAAACCAGCAACCTTCTGATCACCAGTCTGATGCGCATCCGGCTAACAGTACTTTTGCACATTTCTTCGCCAGAAACTGACAACTGCCTCTTGAATCAGCGGAGAATGACCATAGAAAAAATACACTGAAACTGATCAATTCTCTCTCAAGATATTAAGCAGAAACCATTTTTCTGTTGGTTAGCAGCGGCAGTAACTGTTGAAAATTTACAAAAAAATGCAGAGTAATAATCCAAAGCAAGCTATTGTCAAGATCATTCATATTTAAAACTCCATCAAAATCCAAGAATTCTTTTTCAACATATTATGCGGAAACCATTTTTTTGTTGATAAGTAGAGGGCTGAGGTGGTAACCCTGTCATTCATATTTAAAACTCCATCAAAATCCAAGAATTCTTTCTCAACATATTATGCGGAAACCATTTTTTTGTTGATAAGTAGAGGGCTGAGGTAGTAACCCTGTCAAAAACTAACAGATTCTGCCCATTAACAATCCCAAACCACACACTCCCATCCCCTCTTTATGAATGTGTATGCAAAATCTGAATAAAATCCATCAAAACCTATTCAAGTTAGAGAGCGGAAACCAAGTGCTAATGGACAGACAGATGGATGAACAGACACTCAGAAAACATATGACATCCCCAAAATATCCTGTGGCAGAGTATAAAAATGACAAAATCAAACCCTGAAATGTAGGCAGAGTTTTCCCTCAGGGTTTGAAAATGATTGTTTTAGGGACTCCCTGATGTGGAGTTAATGGATCCTAAAGTAAGATTTAGGGGTTCATTGTTTGAAGGAGGTTAAATGTTGCCTAAATACAGACAGTTTAATATTGTCCTTTAAGTAACAGATAGATTAAAACCTATTCGAGTTAGAGAGCGGAAGCCAATCAGTAAGATGGATAGACAGACAGACAGATAGACAGACACTCAGAAAACATATGACATCCCAAAACTATCGAGTGGCAGAATTAAAAAAATGACAAAGTCATCAGATCCTGAAATATTGGCAGGGTTGTCCCTCAGGGTTTGAAAATGATGTCCCAGGGACTCCCTGATGTGAAGTTGAGGGGTCCTAAAGTAAGATTTAGGAGTTCATTGTTTGAAGGAGGTTAAATGTTGCCTAAATTCTGATAGTTATTGTCCCTGTCACTAATTTTTGAGGGTCCAGAACATGATTTTGGGGGTAAAAACTGACAAAATACGAGTCAGTGAAAACCCTGGCTATAGGCCAGGGTCTTAAAATGACACAGCAAAACTTTAAGACAACCTAGGGCAAAAACTGCATGCCCAATGCGATGACTGTAGGCTGTACAGTTTATCAGTAATTCTACAAATCACTTTTGTTGAGGAAAAAAATGGCAAAGTTGTTAGACTATGAAAATTAGCTCAAGGCCATAAAATAATATTTCAATGTTTGTTTGTGTTGAGGTTTTACGGCCCAGTCAACCCAATGTGGTCATGTCGAGCGCGGTCAGTTTTACCTAACCACACATTTACTGGGCAGGCTTAGTCCTCTAAGCGGTTCACCAGTATTGTGCACATTCTTTCGCCAGAAACTGACAACTGCCCTTCTTGAATCAGCGGAAGGGAGAGAATGACCGTAGAAAATATTTCATGATCAATCTCCACGAAAGAATGTTGCCGACCTCGGCGGGGGTTGAACCCGCGACCTCCTGGTCTCCAGTCGGACCGCGCATCCAACTGAGCCAACGAGGCCGGCATATTACAATGTTTAAGTACATGTTAACATATATGCTGGGTAGGATTATTGTAGGTGTAACAGTTATTCATTGTTTGTGTTGAGGTTTTACGGCCCAGTCAACCCAATGGGGTTATGTTGAGTGCAGTCAGTTTACTTAACCACTGGGCAGGCTTAGTCCTCTAAGGGGTTAACCAGTATTGTGCACATTCTTCTGCCAGAAACAACTGCCCTTCTTGAATCAGCGGAAGGGAGAGAATGACCATAGAAAACATTTCATGATCAATCTCCACGAAAGAATGTTGCCGACCTCGGCAGGGGCTGAACCCACGACCTCCTGGTCTCCAGTCAGACGGCACATCCAACTGAGCCACCGAGGCCGGCTAACAGTTATTCAGAAATGTATCTAAATGCTAGGACTGATGCAAATCCTGATTAATGGGTGAATGACTGAATGGACAAATGAATGGTCAGAGAATAAGACGGACCCCATAACCCACCCGCTTACTTATGCAGGTGAATCAATATCTAGCACCAGTTCAAGTATCAATTTACATCAAGAAATTCAGGAGATATGTTTGTAGAAAATTTTAATCTGAAAGTTTAACATATTTCTAAGCCTGAGATATTGACCACTGTAAGAATATTGAGGGTCAATTGGGTAGAACACTGATCAAGAGTCTACTAACTAAACATCCATCTAAGATTCAACTTAATATATATAAGTGTTCTATCGACACAGGTCAACCATAAACTTTAATGTAAACTTACTAAGTCTATGAGGAGATAGAATTGTAATGAATAAAATGTCTAAAAATATGTAACATCAGTTAAAGTATCAATTTAATACATGCAATAGTCAGGATATACAGCACCTCAAAAATTTTAACAAAAAGCTTCAAAGTCCAATTTATTAAAAAAAAAAAACCCAAAAAACAACTAATGATGATAATCATCTCAGTCACCAAAAGTAAAGAGAAGCCTGCATATAAAAATAACAATCATAAACTATGAATAAAAATCTAAATGGTTGCCTTGCTGCATGAAGTTGATTATTTGTTCATAGAACATTTAATTTAGGGTTGAAAGTTTTGATGAAATATTCTTCCTTGGCTAACCTGGCAGAAATACTTTCTGAATGCATTTTAACAATGGAAACATCGTACATTTAGCTCATTTTTGCTACATTTCTATTTACTAATTTTCATTTTTAATTTATATTTTTAAATTAACTTAATTGTTCAGTCTAACTGCGATTTATTCTGTAAATGTCGGGTCCTCAAGTCGATTGATAGGTCCTTCAAGTCGTTTGTTGGGTCTATTGTTGTTTTTTCTTAAAAGGGAATTTAACATGAGGGACCCAACAAATATATATATATATATATATATATACTCCACAAAATAATTTAAGGGCCACCAGCTTTATGTTCCCTTTGATTATCACTAAAATGTGATACTCAATTTTTAAAATTATTTCATGGGCAAAGCTGGAAGTCTCAGCCCTATTTCAATCAGCTCAACATGTTCGCAACATGTTCAGCTACAAAAGTGTCCACAATGGCACCAACAATGCCAGACCAAAGGATTCTAAGAAAAACGGGAATTTCCAAAATAATGATATTTACCCCAAAATGAAGTTTTTTCACAATACCGGAAAAATTCTTTGTTTAATGAAAACAATACTCTGTCACACACATAATCATGCAAACTCAACCTTCCTTTAAGTAAAAGGCACACAGATATGGCCAGAAAAAGAGGCCAACCCTTTGAGAGGCTAAAAATGCCTCGAAAGTTCCCCATAGACAACGAATAATCTGTAGCAGGTACCTCTAGCAAAATGTGCGTTTCTTGATAACAAATAAGGCTTTCTCTATGATGTTTTCATAGTTGGGAGCCCAGACATCACTTCTGACGGAAAATGTCAATTTTTAATTTTTGGGTTAAAAGTAGTGTTTTTTTTTGTGAATTTTAACATGAAAATTTTGATTTAAAAAATTTTTTGCTGGAAACACTCCTTTCGGGCTTCCTTTTAAAGAAACATTCAATGATATTTTGATACCTTCTATGGTTTTGCCCATGCACCCGGCCAAAGTTTGTATATATGGAAATTTGTGGCCCTTAAATTATTTTGTTGAGTATATATATATATATATATATATATATATATATATATATATATATATATATATATATATATATATATATGTATGAACTTAAATCAAAACCTAATTTGACATGACACTGGTACCGACATCTTGATGACTGCTATAGCTAGGTTTCCATGTACTTTTGTACAAGAGCACTAAAAACAAACATACAAAAAAAAAAAACAACAAAAAAAAAACAAGGGGGTGACTGAAAATGAAAAATAAATTACTGTATATACCGTAAAACCTGGAACACCTTAACTCCTTGGGTTTAAGCCACCCAGTAGATTTGCTACTTGTCCTAAAGTCCATTTTACTACCTGTTGATGTGTCTGACAATTCGTAGATGAATGGCAAACAGTGACAAACCTTATTATATGCCACATTTAGTGGCATTTTATTCAGATCTACACCGTTTGTTGAGTAGATACTTTTGTCACAATACTTAGGATTATACAGCCAATACCTTTTGTTTTATATCAAATTCTGTTTGGTTTTTCCATTTTCTTATTTTATCTGCTTCCAGATGAAGCTTTGCATGAAGGGATGATAGTCTTTCTCCATGAACAGCCAGTTCCTGTGTTGTCTGGTGCTCTAAAGCAATAAAATAAACCATTACACAACAGTATATAAACATCTTTAACAAACCAGAATTCTGCGGAAGGCGGAGTCGCACCAGTTTTCCTGCTGGGGCAAAAGTCACAGGAGCCACAATCAGATTGATTGTGTTGGGGTTTAACGACACGTCAACCCTTAAGGGTCATTTTGTGTCGTCTCCCAGAGAAAGGGAGAAAAGAGATAGAAGAGATAGTAGAAGAGATGAAAGAGAGGGACAGGGAAGAAAGCGGAACAGGAGTGAAAGTGAAGAAATAGAAGAAATAAAAACATTCCCCCTCTACCTTTACCTGTTACAAGGATAGCAGGCCTTGCCCAACTGTAAGCCAATATCAGTTGGAAGCCCCAGTGATGTAAGGTACACAACACCTTTGCACCACCCGACCACCCCCTAAGCCACAATCAGAACGTGGTTATTAAATAAGTTTATTTCAATCTTAGCAGTGCTTAGTTGGAAAAGTGACAAAAATTAAAGACATTGGATTATACAAATATATGAATTTCATTGAAAGCATAAGCATTTTCTCATATGATGCATGAGAAATTGGGCTCAAAAAGTACCCCCAGTCTGTACACTTTCATAAAATCTGAGGTTCAGAAAATGACAAAGTTAAAGTGGAAAAAGTGACAAAAATAAATTTAAAAATCATATCCAAACCACATGCACTTCTGCAGACCCAGGAGAAAACATGCCCAAAGTTTCAAAAAGACCGGTTTAAAAGTGTATGAGAAGTTGCAATCACAAGGTACCCACTGACTGAGGTCAGAACATGACAAAGTTTAAAAAGCACAAAAAGATGACAAAAAATATGGCAAGGATTATATGAAAAGCACATGCACATCTTCAGACTATGAAGAAAACATGTGTAAAGTTCCAAAAAGATTAGTATAACATTGTATGAGGAGTTGTGCTCACGAGGTACCCACTGTCTATATACTGAGGGTGAAAAATGTCTAAGTTCACAATGTGGAAATAAAAGCACTGCAAGCATAATATCCTGCCAAAGCAATTATTTGTTTATGTATCAAAGTTATTGTTGCGAAAATGTCTGGAAAGAAAATGATGGAGGGACAGATAACAATCCTAAACCAGATCTTGATAATATCAATGCATATAGGAAGTTTGGTTAAAAGGCCTTGTTATTAACTCAAGTTATCATAATGAAAATATGGACGTGTCTCGGGCAGATAACTCCGTAAATATTTGACAAAATTTGCCCATTAGTAATCCCAAACCAGATCTCCTTAATGTCAATGCATATAGCAAGTTTGATGAAAATCCCTTGTTATTTACTCAAGTTATCATCCGGAAACCAAAATATGGGCGTGTCTCGGGCAGATAACTCCGTAAAAATTTGACGAAATATACCCATTAGCAATCCCAAACCAGATCTCCTTAATGCCAATGCATATAGCAAGTTTGGTGAAAGTCCCTTGTTATTTACTCAAGTTATAGTCGGAAACGAAAATATGGGCGTGTCTCGGGCAGGTAACTCCATCAAAAATTGATGAAATTTGCCTATTAGCAATCCCAAACCAGATCTCCATAATACCAATGCACATACCAAGTTTGGTGAAAATCCATTGATGTTTACTCAAGTTTTCATCCAGAAACAAAAAACGGACGGACGGATGTACGACGGACAGACGGATGGATGGACAGATGGACGGACGCACAGACGACCAACGTGAAACCATAATACCCCACCACTATTGTGTGGCGGGGTATAAAAAGTAAAAAAAAAATAATCTAACAATTAAATCCAAACCACATGCACATCCTCATACCATGAAAAAAATGTATGCAAAGTTTCATAATAATCGGTACACAACTGTAAGAGGAATTGCGCTCACAAGAGGTACCAGCTGTTTATATATAAAGGGTGAAAAATGACTAAGTTCACATTGTGGAAAAAGCGACAAAAAATAACCTAACAATTACATCCAAACCACATGCACATCTTCACACCATGAAAAAAAACATATGCAAAGTTTCAAAACGATCGGTACAAAACTGTAAGAGGAGTTGCGGTCACAAGAGGTACCCATTGTGACTTTGTCTGTATACTGAGGGTGAAAAATGACTAAGTTCACAATGTGGAAAAAGTGACAAAATTCTAACAATTATACCCAAACCATATGCACATCCTCTTACCATGAAGAAAACACATGCAAAGTTTCAAACCAATCAGTATAAAACTGAAAGAGGAGTTGTGCTCACAAGAGGTACCCACTGTCTATATATTGAGGTGAAAAATGACAAAGTTCACAATGTGGAAAAAGTAATAAAAAAATAATCTAATAATTATATCCAAACAACATGCACATCTTCATACCATGGAGAAAACACATGCAAAGTTTCAAAATGATTGGTACAAAATTGTAAGAGGAGTTGTGCTCACAAGACACCCTGGGTAAATATTGACGGAAAGATGAACAGACGGATGGAGACGGATGGAAACTTGCAAGCCTAAGTCGCCCAAGCTAAAGCAGGTGTGACTTTTTTTTGTGTGTGATTTTTTTCAGAGATGAATATTCCAAAATATTTCTATGGCAAATTGCATGCATGGTGGTACACCCAATTATGTTTGTAGGTTACAGGTCAAAAGGCCAGAGATCAATGTAAAAGTCAATATGATCTGCTTTTGGCATACACAGCACCATCTATAAAAGATGTACTCATACAGAAATGTGGGAGTGTGGAGGATGGGGTAGGGAAGGGGGGAAGGCAATAATATGAGGTAAGCATACACACATGCCTAGAAGACCAATAAAAATTGTTTCTATGAAAAATTTATTGAAAAGTGTTAAGTTGCATGTATGGAAATATAATGACAAGTGTTCAGTTGCATGTATGGAAAATATCTTGAAAAGTGTTAAGCTGCATGTATGAGTGGACAAGATTTTTACAAAAGGTCAGAGGTCAAAATATATATATAAATACAGGTTTCAGCCAGTAACCTAATTTTTAATAAATGTATAGTCATATTAACCAAATCTAGTAAGCCTAGACCATACAGTGCAGATGCCATATACAAGAAAAATTGGTTATACTAGAAAAGTTTGTTGCATACACACAGTAAGCGTTTTGTGCAAAGTCAAGCTGAGGTCAAAACACAGGTTATACTAGAAAGTTTGTTGCATACACACAGTAAGCGTTTTGTGCAAAGTCAAGCTGAGGTCAAAACACAGGTCACAGTGACCTAATTTTGGTACAGGACACAATCTCTTTAACAAACTAGAAAAGGTTTTTTTAGAAAAAAAAAACAACAAATGTCCCCCACAAACCCGCCACAGTTGTCATTCTTGAATGCAACATGTCATCTTGTCCTGTTCTACATTTGTACCTAGCATCATCAAAATATTTCGATGGGTATTCGTGTTGTAGAGCAGACACAAGAAATTAAATTCAAACATAAGAGGGAGAGATATCTCCAAAAGTAAAAAAAAAACGAAGTTGTCATTCTTGTATGTGACATGTCTGGTCCTGTTCTTCATTACTACCAAGTATCATCAAAATATTCCAAAGAGTGTTAGACTTACATAGCAGATACTAAATCAATGCATAATCAGTGTCAAATCATAGTTTGTCTGTCATTACTGACAATGACCAATCCTAATCAACCGTGTGGTGTGTTATAATCTGTGTGTTCTAAGATGGCTGATGAGACCAATCTTAGCTCTAAACTGCCTATTGCAGATAGAACAAGAGAGGTCTGAGGAAGAAAGCTCTGTTGGTGATGCCTTAGCTCTGGCTTTCTGCTGTGCACGTTTCTGCTCGGCTTCACTGATTCTTTTTGCTTGGTATTCACCAGCACCCCTTCTTATGAGGCCTCGCCACTTTGTTCGATCCTGTGCAATCTATTCCCATGTCTCTGTTGGTATGTTGAAATCTTTAAGGGATGCTTTGAGGGTGTCCCTGTATCGCTTCTTCTGACCACCATGGGAGCATTTTCCAACTTGTAGTTCTCCATAGAATAGGATTTTCTTTGGCAAACGTTCATCAGGCATTCATGTAACATGGCCTATCCATCTTAACTGTGCCAATTTCAGAAGAGTATGTACACTCTGCATCCCTGCCCATTTCAGAACTTCAGTGTCTGGAATCCTGTCTTGCCACTTAATCTTTAGAAGTTTCCTAAGACAGTTTGTATGGAGGTGGTTCAGTCTTTTGGCATGCCATTGGTAAACTGTCCAAGTTTCGCATGCATACAATAGTGTTGGCAGCACCAGTGATCATTATATTTTCAGCTTTGTGTCGTCTGATTCCACTTCGGTCCCAAATACTTCCATGTTGCCGGCCAAATGCTGCACTAGCTTTGGCAATCCTAGCATTGACTTCATCATCAATGTGCACAACTCTAGACAATGTGCTTCCAAGGTAGGTGAACTTGTCTACCACTTGCAGTTGTTGACCTTTCACTGTGATGGTAGGCTCCTTGTAAGGCTTTCCAGGTGCTGGCTGATATACTACCTAGGTCTTTTTGATGCTGATTGTGAGATCACAGCTGTCACATGAATCAGATACTTGATCCACCTTTTTGCATTTTCTCTTCTGTTGGAGCACCCTTTGCCATATCATCAGCAAAGAGGAACTCATCTAGCACCTCTGTCTGCACCTTGGATTTAGCTTGCAACCTTCTTAGGTTGAAAAGTTTCCCATAAAAGCAATACCTCATAGGTATACCACTGTCACCATACTGGAAAGCGTCTGTAAGCATGGCAGAAAACATCATGCTGAACAGTGTTGAAGCTAGAACACAGCCTTGCTTAACTCCATTTGTCACAGGGAATGGATCAGAAAACTCGCCATCATTTTGGACCCTTGCAAGCATACCATCATGGAACTGCCGTACCATTGCTATGAATTTGGCAGGACAGCCAAAATTTGCCATAATTTTCCAAAGTCCCTCGCGACTGACTGTGTCAAATGCTTTGATAAGGTTGACAAAGGTCATGTTGAGGTCCACATTCTGTTCCTGGCATTTTTCTTGAAGCTGTCGTGCTGTAAAGAGCATGTCTATTGTTCCTCTGTCTTTCCTGAATCCACACTGGCTTTCTGGTAGAAGCCCTGACTGTTCAAGGTGATCATTCAATTAATTCAGTAGGACCCTAGCAAGGATCTTCCCAGTAATAGACAATAAAGAGATGCCTCGATGATTGTCACAGACTTGAGGATTCCCTTTCCTTCTGAATAGTTGGATAATTGTTGCATCCTTGAATTCTTGAGGGATGGCTTCTTTTCTCCACATAATGTGAAATAACTCTGTCAGTTTCTCTGCAACTGGAGGACCTCCTGCTTTGTAGATCTCTGCAGGTATTGCATCTGATCCTGGAGCCTTGCCAGATGACAGGAGTTTTATTGCTTTCACTGTTTCAGAGACTGTTGGGAGCTCATCAAGCAATGGATTACATTCCACCTGTGGAAGTCTGTTGATAGCTTCATCATTGATAGATGATGGCCGATTAAGGACACCATCAGCGCATCTTTTTGTCAGTCAGAAGACTAGTTCCATCGGCACTAAGGAGTGGGGTGGTTCATATATTCTTTGACTTACAGAGCGGACATGAAATCAATGGATAATCACTGTCTGACATAACAAAGGGAGATAATACCAAAAGTAAGAAAGGCAGAGTTGTCATTCTTGTACACCACATGTTGTCTGGTCCTGTTCTACATTTCTACAAAGTATCATAAAAATATTCGAAAGGGTTTTTGACTTACAGAGTGGACACAATGTCAATGGATTATCACTGTCAAATATAACAAAGGGAGATAACACCAATAGAAAGAAAGACAGAGTTGCCATTCCGTTACAGGACACAATATCTGTCCTGTTATACATTTCTGCCAAGTACCATCGAAATATTCCAAAGTGTATTCCAGTTACAGAGCAGATGAGAAATCTATTTCAAACAAAACAAAGGGAGATAACTCCAAAAGTAAGAAAGCCAGAGTTGTCATTCTTGTATGCGACATGTCATCTGGTCCTGTTCTACATTTCTACGAAGTATCATAAAAATATTCTAAAAGGTCTTTGACTTACAAAGAGGACACAATGTCAATGGAGAATCTCTGTCAAATATAACAAAGGGAGGTAACACCAAAAGTAAGAAGAAAGGCAGAGTTGTCATTCTTGTACGCGACATGTTGTTTGGTCCTGTTCTACATTTCTACCAAGTACCATAAAAATATTCAAAAGGGTCTTTGACTTACAGGGCCGACACGAAATCAATGGATAATCACTGTCAGACATAACAAAGGGAGATAATGCCAAGAGTAAAGAAGGCAGAGTTGTCATTCTTGTACGTGACATGTCGTCTGGTTCTGTTCTACATTTCTACCAAGTATCATAAAAATATTATATAGGGTCTTTGACTTACAGAGAGGACACGAAATCAATGGATTATCACTGTCAAATATAACAAAAGGGAGATAACGCCAAAAGTAAGACAGGAAGAGTTTTCATTCATGTACCCAGCACATTGTCTGGTCCTGTTCTACATTTCTACCAAGTATCATAAAAATAATCCAAAGGGTCTTTGACTTACAGAGCGGACACGAAATCAATGGATAATCACTGTCAGACATAACAAAGGGAGATAATGCTAAAAGAAAGGCAGAATTGTCATTCTTATATGCAACACGTCGTCTGGTCCTGTTCTACATTTCTACCATGTATCATAAAAATATTCTTAAGGGTCTTTGACTTACAGAGCAGACACGAAATCAACGGATTATCACTGTCAAATATAACAAAGGGAGATAACACCAAAAGTAAGAAAGGCAGAGTTGTCATTCTTGTACATGACACAACGTCTGGTCCTGTACTACATTTCTGCCAAGTACCACTGAAATAGTCCAAAGGGTATTCGAGTTACAGAGCGGACAGGAAATCTTTTTCAAATAAAACAAAGGGTGATAACTCCAAAAGTAAGAAAGGCAGAGTTGTCATTCTTGTACGCAACACCTCGTCTGGTCCTGTTCTACATTTCTATCACGTATCATCAAAATATTCCAAAGGGTATTCAAGTTACAGAGCGGACAAGAAGTTTTATGCCGACGGCAACGGGATCTGTCCCCAAAACAATATGTCAACGCCCCCCCCCCCCCCCCCCCCCCACATAATTAACCCATATGTATCAAATTTGGTAATACCGTCCATGCAATCTGCACCAGAGACAAGTTTGTTGTTTCTTTTCTGGTATTAAGCAGATCTGAGTTCTAAATACAGATCAAAGTATACCTACTGTTGGTATGCAACACGAAGTTTTGAACAGATACACCCTGGAAAGCATCTATAAGCATGGCAGAAAACATCATGCTAAGTAGTGTTGAAGCTAGAACACAGCCTTGCTTAACTCCATTTGTCACAGGGAATGGATCAGAAAGCTCGCCAATACACAAGATTTAGTAAGTGCGTGCAATACAATACAGCAGATATGCATCAGAAAATATTTTGTTTTGTTTATTTTTTTTATTATTTTATTTTATTTTCTTATTTTTTTTGTATTTATAAAGTACATCAGTTGTTAACATATAGGAACAATGATTTGATCTTGATATGTGAAACTTTGTCTTCTATAGTAAAAATATAAACTACAGGCCTGACTGGGCCAGAAATTGCTCACCTGGATTAGGCTGATTACGATGTTACATAGTGCCATGGTGGCCATCTTGGCTATCAGATCAGGGCCCAGTTGTTCAAAGCTAACGACGTCGTTAGTTAACGATTCCATGAAAAATTTACATTGAGCGATACGCAAATATGCTGAAATTTTTTGCTGAAAAAATGTGTGTAGCTACTCACATTTTTTCAGCAAAAAATATCAAAATATTGTATATTGAATCCGCTAAAACAGTTAACAAAATGACCCTTAATGAGCTCGTTAAGCTAACAATGCTTTGAACAACTGGGCCCAGATTGCCTTTAGCAATCTAGAATCTGATGTTGTTTAAAGAGTTTTAAGATTGCCACCATGGCCGCCAACTTGGATATTAGAACTGAACAATTTTGCAATTCTGAATGTCATCCCAATGCCTCCCATCAAGTTTTGGTTCAATCCAACTTGCTGTTTGGGAGGAGATGTGGTTTGATAAAGTTCAAGATTGCGGCCATCTTGGATTTTGGAACAGAAGGATTTTAGCAATTCTGAATTTCCATATTACCTCAATGCCTCCCATCATGTTTAAGCTCAGTCAGACTTACCCTTTGGAAGCAGATGTGATTTGAAGATCTTCAAGATGGCTGCCATGGTTGCCATCTTGTAATCAGAATGAAACCATTTTAGCGATTCTAAATCTCTATGCTGTCTGAATGCCTTCCAACAAGTTTCTGCTCCATCTGACATTGTTAGGGAGCAGATAACAATTGAAGACTTTCAAGATGGCCGCCATGGTGGCCATCATGGATACAATTCTGATGAAGATGTCAAAAATGTGAAAAGCTAATGATGGACATACGGACACAGTATAAGCTGACCTTAAGCAAAGCTCCAGGTGAGCTTACAATACAAATCTTCAAGATAGCTGCTGTGGCAGATATCATAACAAAATGTTTTTAGCAATTCTGAATCTCCATGTCACCCTAATGGCTCCCACAAGTTTAGGCTCAATCTGACTTACCACTGGGAGAAGATGAGGTTTGAAGATGTTCAAGCTGGCCACCTTGGGGGCCATCTCAGATATTAAACCAGAACAATTTTAGCATTCTGAATTCCTATGACGCTCTGATGCCTCCCATCAAGTCTGGGTTCAATCCACATTACCATTTCGGAGATAATGTCGTTTGAAGAAATTCAAGATAAGCGCAGTGGTGCCAATCTTGGCTGTCAGAATGGAAGCATTTAGCAGTTCTGAATCACCATGTCTCTCCAATACCTCCCACCAAGTTTCAGCTTAATTGGACTTACCGTTGGAGAACAGATGTTGTTTTAAGATTTTCAAGCTGGCAACCATGGTGGCCATCTTGGATATTGAAAGAGAAATTAGCAGCTCAAAATCTTCATGTCACCCCAAAGCCTCCCACCAAGTTTGGGCTCAATCCCACTTACATTCCGGAGCAGACCTGGTTTGAAGATTTTCAAGATGGCCACCGTGGCAGCCATCTTGTATATCAGAACTGAACCACTTTAGCATTTCTGAATCTCTTTGTTGCTCCAATGCCTCCCATCGTTTCAGCTCAATCCAACCTACGATGTTGGAGATGTCGTTTGAAGATTTTCAAGATGGCAAACATAGCGGCCATCTCGGATATCAGAACCGAATGATTTTAGCAATTCTAAATCTCCATATGGCCCCAATGCCTCCCATCAAGTTTGGGTTCAATCTGACTAAGGATTTGGGAGCAAATGTGGTTTCCAGATTTTCATCTTGGATAGCAGAACCAAAGGATTTAAGCAATTCTGAATCTCTATGTTGCTCCCATGCATCCAACCAAGTTTGGACAATCCAACTTACGGTTTGGGAGGAGATGTCGTTTGAAGAATTTTAAGATGGCCACTATGGCAGCCATCTTAGATATGGAAACAGAACGATTTTAACAATTCAGAATCTCTATGTCGCTCCAATGCCTCCCATCAAGTTTCAGCTCAATTTGACTTATGGTTTGGGAGGAGATGTTGGGAGGAGATGTCATTTGAAGAATTTCAAGATGGCCGCATGGTGGTGGCCATCTTGGATATCGGAATGGAACGATTTTAGCAATTCTAAATCTCTATGTCACACTTATGCCTCCCATAAAGTTCCGGCTCAATCTGACCTATGGTTTGGGAGGAGATGTCGTTTAAAGAATTTCAAGATGGCTACTGTGGTGGCCATCTTGGATATCTGAACAGAACAATTCTAGCAATTCTGAATTTCTGTGTCACTCAGTGATGCCTTCCATGAAGTTTTGGCTCAATCCGACTTAAGGTTTAGGAGGATATGTCGTGTGAAGAATTTCAAGATGGCCCCCATGGCGGCCATCTTGGATAGTGTACAGGAACTATTTTAGCAATTCTAAATCTCCATGTTGCAACCATGCCGCCCATTAAGTTTCAGCTCAATCCAATGTACGGATCTGGAAGAGATGTCGAAAATGTGAAAAGCTAACAACAGACGGACAACGGATGGACTAACGGATGACAAACAACAGGCCTTGGCATAAGCTGACCTGAAGCAAAGCTCCAGGTGAGCTAATGGACACACCAAGGGAAATATCATAATCATGAAGCACAGCCCTCCCAAGGCACAAAAGGGAGATGAGGAACAAATAAGGACACACAAACAGCCTAGGTCTATAAATATGTGAAGACAAGTACAAATGTACCAGTAAAAGGGTTTTGTATAAAGTAAATAAGAGAACTCAGGAACTGATACAATCAGATCAACATCAAAGTAGTTCAAATGTCAAAATAAAGGTTGCAGTGACCTTCTTTTGGTATCAAATTCACTGCCTTCAGCAGATGTTTCTATACACCAGATCTGGTTAGCATAAAGCACACAATACAAGAATTATGGCCAAGATAAAATTTTAGATAGATGGAATGCAAACCTAGTCATCCATTGGTGGGCAGGTTGGGATTAAAACCAGCTGACAGTTGAAATAATTGCATGGGGAACCTGTCATGTCCAGAATTCCATACTCATTTCTGAATCCTGTCTCTGCAAGAATTTCAAATTTTTTACTACATCCAATTTTGCATTTTAAAGGATAAAATAAACTAGAAATGTGTTTGTAAAACACTATGCCCTCAACCATATGCTTGTCAATACAAAATGCCCAAGTTGAAAAGGAACATAACTCTAATCAAAATTTAATCAGGTCATCTACACCTTGGTTCCAAACTGCTTGTAAAATTTCATTTTGCTTACAAGATTTTCATTGGCCTAAGTTTGAAAAGGGCATTGCTCCACCATGAAGACAGAAAAGAAAAACTAAATTGACAACAGGCCATAAGAAGTATCTGGCCGTATTTATTAAAGTGTTAATCGGGTCATCTACTTCTCACTAACAATCTATTCACTAGGTTTCAACTCTCTAGCTTCAATAGTTTTTGAAATATTGTGTCACAAGATTTCATCCATATATTTTCTAAGTGCCATAACTCAGGAAAGGCACATAACCTTGACAAGAAAAAAGCATGTGTCAGTTTTTTAGGGTTTTTTTTTTCATGAGGAATCTTTATATGAAATTTCAAAACCCTAGTATGCACAGTTAAATAGTTAGGCTATGCAAAGTGTGCAATGTAAAAATGCCAAAAATGACAAAGGGCCATAACTCAAGAAGTACTTTTCAGAATTTATTCAAAAGTTAATCAGGTCATCTACTCATTGCCACCAATTTATTCCTTAATTTCAAGGCTCTTGCTTCAACAGTTTTTGAGATATTTTGCTGACAAGATTTCTTCCACATTTTTTCAAAGGGACATAACTCATGAAAGGGGCATAATCCTGATAAGAAAAAAATACATGTCAGCTATTTTTTCATGAGGAATCCAAATATAAAATTTCAAAACCCTAGCATGCACAGTTCAAAATTTATGCTATGCATAAAAAAATGTGCAATATAAAAATGCCCCCAATGACAAAGGGCCATAACTCAAGAAGAACTTTTCATTCAAAAGTTAACCAAGTAATCTACTCATTGCTACCAATCTATTCCTCAAATTTTAACGGCTCTAGCTTCAATAGTTTTTGAGATATTTTGCAGACAAGATTTCATCAATATTTTTTAAAAGGGCCATAACTCAGATTAGGGGTAATCCTGATAAGAAAAAAAAATACGTGTTAGCTATTTTTTCATGAGGAATCCATACATGAAATTTCAAAACCCTAGCATGCACAGTTCAAAACTTATGCAATGCATCAAAAAGCCTGCCCAGAATGACATAGGGCCATAACGCGAGATATTTTTTCAGAATTTATTCAAAAGTTAATCAGGTCATCTACTCATTGCTAACAATCTATTCCTCAAATTTCTAGGCTCTAGCTCCAATTGTTTTTGAGATATTTTGCTGATAAGATTTCATTAATATTTTTTCAAAAGGCCATAACTCAGAAAAAGAGCATAATCCTGAGAAGAAAAAAAAAATATGTGTCAGCTATTTTGTCATGAGGAATCCATATATGAAATTTCAAAATCCTAGAATGCAGGTTTCAGAAGTTATCAAAAAGTGTAATGCACGCACGGATGCACAGACGAATGAACCAGAAGCAATATGCCCCTCCAACTTCTTTGAAGTTGGGGCATAACAAGAACTGCATAATGTTGGGCATAACAAGAACTGCATAATGTTCTGTTTGTCTCTAGTACACAAACACAAAACAAAAGGTTTTAATCCACTTGGAAGATATTTTTGCGAGTTTCACTTATATTTTTTTAATCTCACTTAAAAATTCATCAGACCTCAGACTGTAGTTAAGAGCTGTAGACAAATATTAGTATTGCAATCTGGAAAGGTCCGTAGTTTTTAAAGATACCATTATCTGCTTCAATTGAGTCTGTTCTTGTAGATTGCTAATACTTAGGCAATCAGTGTAGACGTTTATTTATGGGAGGCTAAGCAATTAATGGGTAATGTCTGAACACAGAAAATGTTCTGTGGTTTAAACTAGAGGCCCAAAAAGGACTAGAAATATTGGAACTGAACGATTTAGCAATTCTGAATCTCCACTGTCACCCCGATGCCTCCCATCAAGTGTCTGCTTAATCTGACTTACCCATTGGGAGGAGATGTGGTTTGAAGAATTTCAAGACGGCCATCTTGAATATTGGAACAGAACAATTTTAGGAATTCTGAATTTAGATAACACCTCAATGTCTCCAATCAAGTTTAAGCTCAATCAGACTTACCGTTTGGGAGCAGATGTGATTTGAAGATTTTCAAGACAACTGCCATGGTGGCCATCTTTGATATCAGAACTGAACCATTTTAGCAATTCTAATCTCCATGCTGCCACAATGCCTTCCACCAAGTTTCCACTCTATCTAACTTATGGTTCAGGAGAAGATAACATTTGAAGACTTTCAAGATGGCCACCATGGCGGCCATTCTGGACAAGATTCTGATGGAGATGTCGAAAATTACTGACAGACATACAGATGAAGGACGGACCCTGGTCAATAGACCATGCATAAGCTGACCTGAAGCAAAGCTCAAGGTGAGTAACAAAAGACTTTCAAGATAGCTGCTAATTTGGCCATCGTGGATATCGTAACAAAATGGTTTTAGCAATTCTGAATCTCCATGTCACCCCAATGCCTCCCACCAAGTTTTGGCTCAATCTGACATACCATTCAGGAGCAGATGATTTTTGAAGATTTTCAAGATGGCCCGCCATCTTGTTTATGTTACTGCTTTTAGATATCGGAATAGAACGATTTTTGCAATTCTGAATCTCTATATCGCTCCGAAGCCACGCATTAAGTTTGGGCTCAATCCGCATTACCCTTTGGCAGGAGATACCATTTGAAGAATTTCAAGATGGCTGCCATGGCGCCTATCTTTGCTGTCAGAATGGAACGAATTTAGCAGATCTGAATTTCCATGTCTCCCCATGCCTCCCATCAAGTTGAGCTTAATCAGATTTACCATACCAGAGCAGATGTTGTTTCAAGATTTTGGTTGCCATCTTGGCTATTGGAATAAAAAAATTCAGCAATTCTAAATCTCCATGTCACCCCAATGCCTCCCACCAAGTTTGGGCTCAATCCGACTTACTATTCAGGAGCAGACAGGGTTTAATCACCGTGGCAGCCATTTTGGATATTGGAATGGAACAATTTTAGCAATTCTGAATCTCTATGTTGCTCTGATGCCTCCCATCAAGTTTGAGCTCAATCTGATACTATTTGGAAGAAGATATCATTTGAAGATTTTCAAGATGGCCAACATGATCACGGAATGATTTTAAGACTTCTAAATCTCCAGGTGGCCCCAATCTATGTTGCTCTAATGCTTCCCATCAAGTTTTGGCTCAATCTAACTTACGGTTTGGGTCTTTGTTGTTTGAAGAATTTCAAGATGGCGGCAATCTTGGATATCGAAATTGAACAATTTTAGCAGTTCTGAATCTCTATGTCACTCCGATGCATCCTTAAGTTTCTGCTCAATCCAACTTACGGTTTGGGAGGAGATGTCATTTGAAGATTTTCAAGAGGGCCACCATGGTGGCCATCTTGGACATCAAAACGGAACCATTTTAGCAATTCCGAATCTCTATGTTGATGCGATGTCTGCCATCAAGTTTCAGCTCAATCCGACTTACGGTTTAGGAGGATATGTCGTTTGAAGGATTTCAAAATGGCCGCTATGGCGACCATCTTGGATAACAGAACGATTTTAGCATTTATGAGCCTCTATGCCACTCCAATGCCTCCCATTAAGTTTCCTCTCAATGTGACTTATGGTTTGGGAGGATATGTCGTTAGAGGAATTGTCTGACCTTTGGTTTGGAAGGAAATGTCATTTGAAGAATATCAAGATAGCCATGGCAGCCAACTTGGATATCAGAAGGGCACAATTTTAGCAATTCTGAATCTCTATGTCCTCCCTCGGATGCCTCCCATCAAGTTTCAGCTCAGTCTGACTTATGGTTTGGGAGGAGATGTCATTTGAAGATTTTCAAGAGGGCCACCATGGTGGCCATCTTGGATATCAGAACAGAATGATTTTAGCAATTCCGAACCTCCATGCTGCTCCTAAGCCTCCCATCAAGTTTTGGCTCAATCTGACACGGTTTGGAAGGGATGTCATTTGAAGAATTTCAAGCTGGCCGCCATGGCGGCTACCTTGGATATCGGAATGGAACGATTTCACCAATTCTAAATCTCCATGTTGCCACAATGCCTCCCACTAAGTTTCAGCTAAATCCAACTTACGGTTCTGGAGGAGATGTCGAAAATGTGAAAATCTACCAAGGGACGACAGACGGATGGATGACGGCGGACGAATGTCAACAGGCCATGGCATAAGCTGACCTGGAGCAAAAGCTCCAGGTGAGCTAACTACTGAAAAAGTCAGTCAACTTGAAGATCTGAAGTAGAATTCATAATATATCATTTTACTTCACCAAGATAAAAAATCTGTCCTTCTGATTTCCAAAGGTATCACTGACTAAACTTAACCCTCAAAGTGCTAATCACAACTACAGCAGAAGACAATTTGATTTTCCTTTTTTTTTTTTTTTCAGACATAATATAACTTGAAATTTCATGTGAATCATCTGCCCAAAATCATCCACAGACATTAAACCTTCACTTTACAGCACAAACATGTACATCATTTTATATACTCTGGAAATAGAATCAGTTGTACCAATCTCTAGAATGTCTAAGAACAAATGTAATATGAATTAAAATTTAAACATTGAAAACCAAAAGTAATAAATTAAACAAACCATTGCTCCGTGAAGTCTGATCATGTCGATTTCTGGTTAATGAAGATGACTGTGAAAGCTGAAACAAGTAAGAATAAGAATTTAAAACAGATGTTATTCTACCGCTAATTTTCAGTTTTTCTACTGCTGTGATCTTGAAAATTAGGTCAAGGTCACCAAAATGTAATCAGTTCTTTGTTATATCCAAATTATATATCCATGAAAATTTGGCAAGAATCCAACTGCTGGTTCACAAGATATTGTGCAAACAATAAAGTGTCATGCCAATGCCAACACCAATGTCAATGGGATCAGCACCAAAATCAATATGTCCCCCTCCCCATAGGTGGGGTACATAATGATTCACTGAAGCACATCAAAAGAACACATCTCTTTTGAAGTCATTATTGTCAAAAACAAATCAATGGTTTTCAGATATGCAATTTTGCTTCTCTCTTTAACCCATTTTAGACTGATTTGTTTGTGTTGAGGTTTTACGGCCCAGTCAACCCAATGGGGTCATGTCGAGCGCGGTCAGTTTACCTAACCACACATTTACTGGGCAGGTTTAGTCCTCTAAGCAGTTAAACAGTACTGTGCACATTCTTTCGCCAGAAACTGACAACTGCCCTTCTTGAATCAGCGGAAGGGAGTGAATGACCGTAGAAAACATTTCATGATCAATCCCCACGAAAGAATGTTGCCGACCTCGGCGGGGGTTGAACCCGCGACCTCCTGGTCTCCAGTCGGACGGCGCATCCAACTGAGCCACCGAGGCCAGCCATTTTAGACTGAATAAACTCTCCTACGCTACATACTGGAAGAGTTGAATTTCAATAATAGGTACGTCAGGCTAAGTGATTTAGACATTCTCAGAGAAAAATGGCTATTTGCAACAGTGGAGACATCAGACACTGCATTCTGCTGTGTCTGATCTGGGTCTGCACTGTTCGCCAGAATTTCCAGACTAAAATAGGTTAATTGCAGGACAGTGAGGCAGTCCTCAATAGTTGGAGCTGAACTAGCAATTTGTGTTTGGGCCCAACCATGATCCTGTTTGTGGTTTTCTTGTATTCTGACTTCAGATTGCCACTGAACCATTTGTTTTGTTTTATCAGAGCATTTGTGATTGTATGTTTCACGTGATGTTTCAGTGGTGAGGTACAGGATCTCTTTGCAGACCAAACATAGGTTTGTTATTTGGAGCTGCATCAGAATTAAGGGAGGGGTTTCATTGGAGTAAAACTGTTTAAGCAGTTTTTCTACTGACTGTTTCAAGAAGGATCCTCTGTTGTAGTCAGCCCGCGTGTCAGTGGTTTCATATGTGGCGTTTATTTTGTCATTATTTGTATATAGCCCTTTGGCTGTGAGTGTGTTTCAGCCAGGGAAACAAATCAGTCACACGTGTTGTTAGTGTTAACTATAAACCCCTTTGAATGTTAGCTGATCAATGGAGTGCACTCTGGCTAACTTTGGCGAGTGCTCTTAATTAATTTGTCTGTGGTTAATTTACAAAAGTGTTAACAGCCATTGATAGCTTGTTTGCTCTACAATCCCACCGTCTGTGGTGGTCAGTTTGCAAAAAAAAAAAAAAAAAAAAAAATGTGATGACATCAGCTATTGTCTGCATTATATCTTTTGCACTGTTGATGGAACTTTTACTGGACTTGGAGTGACATGCTTAACGCTCCCCACACTATATTTGGAGAGTCCAATATTTAGGTATGTCAGGCTATGTGATTTAGATATTCATAGAGAAAAATGGCTAAACTATTTACAGATAGAGGAGATCCTGATCAGACACCTGTATATCTATAGCACTGGGACATAAAAGGGTTGATTAGGTTTTGGTGACTTGCATTTCTTTATAGCACTGGGCCATAAAAGAGTTGATTAGGTTTTGGTGACTTGCATTTCTTATCTGTGTCTTCACTGTTTGCTCTTCATATTTGTGGTTATTACAATTTAGCCATATTACAATACAAATTATGTTTGTTCATTCAATTTGTTAGTTGCTATTATTATAATATTAGAGACAAATAGGTTTCAGTGTAATTATTCTGAGAAAGAGAAGCAGATGCTTCCAAACTATTGCTGCGCTTTACACATACCAAATACATGTAAATGAAGGAAATGCAGTTCTTTAGGTTATGACCAAAAGGGTTTATGATTTACAGTGAATAGCAAATTTACATAATCAGACAAGCCTCTCAGTTACATATATATTTTCAAATGGTAACAAGATAAGATTATAATATACCGACAATATAATGATAATCTACTGATTATAATGTCTCACAAACCAGCCATCAATACTCAAATGAGCTCCCAGGTGGACTCAGTTTCTATTTAAATTTGTCATCATAAGATAAAAGCATTTTCAAACCCTTTATACTTGGCATAATATAGTATAAGAAGTTTATGCTGGACAATTAAAACTGGCAGCAGAAACAATAGACAAAATGTGGTATCAAATATTGAAAGAACCAGATGTACTCTCTTATTCGGTAAATGAAAGGATCAAATGGAAATTTATAGTTGAACTAGCACCCTGGATGGGAGGGTTTTATGAAAGACTAATAGGACTTGTAAGACGATCACTTCGTAAAAGTTGGAAAATTATGCTTGACCAATAACTAGCTACTCACAGTGTTAAAGGAGGCTGAAGCTGTCATAAACTCGCAACCACTGGTGTACATTGGAGAGGACATAAACTCCGATACGACACTTACACCAGCTCATTTCTTGTCTCTGAATCCTAAGATTGGTTTACCAAAGTTAGATCTAGAAGACAATGATGATAATGAGTTCAGTCCAAAAATCAGTTCAGCAGAGACACTGATTTTAACTTGGAAGAAAGGATTGAAACACCTAAACAAATTCTGGAAAGTCTGCAAAAATGACTATTTACTGAATTTGAGAGAAAGAACTCAGAATAAGTTGAAATCACCAAGGATACAAACATCTGGTCCAGCTAAGATTGGGCATGTTGTCATTATTAAAGATGATCGTCCAAGAGGGTGCTGGAGAATTGGCAAAATCATAGAGCTAATAAAGGGTAGAGACCAACAGATACGAGCAGCCAAAGTTTGCTTACCATCAAAGACAGCAGTAGGTCATCCACTTAACCTATTATACCCGATGGAATGCCCAGAGGATGACAGGAACACAGATGACCAGTCGCCGGAAAATGGCTCACAGGAGAAGTGTCAGAGTGAGGACAGAATTGATAGAACCCTCCTCAAAGACAAGCCACTAAAAGGGCAGTTGAACAAATATGCAGACAATTAAACAACATTGTTGATGACCGAGACTATTATTCATAAGAGAAAAGAGATCAGACATGGTGTGGGAGTGTTGTGGAAACCCACAATTATTATAAAAGTTAATATATTTAAAATCAGTTTAATTTTCTGCATGTATAATTATTTCTGTCAATAGTTAATTTCACTATCTATGAAATTTAAATAAGGTTAAAGTTAAATGACGTCAGCATTGTGACATTACGTCTTCATGACGTTGAGGTCATAATTACATTAGTAACAAAAAAACTAAGAAGCAGCAAGAACAGAAAGAAGCCAAGATGAACTAATTAATAGTTACACACAAACTACTGTTTGGAACTACTACTTGGGGAATAAACTACTATTTGGAACTACTTTCAGGAGGATAAGAAGTTGAAAGTCTACTACTACTATTGGAATGACAGAATTATAACAATAATAAATATTATTACTAATTTATATGGCTGTTTATTTATGTAGCTAGTTATACAGATAATGTGACAAAATAATAACAACATTGTGTTTGGTGTGTGAACTTTGCCACAGTTTACATCTTAACCCATTTACACTAGTGGGTACTTCTACCTTACAAAGGTCCATTTTAAAATTTTGGGGTGTCTGATATGTTTCTATTCAATATCATTTTTCTTCAAACATTACTTTCAAGGCAAATAGAGCAGTCCTTGATCAGATGGCACTATTATGTGGCATCTGATCTGGGACTACACTGTTTGCCAAAGTACAAATGCACCCTTTTAGGGATATGCAGAATAAAATGAGTTAAGCATACACACATCCCTAGAAGACCAGTTGAAAATTGTTTCTATGGAAAATATATTTAAAAGTGTTAAGTTGAATGTACGGAAAATATATTGAAAAGTCTTAAGCTGCATGTATGAGTGGACTTTATATTTTAAAACAGTCCTGGTGGTTAAAGTACTGAGAATGGTGAAGGCTGAACTTAGATATACCAATATTTCATCTGAAATGTGATTGTGGAGCCTTCCTTGGATGACGCAGCCTGCTAATGTTCACTGTGCACATCCTCTGTATAAACATTGTCCACAGAAATCACTTGTCTAAATCACTTGCCAATGTATAGAAAGGAAATTTATGATGTGTACATTTGTACCACTTGGCTCGGCATATATTCATCAATTCATTTCTAAGTCCAAATTAACTCCACGGCATCAAGATTCTATAATAAATGAATGACGATCATTTATATGCTCACAAAACTATTGAAATATTTCATACACTTTGATAAGTTTGAACAAATTCATGATTTCCACTCATCAAAAATGTGAATGGATTGAACAATATATCAATGTTTATAGCTACCACCACAGAGTAGGGAGACATACTGATTTAGTGCTGTGCATCTGTCAGTCCATCTGTCTGGTGTCAGTGCAACTCCTCAAAAACTGCTGGCCCCATTTCCACCAAACTTTACATGAGTGATCAATGGCAGGTCTAGTTGTGCATATTATCAGGATCCATGGCCGATGCCAATGAATGGGTCTTATCATAAGGAACAACAACATATATGGTTTAGGGGTGGGGATCCAAATGGTTTCTGGGATATTAAACCTTACGTGAAATGGAGTGGGTGAGGCATACCCCCTGGGGACCCATGGTCAGTGTTACTGAATGCATCTATCATAATGAACAACATAAATGGTTTAGGAGTGGGGTTCTGAATGGTTTCTGAGATGTTAAGCCTTATATGAACTGGATGGGGTGGGGCATACCCCCAGGGGATCCACAGTCAGTGCTGAATGCATCTTATAAGGAACAACAATATATATGGTTTAGAGGTGGGGTTCTAAACAGTTCCTGAGATATTAAGCCTTATATGAACTGAAGGGGGTGGGGCATACCCCAGGGGGACCCACAGTGCGTATCACTAAATGTGTCTTATCATAAGGAATAAAACGTGAAATGATAATACCCCGCCATATACTCTGTCAAAAATTGACGAAATTTGCCAATGAGAAATCCCAAAGCAGATCTCTGCAATGTCAATGCACACATCAAATCTGGTGTAAATCCATTGAGATTTACTCAAGTTACTGTCCTGAAATGAAAGTAGGGACCTGTCCCGGGCAGATAACTCTGATGAAAATGGACCAAATTTGCCTATCAGCAATCTCAAAGCAGATCTTCATAATATCAATGCACACATCAAGTTTGGTGAAAATCCATTGATATTTATTAAAGTTATCCGGTAATGAAAACATGGATCTGTCGTGGGCAGATAACCCTGTTAAAAAATGACGAAATTTGTCCAATAACAATCCCAGACCAGACCTCAACAATATCAATGCACACATCAAGTTTGGTGAAAATCCATTGACATTTACTCAAGTTATCGTCCGGAAACAAAAATACGGCTGGACATACAGCAAATGTGATACCATAATACCCCGCCGCTTAACAATCCCAAAACAGATGTCCACAATATCAATGCACACACAAAGTTTGGTGAAAATCCACTGATATTTGGTAAAGTTATCATCCAGAAATGAAAATATGGATCTGTCGCGGGCAGATAACTCTGTCAAAAATTGACAATATTTGCCCATTAACAATCCCAAACCAGATCTTCACAATATCAATGCATACACCGAATTCAGTGAAAATCCATTGATATTTACTCAAGTTATTGTCCTGAAATGAAAATATGGACGGACGACAATAGAGGAACGAGTTGACGGATGTATACTACTTCTGTGTCAAAAATTATGTACAAAGTACCCTAGTGTGTCCAGAATTAGACATACAAGGGCAGGGATATTTCTAGCTCAAAGTTAGTATGGGCCCTTGAAATTGGCCAAGGGCCCATGTCCCATTCAAATACATGTAAAATTTAGAATTTTGATGCGCCTTTTCAAATTTTCATGGGCCCTCTGAAATTTTCGATGGGCCCAAGAATCCTTACTACCCACCTGAGATGAAAATAAACATTGGATTTGAATAGCTTGTATAGGTGGCCCAGCCAAAAATCAATTCAAATTAAGTCTAACATTAAAGGTTTTCACACAAAATGGATCAGACCCATTCCAGAAATATCCCTGCAAGGGTACTTTTTACATAATGTTCGACACACAAGTCAGTCAGCTTGTGTGTCTATGCAATAAATCCCATTGAAATACACAGAAGGGTCAATAATTTTAAGACACACAAGTATACATTCATCAGAGCAGACAGACAGATGGACAGACACACAGACAGCCAACGTGATACCATAATACCCCGCCACTAACGTGTGGCAGGGTATAACAACAATATTATATGGTTAAGGGGTGGAGTTCTGAATGGTTTCTGAGATATTAAGCCTTATATGAACTGTATGGGTTGGGGCTAACTCCTGGAGTACCACCAGTCAGTGTCACTGAATGCATCTTATCATAAGGAACAACAATATATATGGTTTAGGGGTGGGGTTCTGAACAGTTTCTGAGATATTAAGCCTTATATGAACTGGAGGGGATGCGGCATACCCCAAGGGGACCCCTGGTTGGTGTCATTGGATGCGGCTTACCATAAGGAACAAGAATATAATATATATATATATATATACACAGTTTAGTTGTGGGGATCTGAAGGGTTTCTGAGATAACAGGCTTCTTATTAAGTGATGGTGATGGGGCATGTCCCTGGGGGACCCTTTGAAACCCTCTTACAAAACTTCATACCAATATCTATCATATCCGCCAATTTCTGAACAATCCGTACAGTGGTTACTGAGAACCAATCCGGGGTGGAGAGAAAGCAAAAGAAGAAGAATAAGAAAAAGAAACAGAGCAAATAAAATAAGTCTCCCAACTTCATTTTTGAAGACTTAATTAATGTATTTGCAAATGTTTTACTGTCAGTTTATGGTTTTAAAATACCCCTACATGTAAACAAAATTCTTCTATATATCCATGGATGGCAATATTTTTTATAGATATATTTAAGAATTGATGGGTTTTTTTTCGTTTCATCGAGTCATGAAAGAAAAAAACCAAAGGAAGCTATGCATGATGCGTGTAGCATATTCATGCACAACAGTGCCCTTCGTTTTTTCATACATTGCTTGATGAAATGAAAAACAAATTCAATTCTTAATTAATTTTCTGTCTAATTTTGATAAATTTGCTTTCAGAAATATAAAAGCACATAGTACTTTGCCTTTATAGGAACAGGTTCGTGCGCCCAATAATATTAAATTCAGTTCATGTTTTTACCCGAGCTTAGCGCCATGACAGTGACAGATGATAAAATGCATCCTTGACGACCTTTCAAATTTGCTTAGACTGACAGGCGATTAAGATAAATGTAGAAGAATAAGAACAAAAAACGTTCAAGGTATAGGTTATTTTTTATATTAGATACAAAAGAAAAGCCAAATAAACCCAAGAAATAATTATTTTCTTAAGTTCTATTCTTTCGATTGTAACAGAGATTATCAGCAGGCATTGGGTTTTAGTGGAAATAGTGCAGTCAGAGGCTGGGCACCAGTTTTTAGTTTCAAAGAGAAATAGATGAATTTTTTCTTTCAATTGATGAGAGAGCAGGAAAACACTTTAAAGAAAATAATCAGGTAGCTCTAAACTGTTAATGGGAGATGGCATTGCAGACAGGTTACATATTTAGTAAAAGAGCACTCTGGGAAATCAGAAAATTGACTGTAATAGGGGCTGTTGTTGAGAGGTGCTATCTGTATAGGTTCAACAGTAATTCCTAGAACATCTTTGAAAGGGACAAAATAATTATATAATTTTACCTTACCTCAAAATGCTGGCTGCTGTCTCTGTTAGATAAAGGCTTGAAGAATGGTGGCTCCCTCATCGACATTGTAACCTGGAAATTATAGAGACAACTGTAGAAATTAAATGAAACAAATTGCAAACACTACATCCTTGACTGGCAATTTATAAGTTTTTACCCTCAAAAAAGAATGCTCTGGACTGTCAAAAGTCAGGAACAAAGGTCCTGAGTCATGCATATGCTTATGATCGTGTCTAAAATTATTTTTATTTATTTACCACTTTGTGTCCTCATTAACCCTTGTCCTGCTGAACCCGGATATACCCTACCTTTGCAAACAGTGTAGATCCAGATCAGTTGGCTTCTAAGAAGTCAACTGATCTGGAATTGCACTGTTTGCCATTCAGTATGTGAAGTTATATCAACAATCTGATTGGCTGAAAATTTGAAAAGGGTGTGGCATCTTAATTTATTCAGCAGGACAAGGGTTAAAACACCTAAGTGTTTTTGCTGAAAATCACAATCAGAGTATTATAATATTATTTAGCAACAAATTTTTAGTATTTTCTGTTGGGTTTTAATATAACCTAATTTACTACCACTTTTGTTGGTAAATAATGGTCAAAACTAGATGAAAACTTGCAGAATATCTCAATATATCTGAACATATTCATAAAGGTTACCTATAGAAGGTATGCATTTTTTTTTTTTTTCTCGTTTTGTTTGTAAAATGCACCTTTTCATAAAATGACATCAGTCAAACTCTGTAACTTGTCAAAATGGAGCATTCTGTCCAAGAACTCTTCTGTTATTGTAAGCTAATATCAGGGCTGTTGAAATTCCATACCCAACTTGTCCACTTTGTCCCATTTCCCCGAGGACAAGTAAGAAATTTCAAAGTACTTAGCTAAGAAGAGTATTCGGATTATGAGATATATACTAGAGGAATTTGAAAATGCAACACAAAAGAGACAAGAGCTTCGCCAAGCGGGACATTATATGCCCGTGGCAAGTAAAAAGATGCAGCACATAAACTAGCTCCTGTATAATTCAGTGCTTCCGGATATAAACTGTAAGTGGAATTACAAAAAAAAAAAAAGAAAAAAAAAGTAAATAAAAAAAATTTCATTGGGGCATAGCTCTGCTGATATTTGGTGAACTGTAACCTAAGGGTCCAAGCTGACCCAGAAATTAAGGGAAATAGGGAGAACGAAAAGTTTACAGGAATTTTCAAAGGGGCATAACTCTGCCAATAATTGGTGCACTGTAACCTCAAAATAATATGCACTGCTCCACATCATCCTGTAACTATTTATGAAGTTTCAGCTTGATCGGATTTAAACTGTAGGAGGATTAAGCCAGAAACGAAAAATTAGTAGATCTTTTCAAAGGGGTATAACTCTGCTAATATTTGGTGGACTGTAACCTTGAAACAATATGCGCTGCTCCACATCATAGTCTAACTACAAATCAAGCTTTAGCTTGATCGGATGTAAACTGTAGGAGGAGTTAGCCGGAAACGAAAAGATTACAGAAATTTTCAAAGGGGCAAAACTCTGCTAATATTTGGTGGACTGTCAGTATGGGTCCATAACATGGTCGACGGCAGCAAGTACCCAATTCCTGAACACTGCTTGACAGTGTCCTGTGATGATTTTGTCACCTTGGCTGCTGATTATTATGTAAGCTGTTGCCGCAGCTGTTTAGAAGTGGTCCCCTAGGTGACGTTGAAGGATGTAATTATCCTGATGTTGTGATGTCACTCTAGCTTGTCCAGATATAGGAAGCAGCAACTGTTTCTGTTTGCCTGACACATTGAGCAAGACGATATATTGTTGATCTAGCAACATTAAAGCAACATGCAACCTCAATTTGTGATATGCCAGTTCAAGAAGGTCTAAAATCCGACTCCAGTTTTCGTTATTTAACCTTGGCATTGATAATTTCTAAAATTTATCCTAATGTCAAAGAAACTCTGATTTGCAGACACCTTCTAAAGATGTCTAATGAAAAACTGCAATTCTACACTTCTATATGGCCATGTAGACAAGTGAATACCTCGTTGTGCATGTGCAAAGAGATCACGTGTTTACGAGCCATATGTTATTGAACTGACCACCTTGGATGATTGATTTTAGGTTGTACCCAAGCATGTATCAGAAAAACGATCTAATGCAGTGTTATTTCAAAATTATTCAAAAAAATATATGTTGCGTTTTCAAAGTCCTCTAGTATATATTTTTCTTATTTCTCACAGGAGAAGAAGTTCAAAATAGATTTTCAAAATGGCCGCTGTGGCTGCCATCTTGGATTTGCGGTCAGAATGATTTTAGCTATTTTTTATCTACAGGACATACCGATACTTTCTACCAAGTTTAAAGTCAACTGGCCTTTCAGTTCAGAAGAAGTTCAAAATAGAGTTTCAAGATGGCAGCCATCTTGGATTTCCATCAGATCAAAATGATTTTAAATATTTTGATCTACAAGTTGCTCTGACAATTCCTACCAAGTTTCAAGTCAATTGGGTTTTCCTTTCAGGAGATGCTCAAAATAGACTGTCAAGATGGCGGCCATGGGAGCAATCTTGGATTTCTGAATGGAATGGTTTTAGCTATTTTTTATTTGCAATTGCCCTGATACCTCCTACCAAATTTAAAGTCAAGTGTCTTTTCTGTTCATCAGAAGAAGCTCAAAACAAATTTTCAAGATGTTGGCTGTGGTAGCTATCTTGGATTCTTGATCATGAACCATTTTAACTATTTCTTATCTACAACTGTCGCCCTGATACTTCCTACCAAGTTTTGAGTCAGCTGGTCTTTCCATTCTAGAGAAGAAGCTCAAAATAGATTTTTTCAGATGATGGGCATGGCTGCCATCTTGGATTTTCAATCTGAATGATTTTAGCTATTTTAGATCTACAACTTGCCCCGATACATTCCTACCAAGTTTCAGTTAATTGGTCTTTCCGTTCAGAAAAAGCTCAAAATAGATTTTCAAGATGGCAGCTGTGGCAGCCATCTAGGATTTCCAATAGGATCATTTTTGGCTATTTTGGTAAAATCACCTAGGCAACACTCCTGTGAAGTTTAACTGAAATTGGCCTATGGGTGTAGGTAGCCGCAAATGAATGTTGGGGATCAATGTAGACACATGTATGTTTTTATTGAAAGACACATTTGTAGAGTCTGTAGCCCGTAGCTACCTCATTAGAATTAAAACAAAACATCATTTATTCTAAAAGCATTCAATGTTTTGTTTTAAAAAATTGTTTTGTACATTAAACTATCACTCCAAAACTATCAAAATCACCTAAACCAATATATTCAGTTGTATACAAATTTCACTTTTACGATGTAACTTGGTCTTATTTGTATCATTATCATCCTAGGCACTATTTATAAGACTCATTATTTTCCAAAACGGTATTTCTTTTTTAACCTTTGCTTAGAGGTAATGCACAAAGGAAAGTTTAACAAAGGTTCTATGGAATAAAATCATTTTATGCATTATAGAAAAACAGGAGCTACGGATAGCATTTTCTTAGCCACATCTAAGCCGCATATTAAGACAGCTTGAATCCCTTTGGTATGTCAACTAGGTCTGCTGCCATGCAATGGAAAATGAAAGCTTTGTTGGAATTAAGGCTAACATGATGATGCTATGATTAACGAAAAATAGGGGCTACTGACTACGAAAAAAGGGCTTTTTCCAGGTGTTCAACGTGTAATATCTGTGCTGTTTAGAGGTATAAAGAGACTTTTCTTTTAGACTTATGTATCTAGATTCATTTGCAGAATAACAGAAACACTCATGAAATACCTCATACTATGCTTAAAATGCTTCTAATTCACAGTATATAGACGTTACGTAGTCTATCTGTGCAAAAAAGCGTTTCTAGAGACCTATTTTTTCTGCCAACGTAGCCTATCTGTAGTAAACACTAAATGCTGCAAGTAGGATGCTGAAAAGGCCAGGCAAATAATAATGATGGTAATTTATATCAATAAAATCTCAATGCTACGGAACTCTGACAATATTTATTAGTTTAAATTAAACTGTGTTTGTCTCACAAATTATGGAGAAATACTTTAAACATGCTAGGCCGGCCTCGGTGGCTCAGTTGGATGCGCCGTCCGACTGGAGACCAGGAGGTCGCGGGTTCAACCCCTGCCGAGGTCGGCAACATTCTTTCGTGGAGATTGATCATGAAATATTTTCTATGATCATTCTCTTCCTTCCGCTGATTCAAGAAGGGTAGTTGTCAGTTTCTGGCGAAAGAATGTGCACAATACTGGTTAATCGCTTAGAGTACTACAGTGATTTATTTACAATTTTATACCTGTGTGTCCCAGGACTCGCTTGGGCTATATAAAGTGAGTCCTACTAGAAAATCATTGCGTCCATTACAGAATTTTCCACTATAACTTTGTGAGTCCTGGGACTCACTGAGATTTAAAATGTGAGTCCCAAAGCAAAAATGTGAGTACAGGACTCGGGATGCGCAGGTAAAAAAATCACTGGTACTATGACTGCCCAGTAAACGTGTGGTTAGGTAAACTGACCGCGCTCGACATGACCCCATTGGGTTGACTGGGCCGTAAAACTTCAACACAAACAAACAAACTTTAAACATGCTACAGAAATTGGAACAGGCATGTCAACGGAAGGCCAGAAAGTGACAAAAACACAATTTTCAGCAGTTTTAAAATGTTTCCCATCCTTTTTTTTCAGCGGTATATCGAAATTATCTGTTGAACAAATATATGGTTACAATCTATGGGTCTCATGAGTATTTACATTTCAACTTAAATGCAGGAAATTTGAAAAAATAAATGGATACTGGATAGTGATCCTATTTGTTTCTGACAATGGAGCCTAAACGCTAATATGGCTAGGAAACCTATTTGTATACCTACATGGACTCAAAGGATGTCTGATAATCGTCTACATATTACATATTTATGACTGTTGTGGACTTTTGTTACATTTAATCATGGCCCGAGCCAGCAGTCACTTGTTGAGTAATACATCAGTCTTTCATTATTTATTTATTAGTTTTTAATTTTATTTTTATAGAGGTGGAAGGGGGGGGGGGGGGGGCAGTGAGGGGGGAAAAGAGAGGAAGGGCATCACAAAAGAGGCGGAAGTTTGATGAATTTTTTTAAGTGAAATTTACTGTACACCTTATCACAGTGTTCAATAAATAACAATGAGCGCATCGATGTTATCTAAGAACCAATATACTGTATTTGGTTCAAGATGTTACAGCATCAGTTTTAATAGGCAAGTCTGCTACTGAGAATCAAATATACAAACTAACTATAGAACTGTAACACTCGAAAACTGTAGAAAACAAAAGTTTGAAGACAACATACAGGCCTAATAATGGACACAACATGAAAATTAAAAGTTTCTGATGTTAGGATGTTTAAATATATATTAACAATATTGATTGTGTTGGCGTTTAACAACACGTCAACACTTGCTGGTCATTTTGTGTAGTCTCCCAGACAATGGGAGACTAGAAATAGAAGAGATAGTAGAGGAGATGAAAGAGCGGGACAGAGGAGAAAGAGGAAAATGAATGAAAGTTAAGAAACAGAGGAAATAAAAACATTGCCCCTCTACCCTTACCTTGCCCAACTATCAGCTAATATCAGTTGGACGCCCCGGTGATGCAAGGTATACGACACCTTTGCCTCACCCAACCGCCCCCAATATCACGGACAGGAATCGCCATGTTTAAATTTTCACGATTTTTAATGCCATAGAGCCGCAATCCATATTCTTGGGGTATCCATCGGTGTTCCTTTGTACCTCTCCACGAAATGAAGGCTAAGTGCACCATCTTATCTTGTGTATCCAAAATGCATGCAGTTTCATTTTCCGCGTATTCAGGATGACCATTCCACCTAAAATATTTTCATTGCTTTGATAAAAATTGGTCTAAAACTGGCTTGTCGCTATTAGACTTTTTGACTAGTTTTACACCTGTGACACAGGTTTTACGGTCGGGTGCTCTAAGTTCGACTCTGTCCTACATTCGTCCCCTTGTTATGACGAACTAAGGGCAACATGTTTGGAGCACAAGTTTATGGATTACATTATGAAAAAGTGGCGATTGGCAAAAAGATATACAACAGATTCAACAAGAGGCCCATGGGCCACGGGTCGCTCACCTGAGTGACATAGCCACTGCAGATGTTATGCAACATTTTTCCAATCCTGTCATCACAACTAATGAAAAGATCATCATTTAAGCAGTTCTTAATTTTGAAGAAGAATATATATAGCATGACAGTCAATGGAGCGTGATCATTTGAACAAACTCTCAATCACATTTCAACAGTAGGATCAGTGTGAAATTTGGTGGCAAATGGCTGAGTGGTTTCTGAAAAATCATGATTTTATACATGTAAACAGCTCAGTGGCAGGGAAATAAAATAAACATAAACAAAATGGCAGCCATCTTGGATTTCCAATCAGAATGATTTTAGTCACCTTGATGCTTCCAATGAACTTTGAGTCAATTGCCCTTTCCGTTCAAGGAAAAGTTCAAAACAGATTTTCAAGATGGACGCCATGGCCACAATTTGGGATTTCCTATCACAATGATTTGAGCTATTTTTTATCTACAAGTCACCCCGATGCTTCCTACTATGTTTCGAGTCAATTGATCTTTCAGTTCAGAAGAAAGGAAAAATAGATTTTTAAGATGGCCGCCATCTTGGACTTCCGATTGGAACCATTTTAGCTATTTTTATATCTACAAGTCATCCCCGATGCTTCCTACCAATCTTCAAATCAACTGGCCCTTTGGTTCAGGAAAATAAGCTAAAAAAAGAGTTTCAAATTGTTTGGATTTCCAATCCAAACAATTTAAGCTATTTTAGATGTACAAGTCACCCCGATGCTTCCTACCAAGTTTCGAGTCAAATGGCCTTTCAGTTCAGGAGAAGAAGCGAAAAATAGATTTTCAAGATGGCTGTCATGGTGGCCATCTTGGATTTCTGATAGGGATAATTTTAGCTATTTTTGATCTACAGGTCACCCTGATGCTTCCTACCTAGTTTAAAGTCAATAAGCCTTTCAGTTCAGGAGTAGAACTGAAAAATAGATTTTCAAGATGGCTGCCATGGTGGCCATCTTGGATTTCCAATCAGAACGATTTTAGCTATTTTTGATCTATGTCACCCTGATGCTTCCTACCAAGTTTCAAGTCAATTGGCTTTTGGGTTTACGAGAAGAAGCGAAAAAAAGATGGTGGCCATCTTGGATTTCAGATCAGCAGGATTTTAGCTATTTTAATTTCTGTCATCCTGATGCTTCCTACCAAGTTTGGAGTCAATTGGCCTTTCGGCTCAGATGTAGTGAAAAATAGATCTTGGATTTCCGGCTGAAACGATTTCAGCTATTTTTGATCTACAAATCACCCCGATGCTTTCTACTAAGTTTTGAGTTAACTGGCATTTGGGTTTAGGAGAAGAAGCGAAAAATAGATTTTCAAAATGGCCGCCATGGCAGCCATCTTGGATTTACAAACGGCACGATTTTAGCTATTTTTGATCTACAAGTCACCCCAATGCCTCCTACCAAGTTTTGGATGCAGGAGAAGAAGCAAAAAATAGCTTTTCAAGCCATGGTGGCCATTTTGGATTTCTGAGCAGAACAATTTTAGCCATTTTTGATCTATAAGTCACCCTGATGCTACCTACCAAGTTTCAAATCAATTGGCTTTTGGGTTTATGAGAAGAAGCGAAAAAAAGATTTTCAAGAGGGCCAACATGGTGGCCATCTTGGATTTCAGATCAGCAGGATTTTAGCTATTTTTATCTACAAGTCCTCCTGATGCTTCCTACCAAGTTTGGAGTAAACTGGCGTTTCGGCTAAGGAGTCAATTGACTTTTGGATTTAGGAGAAGAAGTGAAAAATCAATTTTCAAGATGGTCGCCAAGGCGGCCTTCTTGGATTTACGATCTGCCCGATTTTAGCTACTTTTGATCTACAGGTCACCCAATGCTTCCTACCAAGTTTAGAGAAGTGGCCTTTTGGTTCAGGAGAAGAAGCGAAAAATAGATTTTCAAATGGCTGCCATGGCGGCCATCTTGGATATCCGATCGGCATAATTTTAGCTATTTTTGATCTACAGGTCACTCCAATGCCTCCTACCAAGTTTCGAGAACTAGCCTTTCGGTGCAGGGGAAGAAGCGAAAAATAGCTTTTCAAGATGGTGGTCATGGCGGCCATCTTGGATTTCAAATCGGAACAATTTTGGCTATTTTTGATCTACAAGTCACCCTGATGCTTCCTATTAAGTTTCAAGTCAACTGACTTTTGGGTTTAGGAGAAGAAGTGAAAAATAGATTTTCAAGATGACGGCCATGATGGCCATCTCGGGTTTACGATTGGCATGATTTTCTCTAATTTTGATCTACAAATCACCCTAATGCTTCCTACCAAGTTTCGAGTAGACCAGCCTTTCAGTGCAGGTGAAGAAGCGAAAAATAGCTTTTCAAGATGGCCGTCATGGTGGCCATTTTGGATTTCAGATCGGAACAATTTTAGCTATTTTTGACCTACAAGTCACCCTGATGCTTCCTACTAAGTTTCAAGTCAACTGACTTTCGGGTTTAGGAGAAGAAGCAAAAAATATATTTTCAAGATGGCAGCCATGGCAGCCATCTTGGATATATGATCGGCATGATTATTGCTACTTTTGATCTACAAGTCACCCTAATGCTTCCTACCAAGTTTCAAATCAACTGGCCTTTTGGTTCAGGAGAAGAAGTGAAAAATAGATTTTCAAGATGGCTGCCATGGCAGCCATCTTGGATTTCTGATCAGCACGATTTAACTATTTTTGATCTACAAGTCACCCTGATGCTTCCTACTAAGTTTCAAGTCAATTGACTTTTGGGTTTAGGAGAGGAAGCGAATAATAGATTTTCAAGACGGCCGCCATGGCCGATTTCCGATCGGCACCATTTTAGCTATTTTTGATCTATAAGTCACCCTGATGCTTCCTAGCAAGTTTGGAGTCAACTGGCCTTTTGGTTCAGGAGAAGAAGTGAAAAATAGATTTTCAAGATGGCTGCCATCTTGGATTTCCGATCAGAACGATTTTAGCTATTTTTGATCTACAAGTCACCCTGATGCTTCCAACTAAGTTTCAAGTCAATTGACTTTTGGGTTTAGGAGGAGAAGGGAAAAATAGATTAGCGACCATCTTGGATTTCAGATCAGCATTAGGAGAAGCGAAAAATAGATTTTCAAGATGGCGGTCATCCTGGATTTCTGATCGGAATGATTTTAGCTATTTTTGATCTACAAGTCACCCCAATGCTTCCTACCAAGTATCGAGTCAACTGGCCCAGGGGTGTATGAGGAGTAGGCTTATAAAGCAAATGTTGATGCCGCACGACGGACGACGGACATTGACCAACCACAATAGCTCACCAAGGGCACTTCGTGCTCAGGTGAGCTAAAAATAGACTTGCTTTACATATTGGTTTAGTAGTCTATCGATGTCGAAGGGGGATCAAATATTTGTTTGAAATGCATAAGCAGATATATTAACAATCCTTGCTGAAGGGAACTTATTTTGGGCAGTTTAGGATAGTTGAAATTCGTAAAAATACTGTAATATAGAAATACTGTCCCTTTGCTTGATAAAATAATGGACTGTGAAAGATATTTTCGGGCTTCCAGATGGACAGATGATGGATGCACAAACTGACAAACACACAGAAAAAATGATGTTGCTCTCGCTCACCTTTACCATGAGGGGAAGTGATGCAGCAAGTCTGGTTGAATTCCGCCTGGTGGTTTAGGAGAAAAATAGCGTGGCGGAGAGATAGACAGATGACGGATGCACAGAAGGATGGACGCACGGAAAATGTTGCTCTCGCACACACTTACCATGAGGGGAAGAGATGTAGCAAGTTAGGTTGAATTCCAGCCAGTAATCTAGGAAGAGATGGTGTTCTTGACAGATGAGCGGACGACGGCTGCACGGACTGATGGATGCACAGAAAAATAATTTTGCTCTCGCACACACTTACCATGAAGGGAAATAATGTAGCAAGATTGGTCAAATTCCGCCCAATGATTCCGGAGGAGAAAGTGTGAAGGACAGATGGCTGGACGATGGATGCAAGGACGGATGCATGAAAAAATAATGTTGCTCTCACAAACCCTTACCATGAGGGGACGTGATGTAGCAAGTTTGGTTGAATTCAGCCCAGTGGTTAAGGAGGAGACAGCGTGACAGACAAATAGACAGATGACAAACTCACGGACCGACGCATGGAAAAATAGTGTTGCTCTGGCACACCCTTATCATGAGGGGAAGTGATGTAGCAAGATTGGTAGAACTCCGCCCAGTGGTTTAGGAGGAGATAGCGTGATGGACTAATGGATGGACTAATGTACGGTTGGATGGACAGACAGATGGATGAGGGCGTAACATCTCCATCTTTTTTTTTTTTTTTTTTTTTTTTTTTTTTTTTTAAAAAGCGGGGGATAAAAATATTTCAAAATATTGTATGGAGAATTTTTTACCCAAAGTGCTAAACATCAATTTTCAGCAGTCAACATTTTGAAATATTATCTTATTTTTCCTAGGAAACTGGATTTGACATTTCATGCAAATTATCTCCAACTGGGACAATTTGTATGAATGCCAAATTCTGTTTTCTGCAAAAAATAAGAAAAGTATTATCGCGATATGTTGTCTGCTGTTTAATTGCCAAGAGAGTGCTAAACATCAATTTTCAGCAGACAATATTTTGAAATATTTTTTTCTCATTTTTCCCAGACACAAGATTTGACATTTCATGCAAATTGTCTCCAATTCGCATCAAATGTCAGATTCTGTTTTCTGGTTTATTTGAACCAAAAGTAATATCCTATTTTGCCATTGCGGCTCATATCTGTGACGGTACTTGTTTTCTGTTGCGGTAGGGGGTTTCATACCTCTGTGCCACAACAAAAGTTAATTTTCTTCCTAACCATATTTTCGATTTAAACAAAATTTTCAGGATATTTAGATACTTACATGTCTCTGCTATTGGTTGTAAAGTTACCAAATTTGATGACCACAGTGTCATGTGAGACTACTTGGTAATTTCCGTAAGGGTTCGGGGTAGAGGTTCATACGCGATCAACCTTATTATAGATGTTTAAATCTCGTGTGAACTTAATAAGTCAATTTATATGCAAAATATGGCCTAATTGTTACTTTGCACGTACTAACTCGCATATTCCGGAGCTTGAAATTGATAGGGATGACTAACAAATCCACTTCAGTTTGCAAAATATTGATGCGAGCAAAAAGGATGAAACACTTTATTACAAAACTGACAAAACTTTCAACAAAAGTGAGAGTGTCAAAACTTTTGTAAGGAACCTGTAGACATGTGCTTTCTTATGCAATCATGAGGAACAGGGAAAGGATAGTAAAAGCAACGTGTGGATTTCTCCAGCCAGAATTAGCCATTGAGGAAGTACTGTCCTTAACATGGCAAAAGCCTGTATATACTTTTCTCGTTGCGTCGAGTATTGCTAGCCGGGAACAAGCCTCTGTGAAATGTATGTTGGTGAGGCAAAAACTGCTGTAGGTAAAGAGGTGTACCCAAAATTACTAGATAACAAGAGCACCGCATGCAGGTGCCAATGCTCAGCTGCAGTTTCTTTTAGAAATATACAGGGCATGTTTGACATTTTTCCAACCAAAATTCTAAGTCGAAAAAGGGGCATAACTGTGCCAAAAATATGTTGAGGGTTACCTCCCCTATTGGTATGTTCCCCTTTTCATAATGAACAACTAGTCCGAGTTTGAAGTAAATATCTTCAGTAATGACAGGGATATTACAAAATGTCCAAGGTTTTCATGACAACGACGAAGTATCTCTGTCATTACTGAAGATATTTACTTGAAACTCATACTAATTGTTCATTATGAAAAGGGAAACTCATACCAATAGGGGAGGTAACCCTCAAAATATTTTTGGCACAGTTATGCCCCTTTTTCATCTTAGAATTTTGGTTGAAAAATGGTTTCACTGCGATTTCTCAAGAACTGATGGATGAATTCTGATCACGTTTGGTATTTAGCATAATTGGGAGGTTCTCCATTGCAGAAAGGAATTCGGTGACCTTGACCTAATTTTCAAGGTCA
The DNA here is from genome assembly GCA_964016985.1 of Anodontia alba. NCBI lineage: Eukaryota > Metazoa > Mollusca > Bivalvia > Lucinida > Lucinidae > Anodontia > Anodontia alba. Next base: position 118,665,324 of record OZ024824.1, read on the forward strand.
CCATGGAAGTTTGATCATTCAGAAAATGGATTTCACTGCTATATCTCCAGAACCACTGGATAGATTCTGGTCATGTTTTGTATTTAGCATAATTAGGAGGGTCTCCATTGCAGGCTTTCAAGTGCCCTCCAGTGATAAAACAGGGATAAAGTAGGGCTCAGAATTTTGAAAAAGTAGGGCAAAAGTAGGAATTTAAATCATGAAAAATAGGGATAGTAGGGATGTTCTGAGTGTTTTCAGACTTAGAAAAAGATAAGATAAGAAAACAGTTTTCTCTGAACAATAACACTACATCACCATGGTAAGGTAATACCAAAATAAGTCTTCCAAAAAAGGAGTTACAACCGAAGTAAAAATATTTCATAAACTTTTGCATCGTGACTGCTCAGATTAAGTTGATCCAATTTTAACAAACTTCGAGCAAGCGAGGAAAAAAATTACAATTTTTGGTCACTTCAAACATTTTTGGACTAAAAAGTAGGGTAGTAGGGCATTTTCAGAAAAAAGTAGGGAAATATAGGAACACCAAAAAAAAGTAGGGAAAAGTAGGAATAGTAGGAAAAGTAGGGCCCACTTGAAAGCCTGCCATTGCAGAAAGGAATTTGGTGACCTTGACCTAATTTTTAAGGTCAAACTGCAGCCGAGCGTTGGCACCCGTATGCGGTGCTCTTGTCATATATAGGGCATGTCTGACATTTTTCAACCAAAATTCTAAGTCAAAAAAGGGGCATATCTGTGCCAAAAATATTTTGAGGGTTACCTCCCCTATTGGTATGAGTTCCCCTTTTAAGTCGATAAAAGGGGCATAACTGTGCCAAAAATATTTTGAGGGTTACCTCCCCTATTGGTATGAGTTCCCCTTTTCATAATGAACAACTAGTCTGAGTTTCAAGTAAATATCTTCAGTAATGACAGAGATATTACAAAATGTCCAAGTTTTTGCACGACGACGATGCAGACGACTCCAGAGCTATGACAATACCTCGTCGTTTTTTTCAAAAACAGCCAAGCTAACCAGAAATGAGACCAAAGGACATGGATGCCGCCTGAAAAACTTAAATGCAATTTGCTAACGCCTGAAAAAACTTAAGCGCAAATTGCTAACGCCATCTCGGACTCAGACGGAGACGAAGGGACAGTCGGACAGGGTAACACTATATGCCCCTTCCACCATTTTTCAAGTGGCGGGGGCATAAAAATGCAACAGTCACATGTACATGTATACCAGGCTCTGACGGGTCTGGGTAACTTACTCATAGTTTTCTTGGGCAATTGGTTACGGGAAAAACAATTACACTCTCCTATCCCGTTCCCATAGAGGCCACCTTTTAATTAATTTAAGCTTCCAGATTTCAACTTTTGTCATGTTAGATAAGCAAAAAACACGCCCTGTATGATATTACCGGTAAATATGGTTCATCTTCTTTTGCATTTAAAATGTTTAAAACATTACTGTGCAAAAAAAAGTCTCAAATTTTGGACTACACTTGATCTTATCCCACTGCATAGGCCTACATGCAAAGAAGTCCACTGCGAAAAATCGGAAATCAATCTGCATTCTGGATTATTTATGGCTTTAATATGATCAGACTTTTAAGTAATCGATCAGCTGTTTCTCTGTAACCTATAAGTATCCTTAGCCATGTGCTCAAATCATTATCCCTTGCCACAAAATGCACATTTTTGTTAGAGCAAATAGGCTCAAGATATGTCACTAATTATAAAATTCATATTTCCTACTAACATGCATTTCAAAACCGGTAAGAGTTTAATGGCTGATTCAGAAAAGGTGATTTTTGTTCCCAGCTAAGATTGAGTGGTATAAAATAATAATATTGACTCTTTTCATTGACTCAAACACATGAAATTAGTGACTCAATTTTGCAAATGCCGTTTAGATTTCAACAATACTGTTTTGTGATCAAATAGATTTCTCTAAGCATATCACACTTAACTAGGTGAGAGTTATAAAAGTTCCGTAGCATTCGAGTATTTGTGACTTAATTTGTAAATATGTAGCTTTTAGTGGCCAAATCTGCTGCCTCCCTGTCATGGTCTGTTTACTATAGATAGGCTACATTGCTAGAACAAATAAGTCTCCAGCACACATTTTTCCACAGATAGGCTATGTAACATCTACGGTAAATGTCCTAAAATTTTGAACACTCTAAAATTTCGAACACCTAATATTTTTGCCTAAAATAATTTCTGGAAAAGTCCTAAAATCTCGAACAGCAGAAGTTTTGCAAAAAAGGGATTTCTAAAATTTCGAGCACAGCTTTCTTTATTTTTTTATCGACACATTCTAATTTCGGTAATGTTCTTTTTTTTCCATTACGGAACCCGTTCCATTACGGAACCTGAAACAAACACGTGTCGTGTTGAAAGCTACCACAAAACTTAAATGCATACAACCGTGTCATACTGAATTTTATGTACATAAATGGCATGGAAACCATATTTTAATTTTATACAAACCCAGGAGATACTGGCTGGAAATTCAAAAGGAAAAAAAAAAAAAAAAAAACTGAGACTTCCATCACAATGTTAGCCATTTCCACATGGCAGTCGCGTGGATGTCCGTGTGATTTGGGTTAGATTATGCACAGGCGGTCTAGAACTGTTGTTACCTTGTAGCAGACATGATTAATATTCTGGTTGAAAAAAGAAGGCCAGGATAAATTAATAGATCCGCCCTTAACGATCTGACTATTTGCTGTTTATTCGTGTATATCACTACTTCGCATGTCTTATTTCAAAATCTGCAAAGCATGATGCACATGTGATTATAAGAAAGCGTTACACACGACACTGTAAATTAGCATGTGCATCCACACATTCTGATCTGGGTCATTCCTGCTCATCCGTACACTGTTTTCTTCGATAAGATCTGCCCCTAAAATTTAAGTATAGTGTGCCAAAGGTTTCAATAATCACGCCGAAAATTTTTTTGTCTTGGGGATTTAAAAATGCCTCCAGCAAAACATTTGTCTGACCGTGACTGTCATGATATGATCAGCGCAGGTAATGATCATGTCCCATCAAGCCAAAATGAACCTTATCATTTGTTACAAATGTGATCAGTCTGTGCATTAGCTGGAATCTGCGCTTCATGTATTACTGTGTTTTATTACCAATGCATTAATCAGCGAATTGAGTGAACACCATTCTACACCAGACTGCATCTCGCACACTGATCTGACTTACACATATGCACAAAGGGACATTTTTGCCTGAATAGGGATCAAATGAAAGGATTAGTTTTTGCCTGAATAGGGATCAAATGAAAGGATTAGTATTGATAACAGATAATTCTTGCAATAAGTTTTGTTTTTGTGTAGAACATAATCTGTTCAACCAACGAACTAAACGACAGAATTTTTTTTTTTTTTTTTTTAAAGAAAGAAATACATGTATTGCTAAAACCGATAATAGCAGTTCACAGGTTTGACGTGTAGTTCAGTTTGGTGCAGAGCTAAAATCTTTGATCTTGATCAGGCTGCATTCAGTGCAAGCTGATCTGGTTATCCGCACTGTTGGTTTATTACTTAGGAGTGTAACAATACACCTACCTCATGATACGATACGTATTGTGATACTTACCTCAGATACGATATGTATCATGATACTTTTAATCAGAAAGAAAGAAGATATAATCATTTAACAATATTTCTTTCACGAAAATTGAGATATTTTTATGGGCCAAACAGTCTATTGTTGCGAGTGCTTTTTAGCCGAACGGAATACGGTAATTGTCGTAAGGCGAAAGAAGACGCTTACATCGATAATTAATGCATCAATAAAGCAAAATTAAGTAGGATTCAACAGAAAAACAACATTTAAGCAGTTTCTCCGCTATTTTTTTTTTTCTTAATTTTGTTTTTCAAAGTATTTTTTTTTGGGTGAACCGAACCGAACTGAAATTACCAAAAACGGACCATGAACCGATCCGCCAGCTTCATACCGTGGTTTACTTTCGGTAAATCGTTACCCCTCTATTTATGTAGGAGTCATTTCCAATAGAAACCATGACATTTGAGTCCAGCATAGACTAGATCAACATGCACATCCGCGCAGTCTATGCAGCGGGGCGGTATAATCTTGGTCTATGCATATCGCCAACAGAATGCATTATGTCCGCAAGCAGTGTGAATACTGCGCTTCAAAACGGCGGAAATTCTAATCAGTCTGCGCTTTTCACATTTAAACTCCATACACGTCACCTTTGAGGAAAGGGACTTTTGTGTTTCTGTAGTGGCTCAAACAAAATCAAATGTGAGGTACCCTTTTGAAGTTTATCTCAGTGCGGAAAAGTGAAGAGGATTGTTACGTAAGAAGACAGTGGACTAAGCCAGCTTATTTGAAGAAAGTGTGCCGAACAAACGTATCTGGTGATTAATTAGTGTACCGGATAATTAATTGTTTTGTTATGAGAAACATTTATTTGACATGGAATTAATCGGATGGAATCAAACACAAACATCAGTGTGGTAATTATTTATTAGTTCATAAATTTCACATTCAGTTTACCAATCACACATAGCAAACAAGAAAACCCTTTCGTCGTATAGGTCCTTTTTTTTTTTTTGTCGTTTCGAGTGTCCGAAAGCATCCAATAGCCAGGTCAATTTTGGCTGCAAGTGAATCTGTCCTAAAATTTCGAACAGTGAAATTTTTAGCAAATCATAATTCCTAAAATTTCGAACAGCAAGAACTGAAATTAAGTAATTTTGTTCGAAATTTTAGGACATTTACCGTATATACTGTGTAATTGTGGGAACCTCAAAAACTGAAAAAGCTAAACGAATGACACAATTTACCTTATCTGGCATACTCAAGTGATACTGTACCGATTTTTAATCCGTAAACTGCAGAATTTAGGGAAGGTATATATCACAAAAGTTTTACTTTTCTCACCTTGCATTACATATTGAAAATGTCAACTCTGAAAAATTAAGGAAAAACTTCAACTCTGAAAAATTAAGGAAAAACTCTTGCAACAGCATAACACTCAAAAAATGCCTTTTTTTTCAGCACATATAGCTAGTTTTCTCAAAATCAGATGGTCGCAGATACCCAAAACTATACATGTACATGAAGGTTATTCAACTGCGGATCCAGCAGTTTGAAACTTACACTTACCTGGTTTGATTACAGTTTTTTATGTTCATATAACATAGCTCAACCACAAAATCCCTACTTTATTGTCTCCTAGCCGATGCGTATATGGCCATATATTTAAGTAAATTAAGGGTATGCTACTCTTAGTCTAGCAATAAAAAATTTGGTCAGAGTTCTGTGACCTTTATGCATATGCCCAGCCTATATTTTTACTTTGCTGCAAGTTTCAAATCATTATCTTGAAAACTGTAGAAGTTGCAGGGACACAAAACCTGCTATGCCATGTGTATAAGACCATATATCTGTAACAGCTCAGGTATAAGACACACAAGGCAGTAGAAGCCGGCTTTTATAGGGACGTGGTAGAGTGCAGGACTTTGAATTCGGCGGACCGGGTTAAATCCCCGGTCAGGGAAAAATGTGATTTGGATTTTTTCCCCTTTCCTATTACATTTGGTGGCCAGTGTGGTGCTGGCAGCCTTGGAGCCTGACGGGCGAAGCAAGTGCTGGGTTGTCACTCGGAGCTTGCACGACATTTGTATTGGCATGGATGCACACAAATGTCTCGTTATAGGAAGGAGGAATGTAAGCCGGCTTTTATAGGGACGTGGTAGAGTGCAAGACTTTGAATCTGGCAGACCCGGTTCGATCCCAAGTTGGGGAAAAATGTGATTTGGATTTTTTCTCCTTTCCTATGATCTAAGTAAATCAAGTGTATATTACTCTTAGTCTACAAATAAAAAATTGATCAAATCATTATCTTGAAAACTGTAGAAGTTGCAGAGACACAAACCCTACTATGTCATGTGTACAAGGCCATATTTCTAAGTAAATCAAACTTATGTTACTCTAGCAATAAAAATTTGATCAGAGTTCTGTGACCTTTATGCACATGCCCATCCTATATTCTTACTTTGCTGCAAGTTTCAAATCATCATCTTGAAAACTGCTGGAGAAGTTGCCGAGACACAAACCCTACTGTTCCGTGTGTATAAGACAAATTTTCTAAGTAAATCAAGGGTACATAACTCTACCAATAATAATTTGATCAGAGTTCTTTGACCTTTATGCACATACTTTAAGTGTACATGTATATTCTTACTATGGTGCAAGTTTCAAACCATTATCTTGAAAACTGCAGGAGGAGTTGCCGAAACACGAACAATACTATAAAGTGTGACAGACAGATGGACGGACATCTGGACATACTTATGACAGTGTAAAACTATATGCCCTCCTCCACTTAGTGCCTGTGGCATAAAGGAAACTGCAAATAAAAATATCTAGAGGCAGTAAAAAAACATTAATGTTCTGCATATATATCATTACTAGCGGCATTTTTGGAGAAAAATATAGGTAAAATGTCCAAATTATAGGAAAAAATTTTGGAAATATAGAAGGGTTTAAAAAAAATTGGAAAATTCTGAAAAATATAGGAAAATATAGTTGTATAGGAATCAGTTGACAGCCTGGGAACTTCTATCAGTCATTTAATATTAGGTACCTGTAATTAATAATAATATTTTATTTCATGAATGCATACATATTTTTTATTCTTTTCTTTGTGCCTATTATCCTTAATCTTTAGAAACCCTAGATTTTCAAGAACGACATTTCTCAGCAGTGACTTGTCTGAATTCTAGAGAATTTAATAGGGTACAATAAGTAGTCATAAACCATGTGCTTTTCAAGTTGATTTATTTTCTCCCTTTAGCATGTTTAGTTAGTTTCTGATGATGATGTGTATCTTGATTTCAGCTGGCCAATTTCTTACTTCATTTTCTTTAATTGTACTTGCATAAGAGTTACATTTAACAAAATTTATTTTTTAAAAAGACTTAATTTCAGAGTACTTACATTTTTTTTAATACATCAGGGCCATTTCAAAAAAAATGAGTCAAAAGTGTGACATTGGAGGTCAAAAATAAAAATCAGTTTGAGTCAATGCTGTCTATCAAAATATTAACTTTGATGATACAGGTTTCACAAAATGTAGATGAGAAATGGAAAGAAGGAAACACGTTTTTGAAAATTTTGAATTCATTTCAACTTTTTTGTATTTTTTGTTCAATTACAGGATTTTTCCAAGATGGAATATGTTTGGAAATACATATCTTTTCCACACAATTTTATATATGTATTGACAACATATATATAAAGGAAAAATTTGACATAAAAATTGGTCATATTTGTGTTATTTATTGAGAATTTTGGCTTTTTAAAGCAAATTTAAGCACTTGTTTTTTTTATCTTTACCACAAAAAGTTTTATAAAAACCTGATTAGATAGAATTAAGCAGTAAAAGATGCACTGTGGACAACATTAAGTATCCTGCTGCATGTATGCAAAATTTTGACAGAATGTGACAAGCGGTTTTTTCTCAAGATTATTTAAAAAAATTGTTGTATTTTATAATAATTTGTTACACTCGGGACAAAATGAGAAACTTTAATATTATTCTACTTTTCATTCAATTTCTCTCTGACAGCTTGCATTTATTCTAAGTTTTATGTTGTGGAAACATTTGTAGTTGAAATAATTCAAGTTTTTACCAACCTGAAACTATATTTGTACAAAAAATAACTATAGAACACAAATAATTGAACTTTAGTACAAAGAAACTAGTCATTCTGCACAAGAAAGGCTTTCTATAAGCAATGGTTTTGTCAGGTGCTTAGGGAAAACCAATATGCTTGATTAAAATATTTAATATTGTGTCTTCACTTTATGTTAGAATGCAGCCATTTTAAAGTCTTTGGTCTGAACTGTTACACTCGGGACAAAAAAATGCTCTTTAGTTTATCAATATTGATAGAGCCGGTTTGTGACTTCCATTTAGTTCTATGGTGTCAAATTTCATCAGTATCCCTCTCCCTGAAAACACTTCAGGTGGTTTCAGCCACAACTGCTATGTGGAAAATCTATTTTGAATGTCTTCTCCTGAACTGAAAGTCCCATTTGACTTGAAGCTTGGTAAGGGAGCATCTGGGTGACTTGTAGATCAATAAAAGCTAAAATCATTGCGATCAGAAATCCAAGATGGCAGATATCTTGAAAATTAATCTATTTTTTGCTTCTTCTCTTGATCTTAAAGGCCAGTTGACTCAAAACTAAAAATTTGTAGGAAGCATCATGGTGACTGGTAGATCAAAACTGGCTAAAATTGTTCCTATTGGAAATCCAGAATGGCTGCCATGGGGGCCATCTTGAAAATCTTTTTTTTTTTTTTTTTTTTTTCCACTTCTCCTGAACCGAAAGGCCAGTTAACTTGAAACTTGGTAGGAAACATTGGGGTGACTTGTAGATCAAATATAGCTTAAACCATTCCGATCGTAAATCTATGATGGCCACAATCTTGAAACTCTATTTTGTGCTTCTTCTTCTGAACCAAAAGGCCAACAGACTTGAAACTTGGTAGGAAGCATCAGGGTTTACCTGTAGAGCACATATAGCTCAAATCTTTTCACTCAGATATCCAAGATGCCTGCCATGGTGGTCATCTTGAATTTCTATTTTTCTCTTCCTCTTCTGAACCGAAAGGCTAACTGGCTTGAAACTTGATACCGTAGGAAGCATCAGGGTGACTTTTAGAGAAAAACTAGCTAAAATCCTTCCAGTCGGAAATCCAAGATGGCCTACATGGCTGCTATCTTGGAAATCTATTTTGCGCTTCTCCTGAACCAAATGGCCAGTTGACTCTTAACTTGGTAGAAAGCATCAGGGTGATTGTAGGTCAAAAAACAGCGAAAACCTTGTCAATCGGAAATACAAGATGGTCGCCAATCTTGAAAATCTATTTTGAACATCTTCTCCTGAACAGAAAGGCCCACTGACTCTAAACTTATATGACAGGAAGTATCGAGATGACTTGTAGATCAAAAATAACTAATCATTCTGATAAGAAATCCAAGATGGTCCCACACCAGCCCTATTGAAAATCTATTTTGAACTTCTTCTCCAGAACCATATATTGGAAGTATTGAGTTGACTTGTAGTTCAGAAGCAAAAATCATTCTGACTGGAAATCCAACATAGCTGTCATCTTGAAAATCTATATTGAACCGAAAGGCCAACTGACTCAATCTTCTTTGGTAATCAGGTGAGCGATGCAGGGTTATCTTGGCCCTCTTGTTTACTTTAGGGTCTGTCTTAAGCCTCTCCCTAAACTTTCTCACTCTTTCTGCTGATGAGCCTGGCCTCTTTTTTTTCTGTAAATTTTTTTGACCTTGAGACAAAAGGCAGCTTCACAACAAATTTTGTCATTTTTCACAAATTTAACAGTTCAACTGTAAAAAGTCAAGAAATTTCATGCCACAATTCATTTCAAAAACTTTATGTCCCGAGTGTAACGCTATTTTCTTAATTTTACTGCTGTATAAAGATGATTTTTAAAATATAGGCACTTATATTTAAGTATTTTTTATGTTTTCTGTTTCATGATGCATATTTTTGACCTTATATATGAAGGTATGACTAGATTGTAAGACCATCATTTTCCAACCAAACATGATTTTTGTTGTACGCAAAGACAAAAAACATCAAGATTTTTAAAAATATTACATCAATACAGTCTTATTTCCATTAAAAGTCCCTTCAAAATTAAAGTACAAAGACTCTTCTTATAACTTGTAATGGGTTTACTTTTGTTACTTTTTATGGTACTGATTTAAGGCACTAAACAATGTACAAAGGCTTTAATGCAAATAAGGTGTTACACTCGGGACATTTGTTTTTAGGTCCATAAAAGGCACACAAGCCTTTCATCATGAAAATCTTTGGATGTATTAACTTATGGGCACTTGGTTTCATGAAATATAAAACAGAATGCAAATTAAAGCAGCATGTGGAGATGATATGAGCATTTAAAGTCAAAATGTTACACTCGGGACATTTGTGGGTTACAACACATATAATGGTGCTTGTTAAGTATACATGAACATGCATTAGTAAGTTCATGCTTTTTAGGAAGCTGTAACATTGGACTTACCAACTAGGGTTAGTCTGGCTAATATAGATCTGCTGTATGCAAATTATAATAGACTTCTTTCAAAGATTAGTGTTTTGGTGCTGACAAAATTTTCCACACATGCTTCCTTCTGAGAGGGTTCAAAAGTAACAAAATATTTGACAAAAAGTTATCCATATCCAAAAACTATATGCCGAATAACTGATGTTTACTGTGATATATAAGGTTATCTCTACAAGATTGTTTATTCTGTATGATAGCCAGATGAAAATTGATGTTTACTTTAAATGTCACACTTTTTTTGTTACACTCGGGACAATTTTGACTACTTAATGTTATAGAATTTTTTTTCTGTTGAACCTATACTTACGAAATTTGGCCGCAACTTTAACATTTTTATAACACATAATGTGGCATGAACTTATCATTAGCAAGTCTTTTCAGTTTTGGTGCAGGTCAGTTTGAAAAAAAAGACTCATTTTTTTTTAAATGGCCCATCACGAAAACATGCCTATATAATTTTGACCCCCTTAAACCCCACTTTAATATCGTAAAACTGGGGTTTACAGGGGTATACATTATTTTTCTTATTTCTGCTCAAAAACATAGATTGTGGGTACTCGCTAGAACCGCCTCGCAGAGGCAGTTCTAGCGAGTACCCACAATCTATATTTGAGCTGAAATATGAAAAATATCAGAGTTTTTTTTTCTAATTTTTGGAGGTGATCTTTTCTATATCTTTGAATAGGCGCGTTTTCATGATGCTGAGCACATATGATGGACCACGTTTATCTGACTGGCAGGTCACTTATGTGTTCCACATTAAATTATTTTAAGGTTCTTATCTCCTGTCTTTAGTGGTTTGAATTCTTGGTATCAATCCTGGGCCCCTAAGTTTTGGCCTGGGCTACTGAAATTTCTTTTTAGTAGCCCAGCTGGCTCCTGAACAATTTTGGTCAGTCTGTATGCCTGATTTTCTTAAACATCACTTTGGAGTTCCCCGAATATAGTCTTAAGTCTTTTTTTTTTTTTTCTTTTCCTGTAAGAAGCTTGTGAAAACCACAAGTGTGTGATTTATATTTTTTCATAAAATCTGAAGTAAAATGGTTTGAAAATTCTGTGAGATCTGTATTTTTTATGGGAATATCCAAATTGCCTTCCAGATGGGCCAAATTCTTTGGAATTTTATTTCAGTGTGAGATATCCCTCATTCTCATATTATCGTCCATTTCCATGTTATTGTCCAGCCTTCAATACTAGTATAGGAAAATAGCCAGCACTTCAAAGTAAGTTTACAGTAAATTCTAGCTAAAGTAATAATCTTTATTACTTATTTGTTTGCAAAATATTATTTCCAAACATTTTCTGGAGCAAAAATGTGAAATATGCAAAATTTCCTTATTTTCAAGAGGGTACCCCCAACAATTCACATTTTATAACAAAATGTCAAGTTCTAAAATGAAAACGCCCACACAGAAATTGGTATGATTGATGGTTCTGTAAAACAAAATAAGTAAATGCAAGTTTGTTTTGCTTTTGGTATTTATTTTGAACATTTTATTTGGGGTGAACGATAATATGAGAAATGTCCCAAAATGCACTAAACATTTGTAAAGGCTGGGAAAATATGAAAAAGACAGAATTTCTTGTAACTGCTTGAAGACATCATTCAAACCATACCAAACGCTGAGGTAAAGTAGTCTGAGTTTGAATTCTCATTTGACAGTCAACTGGTAATACTGGAAAAAGTTACTGTCCTTTCGACATCACTCAGAAAGGCGTTTTTTGCTTGGTGTTTTATTTTGAATGTAAACAGTTTGCTCTGATTGACCATATCTTATCAGAAACCATTTGTCTTTCCCATTTATGCGTTTAGTTCTCAAATATTTACCCTAAAATTAAATTTACGGCCAAAATTTTGGTCTGACCTATGCAATTTTGAAAGTAAAGTGATTTTTTGGAATTTTTGTCTGAAAGTAGTGATTTTTTTTTATTTTTGTCTAAGAAAATATTTTTTACTTTTCTTTGCTGAATTTGAATTATTGATGTTTCACAACAATATTGTGAAATTTTCAGAAAATTGGTCAAGCGGAACTTGTAGAAAATCTGCCTCCATGTAACCTACCCTACAGATACCTGCATAATTTGCATTCATTTTTACTATAGGAAAAAGTGAAAATATTTTTTTAAAAAAACAATGACTAGAATAAAACTTTTTGTGCATAGGTAGTTACGACAAATGGTTTTGCATTAAATCATGACAAAGATTTACAAATTTTCTTCTTTTGTGTAAAGCGCCAAGCAAAAAATGACTTTCTGAAAGATGTCGAAAGCACAGTAGGTGTACGATAACTGGAGAAAACAGCATATGGCATGTATGCATGATATCAACCAGAATTATCTTTTCAGCTGTACACTGGTAAAGTGTCCATCCTTCTTCGAAAATCGTATTCAACAGATACATGAGAAAGATTATAACAAAGTTATGAAGTTCTTGACTCTTTCTAATCAGGAGTCAGTAAGATCAACCATACACTCCCTTAAGGTATATAGCCTAGACTCATGGGTTTTGATGCACTTAAGCATTATTTGACATGTCATTAATTTCACAGACAACTCCATTTGTTTTGTGTAAGACAATCATGGACTTCTAGAACATTATTTAATAATCATTAATATAAATCTTCCTCAAATGCCTTCATAAAAATTCTACAAGAAATAGGACCACCATGGTGACTGTCATTTTGGTTTAAACTCATATGAAATGACGCATCAAATAAGCTGCTATTTTTCTTGCAAGATAGTAATTTAAGTTTTACAATAATATCAGGACCATGTTCAAGCAGCATTATTTGTCTGTTAGAACAAAATAAAATGACAAGAATCACTGTTGAATGATACCTGTATATTTTTAAAAAATCTGACCTCATTTTGCAAACTGTCGCCATATTTATGTATCAGTTTTAAGGGGTAGGATAGTTGAAGTGCTTGTTTCTCCTGCTTGCATGTAAACAATCGCCACGTCTTAATGAAATATGTTCTAAACAGATTATTTATTGTCAGCAAAAATATTTTTCTTCAAATTATTTATGCTTGGCATCAAAAAATACGCAGAAAATTACTTTATGAATTTCTCTTCGTCCAGTTGCAAAATATTTTTAATTAAGACCTTATATTTATTTGAAAAGTAATATTGTGTATGCAACAGCATTTCAACCATATATCATACTTGCGAATAAATGCATTCGGTGACACTGTAACAGGGTAGCCTAGAGTCGTGGGTTTTGACGCACTTAAGCATTATTTGACAGGTCGTTAATTTCACAGACATCTCCCAGTACATTTGTTTTGTGTAAGACAATTATAGACTTCTAGAACATTATTTAATATCATAAAAATAAGTTTGCATCAACTGCCTTCATAAAAATTCCAAGTGAAATAGGACCACCATGGTGATTGTCATTTTGATTTACACTCATATGAAATGACGCATCTAATAGGCTGCTATTTTTCTTGCAACATAGAAATTTAAGTTTTACAATAATACCAGGACCATGTTCAGGGAGCATCATTTTGAATTTCTCTTTTTCCAGTTGCAAAATATTTTCATTTAAGACCTTACATTTTTTTGAAAAGTAATAATGTGTATGCAAAAGCATTTAAACCATATACCATACTTGTGAATAAATGCATCAGGTGACACTGTAACAGACAAGCATGTCTGATTCAGATGTAGCTGATGCATCTTTAAAGTTTTGAGCTTCAATTCAGAGGAAAAAAAGTCTTTAAGCATTTCTTTCAAAATGTTGACCATTCAAGGTTACATGGTTGTAATTTTCCAAGAAGATCTAGAATTTCTACTTAAAATACCTGGATGTGACCCTCTTATGTTGCTCTACCCCAATAACGTTGAGGCATTACAAAGAAGTTTCTGCAAGTCCAAGAATAGGAAGAAACATGTAAGCGCGTCAAATTATATGTGCGTCAAAATACATGACAGGACAATACAGGTTTGAGTCAAATGCAGCTGATGCTTCTTTAAAGTTTTGAGCTTCAATTAAAAGGAAAAAAATGCTTTAAGCATTTCTTTCAAAATGTTGACCATTCAAGGTTACATGGTTGCAATTTTCCAAGAAGATCCTGGAATTTCTACTTGCTCTATCCCAATAACGATGAAACATTACAAAAAAATTTCTACAAGTCCAAGAATAGGAAGAAACATGAAAGCGTGTTAAATTAGATGTGCTTCAAATACATGACAAATACATGACAAGACGATACTGTTTTTATCTTGCTTGTTAACGGGTAGGTGTAATCCTTGGAAAAAATCAGTTGGATTATTGGAAATTGGAAAATCCAACTAGTTCCAAGTTGGAAAAATGGGGGTGTATTCCTTGGATTTTTACCTGTTGGAAAAATGTTTTGGATTTTTACCTGTTGGAAAAATGTTTTGTAGATAGATTTAACTAATCTAAGCATGGAGGAATATGCGTCACTTTCATCTTTTTTCAACTTTGGAAAGTATTATTTTTTTAAAACTATTCTGTCTTCTGATAAAAGAATGCAAATATGTTGTTTTTTTTTTTTTTTTTTTTTTTGGTTTTGTAGTTTCTTTATTATTATTTTTTTAGTTTTTTTTATTATTATTAATTTGTTTTTGTTTTTTTTTTTTTGTTTTTTTTTTTTGTTTGAGTTTTACTGTCATCTGCTGAAAGTTTTACCCCATGCGATTGCAAAGAGCCTGCTAGCTGTCGCTAGCAGACTCAAAAATCTTATGAATTTGTTGTCTGCTGAAACTGCCCATAGCGTGGTATGGTAGACGATAATTCTCAAATGTCTCCAAAGAAAAAAAAAGTGCTCCAAAATTATGCTTTTCCTGAACAATGGATTTATTTATTAAACCCTTTTCAGTGATTATCTTTTAGTTTGACAAAGCTACTAAATTACGTAGTTATACTGGAAATTTATAGAAATTTATGCATACAAGAACCAGATAAAAAGGGCATTTGTGATAAACTAGCATATAAAGGCATAAGTAGCCGGCCTCGGTGGCTCAGTTGGATGTGCTGTCCGACTGGAGGTCGCGGGCTCAACCCCTGCTGAGGTCGGCAACATTCTTTCGTGGAGATTGATCATGAAATATGTTCTACGGTCATTCTCTCCCTTCCGCTGATTCAAGAAGGGCAGTTGTCAGTTTCTGGCGAAAGAATGTGCACGATACTGGTTAACCGCTTAGAGGACAGCCTGCCCAGTAAACTGACAACGCTCGACATGATCCCATTGGTTTGGCTGGGCCATAAAACCTCAACACAAACAAACAAAGGCATAAGTATCTGTACTTCTCCATAAAATAGGTTGTGGGTATTCATTAGAACTTCCTTGGAGAGATTATTCTAATGAAAACAACCAGCTATATTTTATTGAATAAAAAGAAAAAAAAAAACATCAAATTATCACCAAATTACCCACCTTATCTGTTTCTCTGTCTTGATCATAAACTTCGCTGATATCAGTAATTTCCCCTTATCACGCCGCTACCTATAAGGGTGGCCAAAGTCACCAAGGATTTTTTATCTTTATCTGCTTGTGGTAATTATGGTGTTATGCAATCCAAATTGTGTCTAACCTAACAGCGGACAATTACCCACCCATTTTTTTTTTTTTTTTTTTTTTTTTTTTTTTTTATAAAACTGCGGTCTGTAAATTGTCTTAAAAAATTTTTCATTCATTTATTCCTGTTTTATTGAATTATACCAGTTACTGAAGTGACAAGAAATTAAAGCTGTATTTTTGTAAAAGTTAATGTGAGGGCCAAAATTTTTGCATACATTACCTATAAAAATCCCAATTTTTGCACACCAGAAAAATTCCTTAAAATCATCCTTAAATTTGAACATGATGGGCTTAGCTTAGAACAAGAGGTCCAATCTGATGTATACGGAGTGACAAACAATGTAGACACAGATGAAGATGCTGCTCTGGGATCTTGGTCTGGACTGTTTTCCCAGACAAGTCTGTCTAAATATTCAGGAAAATTACATCATGTATTAAGTTAGAGTACATTTCAGTTTAAATTTCAAAAAGATAAACTTGCGTAGGAATGCTTGAGCCACTTTGAACACAACAAATTTTTTCTGTGCAAACATTTAAAATGCTAATTTTCACTGATTTGTTTTTCTTTGGTTTTTATGTCCTATTAGGTCTCAGCATTGTCAGTGATCTCGCAGCTGGAAGTGCCATGTGGAAAATACAAGAATATTTATTTGGGCACCTGATATTAGGCTTGTGATTACCCTTAACTTATCACATAATAGCCTAAATTCCCAACATTAAGCACGAAATATCTTGCGATGTAGATGATCTACATGCATGAAAATGTGATAAATCAGTTATACCATGGTTCTGCACATGTTCCTGCAATAATGCACTCGCTCACGCTCATGCATTATCGCATCATTATGCTCACGAACCATGGTATTGTCTCTATGTAAAAAAAACTAAAGTTAATTTTCAATAACCGAAAATTATACCATAGCTGCACCATGGGATAATTTTCAGTTTTGAAAGTACATGTAATCCCATGGTTTATTTTGAGATCTCACAGAGTGAGAATGGCTGTCAGCCCATCAGTGCACCTTAACCCTTAAAGCGCCAAGAAAAACTGTGTCTGAAAATGTCGTCTGCTGAATATTCTTGCAAACTTTTCAAACCTATTTTTGCATACCGGCAAACAGTGTGGACCAAGATCAGACTGCTTCTAGAGGAGCAGTCTGATCTGGGCCCACACTGTTTGCAAAAAATGACTTAAAAATCACAAGCAGATGACAAAGCAGATGACAACTGTTGTGATTGGCGCTTTAAGGGTTAACCTTTATCACTCTCTGGGCTAATTCCGCAGATGATGACAAAGAACAGCTTGTTGTTTTCTGGGAAAAATAAGTATTTCTAAATGTTGCCTGTTGAAATTTGTACCCAGAGTGCTAAGCATCAATTTTCAGCAGACATTTTGAAATATTTTCCTATTTTCCAAGGAAACAGGATTTGACATTTCATGCAAATTGTCTCCAAATGTCAAATTGTTTTCTGGAAAAAAATAAACATATCATCAATGTGTTGTCTGCTGAAATTGCTAAACATCAATTTTCAGCAGATACCATTTTGAAATAGTTTTCTTATTTTTCCCAGAATCT
The DNA here is from genome assembly GCA_964016985.1 of Anodontia alba. Classification (NCBI taxonomy): domain Eukaryota; kingdom Metazoa; phylum Mollusca; class Bivalvia; order Lucinida; family Lucinidae; genus Anodontia; species Anodontia alba. The sequence continues at coordinate 118,682,601 of OZ024824.1, forward strand.
GGATTTGACATTTCATGAAAACTGTCTCTTCTAGAGACAATTTGCATGAAATGTCAAATTCTGTTGTCTGGAAAAAAAATAACAAAAGTATCATCAAATATATATTGTCTGCTGAAATTGCCCAGAGAGTGGTAAAGGTTAGAGGAACTTCCAAGTACTTCTGCACTGAGCAACTTTCCATTTAAAAATGACACATTCAGTTTATTGTTGAAGTAAGAACAAAATAATACGTACATCTCAGATGCCTAATAAATTTCATCACATTTTTTTTTTAAATTCCATATTTCGAAGTGGTTTTGAATAAGTTAAGTTTCACTGGATAATGAAAGCAAGTTTATTCCTAAAAGTTCTTGCACAGTTATGATGGATTGTGTGTAATAGTGTAAATGTTTAAGTCCTGATTAAAAAATAAATAAATAGATAAATAAAAAACAAAAAAAAAAAGTTCTTGCTAAGTCATGGTGGATTGTGTGTAATAGTGGATTAAAAGTTTAATTCCTGATTTAAAAAAAAATAAATAGATAAATAAAAAATCATACACACAAAAAAAAAGTTCTTGCTCAGTTATTGTGGATTATGTGTAACAGTGGATTAAATGTTTTAAATCCGGATTAAAAAATAAATAAATAAATAGATAAATAAAAAACAACATGAATAAATAGCTAAATAAAAAACAAACAAAAAAACAACAAAAAAAACACCTAAGTGATTTTTAAATAATTAAATTACACATATCTATGAAACTTTTTAATCTTCAAATTCTATACTTTATCAAAATGGTTTCAAATGGATAAATGAATAACAACTTTTTTGTTTTTATACTTCTAGCCATTTATCATCTGCTAAAAACTGATTTCTCCATATGTGGCCCCTACCTGTTTTTCAGCTGTGCAATCTCATTGGTCAGATGTTTTTGGGTAATGTGATATGCAAGATGAATGACGTATTATCAGATGATTGACAGATCTTATCAGGTGACTTACTGGTCATATCAGATACAGTTACAAATTTGAATTTGAGTGCTTTACATAATAAAATTTATCCACTATAAATCTTAAGAAGTGGCTTAATGTCAGATTGGAATGCAACAATATCCTTGTCAATCAAACAATGGGGTTCTTTAATGCTCAGCATTCTAGGTAAAATTAGACAACAGTTTGAAATATTTCTCTCATTTTTCCCAGGAAACAGGGTTTTGACATTTCATGCAAATTGTCTCCAGTGGAGACAGTCTGCATTAAATATCAAATCCTGTTTTCAGGGAAAAGCTAGAAAACATATCACAAATTTCCCATCTGCTGAATTTGACCAGAGACTGGTACAGGTAAAGATGTAATAATTTTTAAAACAAAGGAATGATGATAGAAGGAATAAATGAGTTGTAGCCACTTTCCATGTTATTTTACGGACTAGGATGAAACTTCTGTTGTGTCATTTCTGTATTAGTTTTATGTGTTGACCAGTAAACCACAAATATGCACAAAATTAATATGTACATGATGAACAAAAATACTAAATAACACGCATAGACCATGTCTGTAACAGTGAATAGATTGCTTTGAATATTGATTGTGAAAAGAGCCAGAATATTCAAATAAAAATCAAATTGTTGTAAAAAAACAAAACCTCTTTTCTGAAAAACCTCTTGCCTCACTGAAACATCACACACCAGACACATGACATGATATTCCAACCAGTTGCATTATACTGACACCGGGCTAACCAGTTCTGATTCCTAGCTCTACTTCCTTAATGCTGAACGCCAAGCGAAAGAGCAGCTAGTACCATTTTTAAAGTCTTTGGTATGACTCGGCCGGCCATCGAACCCGCAACCTCCCGACCATAAGGCGGGCTCTCTACCAACTGGGCCACTGTGCTAGTCAGAATAAACAGTAAAGTATTTTAGGACATCTAGTCTAATAATGGGCTTCTGGGCCTTGTAGCTATGAAAAAGGGAACTTTTCATGCCCTGACCAAATTAAGCATGTGCTTTCTGAATTGAGCTTGCACAAGTAATAATAATAATAATAATAATAATCGACTTTATTTATAGAGGGTAACACATTTAGTAATCAAGTTGCCATTTTCTTAACGAAAAACAGTTCCGAATATCCTGCCCAGCATTCTAGGTATTTTAATTAAAATAACTATGGCCAATAAATTCATCCAGGGTCATTACTTAGTGAAGTGATTGTTCTTTTTGATATTTATCTGAATTTCTTCTGCATGATTAGCAATTTTACCTGCCAAAACTTCCGTACTTTTCCTAACACTTATCATGCTCTGGGCAAATTCAGCAGAGGACAAACTATTGATATTTTTTTCCTAAAAAATAGATCTGACACTTCATGCAAATTGTCATCTCAGGAGACATTATTTGCATGAGGTGTCAGATCCTATTTTCTGGGTAAAGTAAGAAATAAATTTCAAAATGTCATCTGATGAAGTTTTTACCCAGCATGCAAAATTTTTACCATAACTTTTAACCATACTTGTTTATAAATTTGAACAAGTCAATTTGGCTATCTGTTGATTGTGTCTAAAAACTGCGAGAAGGGTGCCAGACATTGTAGGTTCTGATCAGACTGTTTTTGTCATTTGTTGCGGGGTGAGGGGTAGGCAGCGGTAAAATATTTAATTTTTGTTTGTTACATGTATTCTTGTTCACTGTTTTTTTTATTTTCAAAATTAATAATAATAATAATAATAATAATAAAAGAATAATATTTGTAATCCAGACCGTGGCATCAGTCTTTTGTAGGATTCATTCATTAAAACTTCAAAGATGGTTCATTAATTAGATGAATATCTATTTTTGAATGGCCGCTGGTACAACAAAACCCAGTTCTGTTTGATATTGAAGCCCTTACAGGTATTTTATTAATTGTTATGTAAACAAACCCAATTAAGTTGTTTGTCCACTGGAAGCATCAGTGTCACCTGAGGTAAACAACTTAACAAGCAATCACATATTGTTAATGGATTGATATTATATAAGCTTGCATTTTTTTCCTTTAATCTTTTTGGGATGTATATGTCAATTTGTTTCTTATTTCTATTGTTGTTTTTTTATTTCTTTTTTATGGAAAGAGAAAGGAGGATTACAATATATGTTAGCTCTAATAGCATAGTTATAGAAATGATAAAAAAATGACACTTTATGGGAAAACAGAGTAATTTTGAAAAATAACTTCGAGTCATTCCTTCATTCCTTTTCATCTCTATTTTTTTCTGTTTGCAAAAATGTTTTTACCTTATTGATTTATCAATTTCAAAAAAAAAAAAAAAAAAAAAAAGACTTTGACTTTGCAGTCATGTTTGCATTCTTTTGAATGTTTTGAAAAATAATATTTTCTGAAGTTGAAAAAATGATGAAAATGATACATATTCCTGCATGCTTAAATTAATTAAATCTGTCTACAAAACATTTTCCAACAGGTAAAAAATCCAAGGAATACACCCCTATTTTTCCAACTTGGAATTAGTTGGATTTTCCAATATCCAATAATCCAACTGATTTTTTCCAAGGATTACTCTGACCCCTTGTTAACTCTTCTTCCTAACACTATCATCTAAGCTCACCTTAATTTTACACTATCTCACTTTTTCTTCTCTTACTAACACATCATTCACAGCACATTCAAATGATACTTGTAAGCGGGTTTTGAATTATGAGAAGATAGATAGATAGATAGTTAGATAGATTCCTGGGCTAGTTTTACCACGAAAACTAATGACGTTTGAAGGCAGCATTGACAGAACATTTTTACACTGACAGATAGAAAAAATTAAAAGACAAATTAACGCACCCGTATAGGAAGCTGGAAATAAATACTTAAACTAATGAAGATGTTATATTTGGAGCGAAATGACAGAATATGTTTGAAAAATCCCTCCGTCTGCTACATTGGTCTAAGGTCAAGGACAGCTGAGCGGTGGGGTTACCCTAAAATGCAAAAAGGAGTCCGTTTCGCAAAAAGACTACCCTAAAATACGAAGACTTCTTTCTTAGGAAAAGGTCTCCTTGTAGTGAAATGGACTATTACTTTAGCGAAAGGGAGCTTGTTTTTTTGCCCTGCCACGTTAGCCAAATTTTATCCTTTGTTTCCAGCTCATTTACTGTCCTTTCGACATCACTCGGAAAGACGTTTTTTGCTTGGCGTTTTATCAGAAACCATTTGTCTTTTCTGTTTCTGTGTTTTGTTCTCAAATATGTACCCTAAAATTAAATTTATGGCCAAAAATTGGTCTGACCTATGCAATTTCTATAGTAAAGTGATTTTTTGGAATTTTTGATTAAGAAAGTAATTTTCATGTTTCTTTTCAGAAATTGAATTATTGGTGTTTCACAACAATATTGTGAAAATTTCAGAAAAATTGAACAAGCGGAACTTGTTGAAAATCTGCCTCTAAGTTACCTACCCTACAGATTTCTGCATAATTTGCATTCATTTTTACTATGGGGAAAAGTGAAAATACTTGATTTTTTAAAAAACCAATGACTAGAATAAAACTTTTTGTGCATAGATAGTTACGACAAATGGTTTTGCATTAAATCATGACAAAAGTTTGCAAATTTACTTCTTCTGTGTACAGCGCCAGGCAAAAAACGACTTTCCAAAAGATGTTGAAAGGACAGTAGTCTGCGACACGAGGAGGTGTGACTAGGACTTGTTGACCACAACACAAGACTTTAGGTTGCCACAGCACACAGGCAGCCATTTATTATTATTTTTTTTTTATTATTATTTTCTTTATATATATTTTTTGCCATTCTGTTTTGTTTAAGGATTCTTTATATGCGCATGTTGCTTTTGTGAATGCACAGCAAAAGTTCTGACTGCGCGGATGCGCTGCCTCACCAGAACCCTTGCTGCGCATATGCTTACAGAGATACCAGTTCGTCTGCTGAGTTACATTAACCCGTTTAAGCCGAGTGCAATCTTCCACCCTTATCAAATGGACGAGTCTGTCTATCATTATAGGGATCATCATGTATATCATCATTTTAACAGGCATTGATGTATCTCACAAGCAAACAGTGAATACCCTGATGAGACTGCGCATTACGCGGCGTCTCATTTGGGTCTACACTGTTTGCGTGTATCAAATTTATGGGACGCTATGCTTAAAAGTATAGGCCTACATGAGAACATAAACATAACTAAAGCATGGTGATGTAAATAGTGCAACAACTGAAAACATTGTAACTAGTTTTGACGGGGAACAGGCGTTATCATAAGCAATTCAAGTGATGCTGCGAAAAGGAATCCTTTCCGCAAAAAGGAGTCCTTTTCGCAAAAGGACAACCCTTAAACACGAAAAGGTCCATTCCCCGGCTGGCACAGTTAAGACAATCTTTGTCGTAAGCAGGAGATAGATTTTCTAATTTGCTGTACACTCTCATTACGAAAACACGCCTATTCAAATATAAAGAAAATTTAGCCTCCAAAAACTGAAAATTTTCAGATAAAAAACTCTGATATTTTTCCTATTTCTGCTCAAAACATAGATTGTGGGTACTCGTTAGAACCGCCTCGGCGAGGTGGTTCTAAGAGTACCCACAATCTATGTTTTGAGCAGAAATAAGAAAAATAATGTATACCCCTGAAAACCCCAGTTTTACTATATAAAAGTGGGGTTTAAGGGGGTCAAATTATATAGGTATGTTTTTGTGACGTTGGACCATAATTTTTGTTCTGTTTATCACCATTTCTATACAAAATCTGTATCTTAATTCCAAGCTTTTGGACTCGTCCCCGACTAACAAAATGGAAAAAGAGTTTAACAAACAGTCACCATTACCCATATTGAACAGGGCTGTCTGTTGAACGGCCATAATTTAATATTATGAAGTTTGAGATAAGATCTTGCTTATGGCGGTTGAAATCACTGTGAAGTGTCGTTCGTCCGGCGCATCTTTCAGAAATATTTTTTTCTCTCTCTCTCTCTGCTGCCGTCTTCAGCTTCTTTGTTCCACCTTTCGCAGCTATAAAAGAAAAGTACATGTAGTTGTTGTCAATTTACATATGCGCCTAGTGAATGTGCATCTGCTCAGTCTGATTATAGTCTTCACTGTGCGCTATAGAGGTAAATAAGGACTCATAGCTTCCTGTGCCAAGCGAATACGCTGATCAGGCTGCCCGGATGCGCAGTCTGATTTCAGTATTCGTTGAGCATACATGTAAATTGTATGAATAACTGTACCCACGATCATTTAATCACTATTAATTGATATCCGTAGGTATTCGTAGATATCCATGTTCGGCGCAAAGTAAGAATCGTTACAATTCCGGAATCGCCTTGCGAGAATAAGTTTCAATTGATAAAAACAGGACACGCATCTTTCTACCAGCTAACAACGCCCCTACAATTTTAGAATTCTTTTCTCTTACTCTTTTTCTCGCAGGCAACACCCATATTTTTTTTTTCATTTCTTCTTTCTTTCTTGCTTACGCAGATAGATAGATAGATAGATAGATAGACTGGCATACTTCAGAGAACATGATTAATGGTGTTTTTTTTGTTGTTTTTTTTTGTAGTTTTTTTTTTTTTTTTTTTTTTTTTTTTTTTTTTTTTTGTGTGTGTTTTTTTGTGTTTTTTTTTTTTTTTTTTGCTTTAATTGTTGACCTATGCCATTAAGGAATTCGGAAAGAACAAGGACGCAATAAAAACAAATCAATCATGTTTCGGCTAATCAATAAATTAACTACATGGATTAATAATAATCCATTGACCTACCCAATATAAGTCTAGAGTCCAATTTGCTTGCAGAAATATCAGCTTGTACCTAACCAATATAAGCCCAGTCCAATGTTTGGACGTAGGCAAATAATGTACACCCAGAGAGGACGCAACAGTTAGCGGCGTCTGACCAGGGTCTCCACAGTTTGCTTGCAGAAATGTCTACTTGTTCCTAACCAATTTCAGCTTAGAGTCCATTTTTTTTGAACGTATGCAAACAATGTAGATCCAGAGCTGACGCCGCAGTTAGCGGCGTCTAATTAGGGTCTCCACTGTTTACTTGCAGAAATGTCAACATACCTAGCCAATATAAGCCAAGAGTCCAATGTTTGGGTGTAGGCAAACAATTTGGGCCCAGAGCGGGTGCCGCAATTAGCGGCGTCTGTTCAGGATCTCCACAGTTTGCTTGCAGAAATGTCAAGTTGTTCCTAACCAATATAAGCTAGAGTCCAATGTTTGAATGTAGGCAAACAATGTAAAAAAAGGGGTAAGAGAAAAGTCCAGGGAGTGCCACAATCACAAAACAAAACCCTTTCCAGATCCCAAGAGGAAGAGGAAACCGACAAATTCAAACAAGCACAAACCGAACAAACGTATGAAAAGCACTAAGATTAGCTCTCTCTTCCCCAAGCGAGGTAATCGCAATACTAAACGGACTGAAAAACACAAGAACAAAATGACACACGGAAAGACATACAACAAATCGCCTCGTAGAATAAACCACAAAGCAACAAAGAGTAAGACTAACACCGGGACCACCGCCTTAGAACGGTCAGTAGAGTAAACCACCAGGGGGTTTAAAGCACTTTTACAGCTAGCTAACTTCACCCTGGGTCCCGATGCTACTCTTAATACAGAAACGCATAAAAATTCGGTTCGCATAAAGGCTCCCAACTCAGTCAATGCATCAAAGCGAAAACATAAAAATCAAATTAATCACTATAATAAACAAAGACGAGCACTCATGGCTAATTCTACTGTATGCCAGAGTAAATGAAAGCCAATAGTTGAACCACGGCGGGCCAAGCCAAAGACATATCGCCAAGCTCCAACCCACTGGTTAAAGTTTTACGAAGAGACCGTCATTGAGTCTGAAGCCCGAACCGCCGTCGTGCAATTAAAGAGTGAAGTATAGCCATCAACAATGATTGGGTTGACAACTAGGCATGCAGTCTAACGCATAATATCCAGGCTATAGCCAATTCTTTTATAACGGTTAATAAGTTTTCTGAATTGCTCCGAAAAGTTAGATTTACCTACAATTTTTCTAAATCTGTACACTAAGTCACCGTAAAATTCTGGTTCCGGTATACCTTGTTGCAGAAGTGTTTTCAGACTGACGCTATATTTTTCTAACAAGGCACTAGACCTAGAGGGGACCCCGCAGCTAGAGTCGTCTGATCAGGGTCTCCACAGTTTGCTTGCAGTAATTCCAATTTGTACTTAATCAATATCAGCATAGAGTCTAATGTTTTGACGTAGGCAAACAATGTAGACCCAGAGCGGACGCCACATTTGATCAAGTCCTCCATAGTTTGTTTGCAGAAATGTCAACTTGTACCTAACGAATATAAAATGTTCACATGGACATGAAAGAGAGACTACGCCGGAACAGTGGAATGCGAAAGTTTCAAAAGAGGGTCCTTAGAATATTCTACAGCTACAGACATCGTCTGTAAGACAAATAAAACAAATAACAACCATGATGTCATTTATATACAAGGAAAACAACAATGGACCGAGAAAAGTGCCCTGCGGTACACCAGACAAAACAGGTGCCCATTGAGATTTTGCTCCATTGACTACAACCCTTTGTTGCCTATTGCACAGAAATGAATCAATCCATACTAAAGTTTTTCCACTTATGCCATATCCACGGAGTTTGCATTTCAGAAGTTCATGAGGATGAGTGTCAAAGGCCTTCTTCAAGTTCAATATAAATGTATCTACTTGACCTCCTGCATCTAAAAGTTTGGCTCAATCATTTATTACTGTAATCAACTGAGTTTCACAGCTACCGTTCTTCCTGAAAGCATGTTGCTTGTCTGACCGAAGCTTGTGTTCATCAAGATGAGCCATAATATTTGTACATACTATGTGTTCAAGCATCTTGCAAGGAACACATGTCAAGGACACTGGACGATAGTTACTTGGTAAAGCTCTGTCGCTCTTCTTATAAAGTGGACAGATATAGCCAAAGACCATTCCTTGGGGATTTCACCCTTATCAAGAGATTTTTGGAACAAATGAGCAAATACAGGACAAAGTTCTACCGCAAGTTTTTTAAGGACTCTAGGATGAAGATCATCGTCCTTTGAGGGATTTAAAACTTTCATCATTTTTATAACACCTACATTTGAAATGTGAATGTCGCTCATAGGCGGAGCTGACTTCTAAAGTAGAGGGACCTCACTTTCCGAAGTTTTGGAGAATACATCTATAAACTGACCATTGAACTCCTCAGCCTGCTCAGTTTCAGACTCAGCAAGACCACTACCATTTCTCCTTTTGAGAGGAGGGATACCCTGATTGTCTTTCCTTTGACTGTTGGTATACCGATAGAAGTCTTTGGGGTTAACCTTAATGTCACCAATCAATTTAACATACAAATCATGCTGCTTCTTGATGTCAGTTTTAATTTGCTGTCTCAGTTCCTCAAATTTAGATCTGAGTTTACTACTGCCAGTGTTTTTGCATGAGTTTTCAATACAGTGCAACTATCCACCAAATGAACTAATATTGTAGGGGCTGAGTTGGTCAGGGGCCTAGTTTGTTGGGGCCGAGTTGGCTAGGGGCCGAGTTGGTTAAGGGTCGAGTGTGCTAGGGGCCGAGTTTGATAGGAACCGAGATGTCCTGGAATCTTTTCGGCAAATCGTAACATCTAAAAATGCTTGACCGATTAAAAAAATAACACAAGCAACAGTTTAATCTATAAAATAAAGGTATTTGAAAAAAAAAAAAAAAGAAAAAAAAGAAAACTGTTGGTTACTGATGGTGCGAGATGATGCTAAAATCCTGGTATCATAGCGCGATAAGCCCGCCCTAGTATGAAAATGGGAAGGGACGTATGGCATGCGGTATGCCGAAACAAAGATTTTGCCGGAAACAACCGAAAAAAAATTACATTACCAAAAACAAACTTCAATATCAAAAGCCGATCAAAAGTATCAATATTTAAAGATTTTTTTCTTTTAGATTATGTTTTTACAGGCTAATGACAATTTGTATACGAAATTTTAGAACAGTTTTTCCATGTTTCGCAATTTGAGAGCGTTTTTTCGTTTTACCTATATGATCTTATAGTACAATTCTGAACCAAAAAACGAACGATAAAATCAATACAACGCCTATGTCCGTCCGTTACGTATTCGATATCTGTATTCAGTTCAGAAATACAGATATCTGCATTTCAAATACAGATGTCTTCATTTCAAATACAGATGTCTGCATTTCAGTATATCTGTATTTATGGTTGAAATAGAGATATCTTTATTTACTCCTCTTAGTATTTTAAAAGCAGATATCCAAAATTTAGCTTAATTAGAGATATGTGTAAGTAGTTGTGGTCATGGTACCCAAGCCATAATCCAAACTCATAAATCCGTCAACGAATTACGAATCAGAATGTTCAGACCAACAGACATGGACCCCAGAATAAAGGGTGTAATCAGGTGTCCGCGGATAGTAAGCATTTCTTGGTAAGCAAGCTTTGTCCACCATGCCCATAGGCCTGAAAGAAACGAAATGTAGGCAGAAGCGTATATTGAAATGCAGATATCTGGTTTTGAAATGCAGATATCTGTACCTGAATGATATGATAATTAACTGAGAAACATACCTCAACAATGGTGACAATTACATATGTATGTTTGTCAACAGTAAGTTTACTTTGTGTAGAGTAATAGATAAGGCGGGTATCTGATAATAACAATAGAGAGCCTCGCCAAATTTGCCACCAAACACAGGTTGGGACATCCACTAAAATGGCCTCAGTAAGGAAGTAAGGTGAACCCCAATGAATATCCACGACATACGCCCGCAAGAAAAAACAACAACAAACACACACACACACACACACACACACACACACACACACACACACACACACACACAAAATGCCTGATCACCGACACCGGCTTCTCTGCATGGATAAAAGTACAAAATATCAAGAGTGAGTTTCACGATAATATTTAATTATATATCGGAATAATGGAATCTAATAAGTTTTTATAGCCTGGATATTATGCGGCAGACTGCATGCCTAGTCGTCAACCCAATCATTGTTGATGGCTATGCTTCACTCTTTAATTGCACGACGGCGGTTCGGGCTTCAGACTCAATGACGGCCTCTTCGTAAAACTTTAACCATTGGGTTGGGGCTTGACGATATGTCTTTGGCTTGGCCCGCCGTGGTTCAACTATTGGTTTTCATTTACTCTGGCATACAGTAGAATTAGCCATGAGTGCTCGTCTTTGTTTATTATAGTGATTAATTTGATTTTTATGTTTTCGCTTTGATGCATTGACTGAGTTGGGAGCCTTTATGCGAACCGATTTTTTATGTGTTTCTGTATTAAGAGTAGCATCGGGACCCAGGGTGAAGTTAGCTAGCTGTAAAAGTGCTTTAAACGCCTCCCCCCCCCCACCCCCCACCCCCCCCCCCCCCCCCCCCCCGGTGGTTTACTCTACTGACCGTTCTAAGGCGGTGGTCCCGGTGTTAGTCTTACTCTTTGTTGCTTTGTGGTTTATTCTACGAGGCGATTTGTTGTATGTCTTTCCGTGTGTCATTTTGTTCTTGTGTTTTTCAGTCCTTTTAATATTGCGATAACCTCGCTTGGGGAAGAGAGAGCTAATCTTAGTGCTTTTCGTACGTTTGTTCGATTTGTGCTTGTTTGGATTTGTCGGTTTTCTCTTCCTCTTGGGGTCTGGGAAGGGCTTTGTTTTGTGATTGTGCCACCCCCTGGACTTTTCTCTTACCCTTTTTTTTTTTTTTTATACTTGTTTATAGTTACTTAATTGTGCGTTTTTTGTTGTACTTTATATAGAAGATAATTAATGAACGAATTTAACATGCAACTTAAAGTTACTGAATCATTGGAAGTACTCCGCAAAATATCCTTCTCTGTCATATTTAGACTTTATTAAAAAGTTTTAATGCACAATTAATCATTTGATGAACCAGTGTGTTGGACACCTTAAGTGCGGTTAACTGAGCAATCATATAGGAGTAATTACCATCTATCATGAGAGAACAGATTTTCTTTATTTATTGAAGTCATATGATGCCATTATTTCTCGAAAAAGGTAAAGCGTACACGTTTTTATTTTACATTTCTCATTTGGGCAATGTAATAGCTAGGTTTCGTCAAAAAAAAAAAAAAAGAAAAAAAAAAAGGAAATGCATATTATAAATCTTGAAAACTCTATCCCTTAATTATATCTCCCCCCATTAGGGTTGGGAAACATATTGTTTTCCCCTCCGGTCGTCTGTCTGTCTCTCTGTCTGTCTGTCACACTCGTGTCTGCTCTATAACAGGAAAATCGTTCAAGCTATCTTCACGAAACTTCATATAAATGTCAATCAACATTAGACGACGTGCAGTGCGCAAGAACCATAACGATTGCATTTATACTTTTTGAGTTATTTCCCTTTGACTCTGTCACAAAATCGTGTCCACTCTAAAACTTGAAAACCGTTCAAGCTATCTTCACGAAACTTCATATAAATATCAATCAACATTAGACGACGTGCGAGTGCAAGAACCATAACTCTTGCATTTGTACTTTTTGAGTTATTTTCCTTTGACTCTGTCACAAAATCGTGTCTGCTCTTCAACTTCAAAACCAAATATCAATCAACATTAGGCGACGTGCAGAAGGCAAGAACCACAACTCTTGCATTTATACTTTTTGAGTTAATTCCCTTAGACTCTGTGTCACAAAATCGTGTCGCTCTATAACTTCAAAACCATGTTAGCTATCGTCACGAAACTTCATTTAATTATCAATCAACATTACATGACATGTAGAGCGCAAGGACAATAACTCTTGCATTTATATTTTTTGCGTTATTTCACTTAGACTCTGTCATAAAATCGTGTCCGCTCTATAACTTGAAAACCGTTCAAGCTATCTTCACGAAACTTCATATAGATATCAATCAACATTAGACGACGTGCAGAGAGCAAGAACCATAACTCTTGCATTTATACCTTTTGAGTTATTTCCCTTGGATTTTTTCCACAAAACCGTGACAGCTCTATAACATGAAAACCGTTCAAGCTATCTTCACGAAACTTATATATAAATATCGATCAACATTAGACGACGTGCAGAGCACAAGAATCACAACGCTTGCTTTTATACTTTTTGAGTTATTTCCCTTGGAACTTTGTCCGTCACAAAATCGTGTCCGCTCTGTAACTTTAAACCTGTTCAAAATATCTTCAAGAAACTTCATGTAAACATCAATCAACATTAGACGACCAGCAGAGCACAAGAACCATAACTCTTGCATTAGTATATTTTATGAGTAATTTCCCTTGGAACTTTGTCCGTCAGAAAATCGTGTCCGCTCTGTAACTTTAAACCTGTTCAAAATATCTTCAAGAAACTGCAAGTAATTTCCCTTGGAACTTTGTCCGTCATAAAAAACGTGTCCACTTTATAACTTGAAAAACGTTCAAGATATCTTCACGCAACTTTATATGAATATCAATCAACATTAGACGACGTGCAAAGTGCAAGAACCATAACTCTTGCGTTTATACTTTTTGAGTTATTTCCCTTGGAATCTCATTAGTTAATTTAAATGTTCACTGAATGTACAATACAATATGACACAAGAAAAGGGGGAGACATCTATTATTTTGCAGAAAAACAAATTCTAGTAGTATATGATACCCCTATAAATCTTATAAGATAATTTGTGACCTAATTCTGCCAGCCTCTGTACGGTAGAATATACGTGCCTTGAGGCAATGATAAATCACATGAAATGGAGCTTTTTGCTAAATCCTTCGACTGAACCTTCGTCCATCACAAATTTACTCCACACAGTACTAGAGAAGCAGAATTACCGTTTCGATGTCAGTTGGAAAAAATTTTGTTGTGTATTTTGATGCAGACTAAGTAGTTTATTATCACCGCCTTCTTTCCCGGTAACATTCTCCCCCTCCGAATTGAAATTCGTCCTTGAATTTCTAGGAGTCCGAGAATGAGACTCAAGGAGTCAAATTAAAGCTATTGGTGTGATGACAATAATGCTGATAACACATTTAAAAATTTCTATAGGTTCAAAGGTTACATGCATTCAAAGTCGTAGTAACTTGTGTTGCTATTTATACTTTGTAACAAATCTATCCCACAATACACGATTCTGTGACGACATTTGTTCTTTTTAAATTTTACTTGGAAATTTAAATTTATTTAAATATCCGTTATTTTATTCCAGACTGCTAGGTTGGATAAAAATAGTAAGTATTCTATTACTATTGAATATTTAGACTTTATATTTCAAGTTAGAATAATTTTTAAAATGATGAAGAACAACTTAAATTAAATTAAAAAACAACAACAACAACAACAACAACAACAACAAACAAACAAACAAACAAACAAACATTTTTTTAATATTAAAAACCCAAGATACAGATCACTATGTTGAAAAAAGGCTTACCAAGAATACATTACGAAAGCACGCCTATTCAAATATATTGAAAATTTTACCACCAAATGATGAAAATTGTCAGATAAAAAAAATCTTAAAATTTTCATATTTCTGCTCAAAACATATATTGTGGGTACCCGTTAGAATCCCCTTGGTGAGGTGGTTCTAACGAGTACCCACAATCTAATCTATGTTTTTCAGCAGAAATAAGAAATAATGTATACCCCTGTAAACTCCAGTTTTACTATATAAAAGTGGGGTTAAAGGGGATCAAAATTATATAGGCATGTTTTTGCGATGAATAGATTTGTTGAAAAATATATTCCTAAAGATTATAACAAAACGTATACAATTTTTCAGTAAATTAATTTCAATAATGGCATTTTATTTAATTTCAAAGTTTTACTTATATTTTTTTTTAAAAATTAACTTTCATTTAAAAATCAAAGTAAATAAGAAAATGTAAAAACACTGCAGCTCTACATATAAATGTGGAAGAGACCTATTTCGCTTTGCATACATTCCTTGAATATTTTCAAATTAAAGTTTTCTTGAAACATTTTTAAAATTATTCATAAGAACCAATGATTGTGTTACGAGCCAGGCGTAACGAGAACGGAATGAAAATGAAACCAGCAATAAGCTTTAAAATTATTTACAAGATTTATTAACAACAACAACAACAAAATAAGACAATGTGTAAAGCAGAAACAAAAATACAAGTTAACGGTACCTTTCGAGTTTTATTGTCACAAGGTCCATCAGAAATATTCCACAAAATTTTTTAAAACTACTCCTTTTAATAACAGTTTCTGATCCCACAATTTGAAGTCCCTGAATTCAGAGTTTAATTCCAGAATGAATAAAGTTATCCAGTATAGAATGCAAAGAAACCCATGTGAAAATCTTTTCCCCCGTATATAGTGTCAAAGAATATTCCAGAGAAAGAATTTGCTATAGGCGTCACTCATTTTCTAGTTTTAGTGTTTACAAGAATGGTAACCGTCGATTTCAGTATATTGTCATTGGCTACAAAGACACATACTTCATTCGGGATCACTCTGATGCACCACAAAAATACTCAGATGCAGATGTCATTAAGATGCTGGAATATCTAATCGACAATATTTTTGTGGAGTTCGGCGGTCGGATATTTCAACAAACAATCGGCATACCGATGGGTACTAATTGTGCACCGTTACTTGCCGACTTGTTTTTATACTCGTATGAGGCGGAGTTTGTACAAAGTCTCCTCCAAGCAGGCAAGAAACACCTCGCACAACAATTCAATTTCACCTACAGATATATAGATGATGTATTGTCTCTGAAAAACACAAAATTTGCAGAGTATTTAGAATTCATCTACCCACGTGAACTTGAAATAAAGGAAACAACGGAGACTTCAGCCTCCTCCTCATACTTGGATTGTTATCTCTACATCGACAATGGAAAGCTTACTTCTAGGCTTTACGACAAACGGGATGACTTCAATTTTCCCATCGTTAACTTTCCTTTCCTGAGCAGTAATATCCCTTCTGCACCAGCATACGGCGTTTACGTTTCACAGTTAATCCGTTATGCCAGAACTTGTTCAAATTATCAGGACTTCATGGAGCGTGGGAAAGTGCTCACTCAAAAGTTGTTGAGCCAGGGGTTTCAAAAAACCAAACTGGTAGCAACACTTAAGAAGTTCTATGGGAGACATCATGATCTAGTCAATCCCTACAATGTGGCAGTTTCCAGAATTGTTTCTGATGTTTTTGCCAGTGACGCGCCATAAGTAGACTTCCCAAATCCCGGACATACGCTTCTACCGATATTTCCTTCGTTCAGACCCATGGGCATGGTGGGCGAAGCTTGCTTACCAAGTAATGCTTACTATCCGCGGACGCCTGATTACACCCTTTGTTCTGGGGTCCATGTCTGTTGGTCTGAACATTCTGATTCGTCATTCGTTTATGGATTTATGATTTTGAATTACGGCTTTGGTACCATGACCGCAACTACTTTAGCCAAGAATATTCTAAATATTCTATGGCATGCCAAAAATAGCTCAATCCAGAAAGTTCTATAAATTTCTTAAAATTTCGCGAAGTTTCTAAATATTCCAGAATGTTCTAGGACTTTACAGAATGTTCTACAGGTTTCGATGACCTTCTATAAAAGAAGCTTCTACCATGCCTGATGTCAAGATTGTATTCCTGCAAAAGAAGGCTCCATCTCTTGTTTTTCATCTTATGGATGAAAGTTAGTGGATTGTGATCACTGAAATCAACAGTAGGTGAAGAAGAGGAAGTTAGATAAACTTCAAAATGATGAAGAGCAAGAATGAGACAATAATTCTTTCTTTATTGTAGAATAACTCTTGTGATGTTTGATAAACGTTTTGGAAAAGTAACAACATTACTTGCATTTACGGCTAGCTTAAACTATTAAAATTTTGTGCCAAGAGAACTGGCTAACTCCCAGTATGGCTTTCAGTTTATCAAAAGCATTCTGGCAGTCACTGGTCCACTTTAACTTCATTATTTTGCTAAGTAAATAAGTAAGTGGCTCAGCAATGACAGAAAAATTATGAATAAATTCTCTGTAATAACCGGCCATGCCAAGAAATATCATCAATTTTCTTTTGCATGTGGGCACCGGAAAATCTGATAGCTTCAACTTTAGCTTTTGCGGGGCCCCGCAGCCTAATGGGAGGAGAGTTGACTCTTAATATAATAGGTTTCTCACCGCTGTGGTTCGAGCCTTGCTCGCTTCACATGTGGGAAAGCCATGTTCTGTTTACGGATGGTCAGGTAGTTTTCCCCGGTCTCTCCGGTTTTCGCCCACCTTTGATGAACGATCGGCTCGATATAAGTGAAATATTCTTGAAAGGGCGTAAAACCCAAATAAAAAAAACAAAACAAACAAAACACACACACACACACACCCACACACACACACACACACAAAACTTTAGCTTCTACAGATTTAACCTGACCTTGATCCACAACATGTTCTAGAAATGTTAAATTTGCATGACAAAATTCACGTTTAGAAAGATTTATTCTCACTTAGTCTGTCAAAGAATACTCTGATAGTCTCTAGATTGTGATTCCACTTATCATTGTACATGGTGTCATCATCGATGTAAAAAGGGTAAGAGAAAAGTCCAGGGAGTGCCACAATCACAAACACAATGTTCCAGTCCAGCTATAATGCAACTGATTAAGCGTTGAAATGTTGCTGGAAAAAGTTTTCGTTCCAAATGGCATTACTTTATACTGATATAATCCCTCAGAAATAACAAATGCTGAGATGACTTTGGCTCTCTCTGTGAGAGGAATTTGTCGAAATCCTTTCAGAAGACCGAATTTAGTTATACATTTTGTATTTCCAATTTTGTCAATACAGTCATCCATTCTTAGGATGGGAATAGTTTGTTTTACTCAAATTATTGAGCTTTCTGTAGTCTTTGCACATCCGATATGTTCCATCCGGTTTTGGTACAAGAATACAAGGAGAACTCCATTCACTTTGGTTTGGTTCAATGAAATCATTGTCCACCAAATATTGAATTTCTTCTTTAAGATATTTTTGTTTTGTTGGGTTCAAGATATGGATTTTATTTTACTGGTTGTGAATCCTCAACATCCACATCGTGATAGATTTTGTCAGTCCTTATCGAATGTCTGGAAATAAGTGCTCATATTCATGAATTAACTGTTTCAGTTCATTTCTCTTGACTGGATCTAGGTGTGACAGTTTCTAGTCGAGATCCTTTAGAATATCAGAATTCGTGAGTTTTGATGAAGCAGGATCAGTTTTGATCGAGTTCATGTCTTCAGAGTCTTTTTCACTTTGTTCCCGAGGGACTGAACCAACAACAAAGAAGAGCTAACCCTATCTATGTATTGTTTTAACATATTTACATAACTGCTTTTTTGTTTGCGTCTCCCAGGAGTGTTAACAATGTAATTTACATCACTAATCTTTTTATCTACAGTGTAAGAGCCGTAATAACTGCCTTGAATGTTTTTCCAGGAATAGGCAAAAGAACAAGTACCCTGTCTCCAGGCTTGAAATTTCTTTCTTTGGCATTTTCATCATACCAAAGTTTCATTTTTCTTTGTGTTGACTGGAGATTGATCCGAGCAGCATCGCAAGCTACTGACAGTCGGTCTATAACTTTAGCACTTTAAACCTTAAAAGACTCAGCAAAATTTGGAACAGAAAACTTGCCTAGTGCTTTACAGATTACAACAAATGACTTTTATGTAATTTTAGTTGGTTGGTTTGGAGTTTAACGGCCCACTAAACACTATTAATATTAAGGTCATGTCCTTCAGTTTGTGTGCCATTTTAAGACTGTCCGTCTAAAGTCAAATAAATCATTTAATTAATATGTATGAGTTTTCACACTTCAATTACTTGATTACTACCTTGATTATCACTAAGAATTAAAGATGAGCTATTACTTATACAACAGGCCAGGGTTTTCTCACCTTGATAAATCGATTGCCAAGTATCAAAACAAACATGTACATCAATAATGATTGCCGCTTTTCATTAATACTATAACTAATTGAATCAAGGATGAAAGACTATCTATCTATCTATCTAAACACCTTTATTTAAAGTCCGAAAATTCCTTTAATGGCGAAATATCTATCTATCTATCTATCTATCTATCTATCTATCTATCTATCTGTCTGTCTGTCTGTCTGACTGTCTTTATCTGTCTGTCTAAACATTTACTTTAAACCCAAAATTTCTATCAAATCCATCCAAACATACATAAGTACGTATGTACATACGTCCGTCTATCCGTCCATCCGGTTCCGGGTCGTTTCGGCCGGGTCGTTTCGGCCTGGGTCGTTTCGGTCACTTTTGGGCGTGGGACGTTTCGGCCTTGGTAGGTGGGTCGTTTCGGCCCTGAGTCATTTCGGCCCAATTTCAATATGGTAGGGTATATAAGCATGGGTTAATATATATATTGGTTTAAAGTAAATGCTGAGATGGATAGAAAGATAGATAGATGGAACAGCATGATAGATAGATAGACAGATGGATAGATAGATAGGCCGACAAAAAGACAGTCAGAACGACAGACAGGCAGACAGGCAGGCAGACAGATAGACAGACAAACAGGCAGATAGATAGATAGATAGATACATACATACATACATACATACATACAAACATAGGCAGTTAGCCAGCCAGCCAGACATTTCATCCTTTGATTTAACTGATTAAAGTAATAATTAATGTCGGATCATTCATTATGAAAACACGCCTATTCAAATATAATAATAATTCTGTGATTGCAAAAGGTTCTTCTAAAATAATGTCTGAGTCGTACATTGCTTGTAATTCTCCCGTGGAAGGTCGTAGACATGCAGTGACCTGCGATGTCTGTAAACGTTGGCAACATCGTCTTTGTCGGACAGGTAATTTATTTATTTATTTTTATTTCAATGTTTGCTGTTTACTTTGATCAAATTCTTTCAGGGATGCTAATTCAGGGTAAGTATATATATTTTTTTCTTTGCAGGCATAACACGGGACCAATATTTCGCTGCGCTGCGGAAACAAATTGACCTGAAGTTTGTTTGCCAGCCATATGTTCTGTGTATTCCACCAAAAGAAAACGACTTTGTAGAGGTACGTTTTTTTTGTTTGTTTTTTTTTGTTTGTTTTTGTTTTTTGTTTTGGCTTGGTTTTTTTTTTTTTTTTTTTTTTTTTTTTTTTTCCCTAATATTGTTATGTTTGGAGATTATTTGCAGCTTATTACAGGCACACCTGCAAATACGAAGTAATTTCAAAGATTATATTAATTTTCTATGAATGTTTAAAAGTATCCTACTGTCTGTCTGCCATCTATATCCTGTCTGAGTATGCATATGGAAAATCGCCCGTTGCTCGAAAACCGGAAATTTGTTTCCTTTTTTCCAGGTTTTCGCACAATGTGCATACTGAGAATGAGAGAGTTTAGCTATTCCCAATATGTAAATCAATTTTGACTGTAGGAACACATTTCCTTGTCAGTTAATTGTCATTTGCAGGTCTGTGATGAAGCGACGGAAGCGTTTCTAGAGCAAGCTGCCATAGCTGAAGAGGATGCCTCAGCAGTCATCAGCGAGAATCCCAGTTTAACTCTCGAAGTTCCATCGATGTCTTTGCAGGTACAAATGTATGCAAATAAACTTTCAACAACTGCATTACAATCGTTTATAGTTACTCATGTTGCGTGGTATCTAGTACTTGTCATTCGGAATGCATAGTTTGAACCATTTAGGAAATACGTAAAAAACCAGTACCAGTATTGTCAGTCAGTATCCATATTTTGAGCCATTTTGGAGATATGTAAAAAACCAGCACCAGTATGGTTTTGTTTGCGCATAATGATCAGTCACGAGAAAACCTACTTTAATGCCATTAGAGAACGACAAAGGCACAGATCAGCCTGCGCATCCGCGCAGTTTGATCAGTGCCTATGTTATTCTCTGCTAAGATAGTATAAACAATTTATAACCGTCTCATTTCAATGCGCACTTGGTATTTTTTCAATATTTCTATTATGTCAATAATTAATTCTTTGTACATGTATGTGCGTGTTACATTTCAGGGTTCAGAAGCCAGCAGTGACTTCTTCCCTGTTGCGGAGTCGACCACCACCAGCAGCTTCATCGACTTTGTAGATGCTGAGATACGTGACTCCTCGGAACAGTCCGCCAACGTTGACATCGAGATATATGATCACACAGAAGAAAGGTATATTTTATATTTCTATATGTTAGACCAATATCGCTTTACGAGTTAGGAGTTAAAAGAAAATGTGAAATAAATGAAGACAACACATTTTTACAGACCGAGTAAGTCATGTAAATTTGCGGTCTGTAAAAAATACAAAATTTAATGCTTCATTCATTTTTTCGGTGTAGCAGACGAGACCATTAACTATTCAGAAGAACAAATGAATGTAGAGGACTACAGTGATAGAAACGAAACATCGATGACCAGTGCACGCTCGTCACTTGATGCCACGTTCGACTTAGCCCATAGAAACGTCAACAATATTCAGGAAGTAATGGATTAGTAAATATTTCTTCTTTCAAGTTTCTACTGGTTTATAACAATGTAAAATTCTGAATTGAGCAACTTGTCCTAGAATACAGGATTTGACATTTTCTGCATTTTATCTCCAATGGAGAGAATTTGCATGGAATGTCAAATCCTGTTTTTCGGGAAATATAAGAAAAAAAAATATCATATACTTGTCGTTTGCTGAATTAGCCAAGACGGTGTTAAAGGTCTTTATTCTTCTTCTTTTTTTTCCGATAAAAATAGGATTTTCCTTTGATGTCTGCGCATCCGCACAGTCTGATCAGGACATTTTTCTTCGCTTATCTTGTGTTCACATATGCCTCGAAGATCCTTTTTCTCATGAGTCAGTATCTTTATAGGCATAGGAGTCGATTCACATGAAATGTCGTCTTATTGAACATAATCAAACAGAACCATTGCGAAATTTGGCACCAGGCAAAGCTCCAGATAAGAAAAATATTTTCTTATTTCTCCATGAACATATATAATGTGTTTAATCATTAGAAGCGTCTCTACGAGATACCAATAATTTATGTTTTCATTGAGAAATAAGAGCACTTTTTATCTTATCTGGAGTTATAGAGCCTTACCACAAAATGTGAAGGTCTAGATCAGTCTGCGCATCCGCGCTGTCTGCTTTTGATAAATGTGAACATTTGCGGATGAGCAGGCTTACCAAGATTATTTTAATGCTTGATAAATAATATAGGATATCCGAGACAAAACAGGCTTAACATTAAAAGAGTATACCCACAGACTCTTCATCAAACAACCAAATGATTGTTCCATCTATCAACCCTAGCCTGGAGGGACTTAAAAAAAAAAGGCCTTTGACATCACTAGACTCTTCATCAAACAACCAAATGATTGTTCTACCTATTATCCGTAACGTAGGGGGGGGGGGGGGGGGGGGGGGGGGGCACAAAAATCAGGCCGAAACGACCCACCAAATTTGGCCGAAACGACCCAGGCCGAAACGACCAAGGGCCGAAATGACCCAGGGCCGAAACGACCCGGAACGGTCCATCCATCTCGGTATAAACCCATTTGCTATATCACTAAACATTGAAGTGCGAAAGATCTATCGATTGATCAATCGACCGACCAACCGACCGACCGACCGATCAATCAATCAATCTGTCTGTCTGCTTATCTATCTATCTATCTATCTATCTATCTATCTATCTATCTATCTATCTATCCGAACAAATTGTTCAGATACCGAGGCACCTTTTTTTGATTTGAATCTATGTATGTCTATGAAAATCTAATGGTACAGTTTCCACCAAAATTTATGATAAACGGGACGTCAATTTCCCTTTTCTGGATGGCGATGTTCCCCGCGTACCTCATATGGTGTATACATATTTCAACATTAGATTTGCCAGAGCTTCTTCAAATCTTAATGCCTTTAACTGCCGTAATAAATTAAGCCCTTACTGCCAAACTTCTTAGGCAGGGGCTATCGTTATTTTAAACTTCGTAAGGCGTTTTAGAAATTTAATTTATCGCAGACTCAGTGCCTTGGTAGAAAAATATAGCGTCAGTCTGAAAACACTTCTGCAACAAGGTATATCGGAACCAGAATTTATGGTGACTTAGTGTACAGATTTAGAAAAATTGTAGGTAAATCTAACTTTTCGGACCAATTCAGAAAACTTATTAACCGTTATAAAAGAATTGGCTATAGCCTGGATATTATGCGTGGATATTATGCGTTAGACTGCATGCCCAGTTGTCAACCCAATCATTTTTGATGGCTATGTTTCACTGTTTAATTGCATGACGGCGGTTCGGGTCTCAGACTCAATGACGGTCTCTTCGTAAAACTTTAACCAGTGGGTTGGGGCTTGACGATGTGTCTTTTTTGGCTTGGCCCGCCGTGGTTCAACTATCGGTTTTCATTTACTCTGGCATACAGTAGAATTAGCCATGAGTGCTCGTCTTTGTTTATTATAGTGATTAATTTGATTTTTTATGTTTTCGCTTTGATGCATTTACTGAGTTGGGAGCCTTTATACGAACCGAATTTTTATGTATTTCTGTATTGGGAGTAACATCGGGACCCAGGGTGAAGTTGGCTAGCTGTAAAAGTGCTTTAAACCCCCGGTCCCGGTGTTAGTCTTACTCTTTGTTGCTTTGTGGTTTATTCTACGAGTCGATTTGTTTTATGTCTTACCTTGTGTCATTTTGTTCTTGTGTTTTTCAGTCCTTTTAGCATTGCGATTACCTCGCGTGGGAAGAGATAGCTAATCTTAGTGCTTTTCGTACGTTTGTTCGATTTGTGCTTGTTTGGATTTGTCGGTTTCCTCTTCCTCTTAGTGTCTGGAAAGGACTGCGGTTTGTGATTGTGGCACTCCCTGGACTTTTCTCTTACCCTTTTTTAGTATGTATACAATTAAAATTGAGACTAGGGGGTGCCCCAGGGGCAGGGGATACACTGAATTTTGCCTGCTGCATAGGCTTGGACTATTTGTGGGGTTAAAAATTTTGAATTTTACTTTTTATTTTGGGTTTGGGAAAAAAGTTGCTATTTTGTGGGGTATTGGCCACTTGCAGGCATTTTATTGGGTCACATTCAACACTGACTTTTTAGCTCACCTGAGCATGGCTCAGGATGAGCTATTGTGAACACTTCGAGCTATTGTGATCCGTCGTCGTCCGTCCGTCCGTCCGTCGTCCGTCTACATCGTTGAAGGACTTCTCCTCTGTAACCCAAGGACCAATTTTCTTCAAACTTCATGTGGAACCTTGTGTTAAAGAGGAATTGAAAAACTGTACAAAATTAATGGTCACGGCCCGTTAATCAAGATGGTGTATAGCATCATGGACTCAATGTCTACCAAGTTTGTTCAAATGATGATCCTAGGTTGACCTTTGACTTTTTTTACGGCAAGGTCAAATTTGCGTCCCCATGCATTTGTATGGGGAAAATGATGAAAAGTCATTTTCCCAAAACGAATTAAAGACTAATGGCTGAAACTTACAATGAAAGGTTAAAGTAGTAAAACATTTCAGTTATAATCAAAATTTTGTCCCCCGGGGGTTATCTGCCCTTGCCCCTGGACAATATACCTCTATCAAATTGTGTAATTTTTAAATGTCTTCTTCTCTTAAACCGCCTAAGCAATTTTCACCAAATTTCACATCGGGCCTTATGTCAAAAGGTCATTGCCAATTTGTTCAAATAGTTCTGCACCATCAAACAAGACAGCTGCCATGCCCATATATGGTAAAAAAAAAAAACTCTTGAAATTTTTCTTCTCCAGAACCAAGAAAGCTTTGGGCTGAATCTTGGTATATAGCATCGAGGTCTACCTAGTTTGTTCAAATGATGACCGTGGGTTGACCTTTGACCTTTTTACGGCAAGGTCGAATTTGATTCCCTATACATTTATATGGGGAACATGTTGAAAAGTCATTTTCTCAAAATGTAAAGACTAATGGCTGAAACTTACAATGAGTGATTAAAGTAGTAAAACATTTTAGATATAATCAAAATTTTGTCCCCAGATGGTTATCTGCCCTTGCCCCTATGCTATATACATGTATAAAATTGAGCAATTACACCAGATTTCACATGGGCCTTCTGTCGAAAGGGTATTGCCAATTTGTTCAAATGGTTCCGCGCAGTTGAACAGGATGGCCGCAATGTCCATACAAGGTGAAAACTCTTGAAAATGTTCTTCTCCGGAACCAAGAAAGCTTTGGGCTTAATCTTGGTATATAGCATTACGTAGATTTTTTTTTTTTTTTTTTTTTTTTTTTAATGATGATCATAGGTTGGGCCTTTGACCTTTTTACGGAAAGGTCAAATTTGAGTCTCTATAGATTTCTATCTATCTTCCAATATGAAGCCTCCACACAAACACCGCAATACAGCAGATAGAAAAAGTCCAAGGCCGCGCAGCAAGGTGGGTCAAAAGAGACTACAGTAGAACTTCAAGTGTGACTGCTATGCTGCTGTCACTTAACTGGAGACGTCTTGACCTACGCCGCATCAACAACAGACTCTCAGTTATGTGCAAGATCACGAATGACCTTGTTGCTATCCCCAGGGACCAGTACCTAACAGCCCTGCAGAGACAGACTAGAACCTCCCATCTAATGGCATACAGACAGATAGCTACATCCACAGACTATATTAAATACTCTTTCTCCCCCCGTACTATTGTTCACTGGAACTCACTCCCACCAGAAGTAGTCTCCCAGCCCAACGTTGATGACTTCAACCGGGCAGTTAGCCAGATAAACCACGTCTCACCCTAATTTAACAAGTGCCTTGCTTTTAATCTTGTAACTAGACCTTTTTAACAGTTCACGTTTTTACTTTCCTTTAAACTTCACAACTTTGTCTTTTCTTAACCTGGTTTTGCACTCACATGCTACAAGTCCCAGAAATGGGTTAAGCATTATTGGAAGATAGATAGATAGATGTTACAGGTATAAAACCTTGAAATATATAAATGGCTTCTTCTCTAAAACCACTTGACCAATTTTCAACGATTTCACATGGGGCCTTCTGTCGAAGGGTCCGACGGTTGACGTTTTATTCAAATGGTTCTGCATCACTGAAGAAGGGCGCCATGCCCATATATGGTAAAAACACTTACAAATCTAGCTTCTTCTCTAGTATTAAGAAAGCTTTGAGGCTGAATCTTGGTATACAGCATCGGAAACTCAAGATCTACCATGTTTGTTAAAATAATGAGATTAGGATGACCTTTGACCGTTTTATGGTATGGTCAAACTTGTGATGTTTCATGTGAATCGATTCACGTGAAATATCAAGACTTTTTTTTTTTTGTTTTAGTTAAAAACAGAAATTAACTTTAAATGTCTTAAATTGGATGTAAATCAATAATACAAGTGCAGCAAAGTCAATGATACCTCGGACCGATGGGTCCGAGATGATACAAAAAAAAAAAAAAAAAAAAAAAGTGGTTTGTGTGGACCGTTTTGCGTCTTTTTTTCACGCCGTGATCCTCGTGCTGTGCGATGCGGTTTTATTCCGATTCCATTTGGAGACCTTCGACATTTTTCCTTGCTTTAACATTAAACGTAAACAATGGCAGAAGATTTAGATTTCATACATAAGCTAGAAAACTTAAAAGAAATTAGGTAAGAGGTGCAAAAAAAAAAAAAAAAGAAGATAAATTGGTCCATTTGTACAAAGATAAATGTAGTAACCACTTCAGATCACTAACGCTTCCACCTATCGATACAGAGTCGGTCAAGACATTACAGTCGTCTATATCAGAATTTTCACTGGTCAGAATCGGAATATTTTACAGGTGGTGACACATCATTAGACATTTAAGCTAGATTTTAGAATCTGTCCGCCACCATTTACTGACCTCAGCATGTGAGTGAGCACACCTTTCAACTACACTAAACGTTAGGGTTAACTTAGAGCCTGGTCCTCTGATGGTTCTTAGGTCAGTGAGAGATCATAGTTTGTATACCTATAGACCTTTTTAAACACGGCACACAATAAACATCATACGAAACCCCTCAGTCTTTAGTTTAATGCAGAGTGTGTTCTAGCCTTGTTCCTATTGGATGGCAGAAAGTTGTTGTTTACATTTACCGGACAGTATAATTGCCGATGTTTATTCAGAAAAATAAAGCAGTTTCATTCGTCAAAAGTTTCTTTTCAGAATAGGATTCTCAGCAAGTGATCATTTAAATGTCATAAACACAAATAATATGAAAATAGGCTTAGCCTAAATGTGAGCACAGCACCCTGTCTATAGTCTCTTCAAAAGTCCTTCACAATATCATTAAAGAATGACTATCAGTATAAAAAAAATATATATAAATAAATAATAAAAATAATAAGCAATATATGTTCATGACACTTATTGACACGTGGTTCTTGTCACTTCATAACACTTATTAGTATCAAGTCCGCTCCAGTCCTGTCAACTTCCGGGAAGAAAATTGGTCAGAGCGATTTCTGCTGAAAGTATATATTGTTGTATGTTACTTTTCCTTGATCATATTCTCTACAGTAGAACTCACTTCCTTCGCGATGCGCTTCGCGAGCTGCGCTCGCTATTTATATATATTTTGACTACATGTATATAGTAGCAAAAACTAGGCGTAAAAATGGTCACCATATTGCGCTATTGCACGCCTTCCTGCTGATATCGGAAAAATATCATTGAAACAGTTGTATTTGTTGTAAGAAAAGCAGTCAGATTGCTTCTTAAAGACACATTTTTTCCTTCTTTGGCTAGACCCCCCCTTCATGATCACCCCGAATATACAGTCCTGAGAACAGGGCGCACATCAAAGCTTATCTTATCTAAGTAATTATGGAGTCATTATAAGGCTGCTAAGTCTCCTTAGGTGGGGCCCTATAAGGGTTAATTCATAAAATTGATCAGTATTCAATATGTTACTTTAGAACCAAATAAATTCGTTTGCAAATTTTGCATCTAATTAGTTGATTTTATTTGTTGATTTGTAGTGTATTACTTTATTTTTTTATTTATTTTTTTTTTAATAGTTTTTCCTAAATACAAAAGTGTTGTTTTTTTTCTTGCATTATGAAAAAAGTACAAATGAACTGAAATAGAAATAAAAAATTGAAAATATTTATTTATTTATTTATTTATTAAAGTAAATAAGAACACTGCACAATTATTCCATTTCCATTTCAGTAAAACAATACATCAATGAATATGTCAAAAAGTTCTTAGACAATTTAGAATGTGTATTTTATGCAATAAAGCTTCTCTTTTTCATGAAATACATAAATAACTAAATGAAATACTATCTATCTTCCTAATTTTCTGTATTTGATCTAAAGAAACATGTAAAGGGGGGGGGGGGGGGGGGTGGGGAGCATTTGGTGATAAATTAGCATATATGCATAAATATCTGTATTTCTTCATACAATATGTTTTGGGTTTCATTAGAACTGCCAGGGGGAGGCAATTCTCATGAATAAAAATCAGGTATATTATATTGAATAAACAGAAAAAAATCATCAAATTATCACCAAATTACCCATCTTATTTGTTTCTTATTTGTTTCTCTCTATTCATCATAAACTTTGCTGATATATAATCTAATTTCCCCTTATCAGGCCCCTACCTGTAAGGGTGGCCAAAGTCACCAAGAATTTCTTATCTTAATCTCCTAAGAGTCATTAGGGTGTTATGCAATCCAAAATGTTTCTTTAAAGCTGTATTTTAAAACACTAGATAAAATTTATGATTAAATATTAATCAAAAGTGATTTATTTTCCAAGTAAAATGTGGCTTCAATCAATTGGTATCAAAGGAACCGGAAGTGTTTTTGCCATCCACAATTTTGGGTCGCCTGGCATAACATTGTAATTGTGGTCAGTAGCCCGGATAAAAACAACAACATTAAAAAGGTCTATATTATCTGGGATATTTGCAGACTGTTAGGGTAAGATTAAGTGGTGGGCAGATTCTAAAGGTTCTTGCTCTGACATTCAGTCACCAGGGCAAACGACTGTGAAAATTAGTCTGTTCTCAGAAGTGATTGGAATCTGGCAGTAACAAGATGTTTTGCCCCCTGATCGTTTTGCCCCAGGTCATTTCGCCTCTATTTTCATCCAACAGTTGTTTTGCCCACAATAGCATTCCCACTCCCCCCCCCTCCCCACCTCCCACCTGATTTTGCGCCCAAATCATATCCCCCTAGTCCTTTCATCCACAACCCTATTTTTCAGGACAGATTCAGTTTTATTTGTCATAGCAAACTGGTCTACACACTATAGACAGTGAAAAAGGCCCATTTTAACTGCATAATACATTTACCTATGTGCTATTCTCTTCTAGATTTAAACCTTCCACAGAAAAACGGAAGGTCTTAATCCAGAAGGTCCCTTGAGACATACCTTTGTGACATCACCTTTTCTGCTGTTTGATTATGTGTTCAGTTTCTTTTCTGTGGAACAAAGAAATAAACAGGATTTGTTTATAACCGGGTGAAAAAAACCTAATTTATTTCTCTTTTCTCCAGAATATTTCTTATTTCCTGATATTCTTACATTCCTTTATTATTTCTTTCACAGATTTGATGCCGACCGTTCCAGGCATTTATGGTCATATTAAAGCGTCGTGGGATAATCATTCTAATTGTTTTTAAACATGGCACATATTATGTTACAGGGTCTGGCGTCCGTCTGCAAACTTTTTCGTTTCGGGCTAACTCCTCCTACAGTTTACATCCGATTAAGCTGAAACTTGGTATATGGTTAAACCATGATGTGGAGTAGCGCATATTGTTTCGGGGTTGCAGTCCACCCAATATTAGCAGAACTGTGCCCCTTCGTAAATTTCTGTAAACGTTTTGTTTATGGTTAACTCCTCCTACACTTTACATCTGATCAAGCTGAAACTTCATTTATAGTTAGAACATGATGTGGAGCAGCGCATATTCTTTCAAGGTTACAGTCCACCAAATATTAGCAGGGTTTGCCCCTTTGAAAATTTATGTAAACTTTTTGTTTCTGGCTAACTCCTCCTACAGTTTACACCTGATCAAGCTGAAACTTGATTAATAGTTAGACCATGATGTGGAGCAGCGCATATTTTTTAGAGATTTCAATCCACCAAATATTAGCAGAGTTATACCCCATTGAAAATGTCTGTAATTTTTTTTTGTTTTTGGCTAACTCCTCCTACAGTTTACATCTGACCAAGCTGAAACTTAGTAAAAAGTTACACGATGATGTGGAGCAGCGCATATTGCCATTATTAAATCTTTATAAATAAGTTTATTAAATGATATAGTGTTAAGAAACTTGACTAGTATCAAAACTTATAAACATAATTCTTTTTTTTTTTTTTGTTTTTAAAATACTCTTCTGAGTTGCCTGCCTTGATTAACAAAAATAAAATCAGTATAAATAAAAGTTAAAAGTTTTACAAAAGTTTTACTTGCAGCATTTTTGTTTTGTTATTGTTTGGTCAGAATATTGAAGTATAGGAAAAACACACGATGATGTGGAGCAGCGCATATTATTTCGAGGTAACAGTACATCAAATATTTGCAGTTATGTCCCTTTGAAAATTTATGTAAACATTTTGCAGCATATTGTTTAGAGGTAATAGTGTGCAAATTTTATTTTATAATAGGTATATTTTTTGTAAAAAAAAAAAAGCTATAGCCATATGAGCAAGTTATTTATTTATTTTTTTTCATCTTCTTTATTTCATTTGCACGGAAATGTTGCCATTATTAAATGTTTATATATGAGTTTATCAAATGACAGAGAATTAAGAAGCTTGACTAATACCAAAACTTATAAATCTTTTTGGATTTTTTTTGAATACTCTTCTGAGTTGCCTCCCTTGAAGTACAAAAATAAAATCAGAATAAAACAAGTTAAAGCTTTACAATTTTTTTTTTTTTTTTTTTTTGCAGCATTCTTTTTTTTTTTTTTTTGCTTTTGTTTTGTTTTGTTATTGTTTGGTCAGATATTGAAGTACAGGAAAAAGAAATCAACCAAAGGCTCATATGAGCTTATAGTATATCCATGCTTCTCCCTATTTTCCCAGGACGGAGTCGTTACTTCTCCCTAAATTTCTGGGCCAGCTTGGACCCTGAGGTTACAGTTCACCAAATATCAGCAGAGTTATGCCCCTTGAAAATTTTTTGTTTCCAATTAATTCTACTTACAGTTTACATCTGGAGCACTCAATTATACAGGAGTCAGTCTATGTGCTACATCTTATAACTTGCCATGGGTGTATAATGCCTCCGCTTGCAGAGCTTTTGTTCTTGTTCCAGATAGTCTAGTACATGCCTGGTTTGTGAGACCTGGTCATCAACTAAATGGAATTTAGTAGACAAACACAGATTGTACTGTTACAGAAGATCAACAATTGCTATGAAGAAATATGCCAAAAAGAAGAAGAATGACAGATTGGATTTGTCCGATGACAATTCTACAAAGGATGGGATCACAACCTAGCATAGCATTACTGCTGGGGGTAGGCCTCAGAGTGGTGGCATCTATACAAATGGGCATATCATTCAAAATATGTCCACCAGGCACCGGCCACTAGTCAATGGGCACCAGGTAGTCATCTTTACCAGTCACGGGGCACAAGTCACCGGTCACCTATGCATCAGCCATTGAGTGGTGAGCACTAGGCACCAGTCACCAGACACCGGTGAATGAATGTCGATCATGGGGCACCGATCAACCAGTCACCAGTCACCAGGCAGCAAACGTAGGCACTGAATACAGGGTATCCAATTATAGACATTCCTTGAGCTCGGAGTGATCAGTTATGAATGAGCCTTCAAGCTCAATGAATAAACAAAGAGTGCTGCCGCCTCTGGAGCCAGATTTCAGTACCATATCAGACCCATGTATTATTATCCAATTGCCAACAAATACTTTGAAGTCTAATAGGTCTGCTTCTCTTAAAAGACCGAGCAGAGGAGATCAGCCTAAACATAAAAAGAGGAGGAGACACAGTTCTTCCTAATCTTCCTCATCTTCTTCATCCTCTTTGTCTTCTCCCAGAAGAAGCAGAAAGTCAAAGAAGTCTAAACATTCTCATAAGAAAAGAAGATGCCGATATTCTTCTTCTGAATCTATTAATGACTATGGTCGGTATCAAAGATGGAGACAACCCTCTCCTCAGGTTGTCAATGTTCATACATCACAGCAACCTGATAGGGTTATAGAGGAACCACCAAATATACATGTACTTATTGATAATTCGGTGCACCACCCATCAAAGGATTCAGGATTGGAATCCGAACAAGAAACCTAGTCCTTTGATAATGCCATTCATGAAGTCTTCAGATTACTACTGGAGGAGATGTGTCCGAGACCTTTGGAAGATCATACTCTCTCCAGACCTCTTTCAGG
The DNA here is from genome assembly GCA_964016985.1 of Anodontia alba. Classification (NCBI taxonomy): domain Eukaryota; kingdom Metazoa; phylum Mollusca; class Bivalvia; order Lucinida; family Lucinidae; genus Anodontia; species Anodontia alba. Next base: position 118,714,976 of record OZ024824.1, read on the forward strand.
AATTGAACAACTTATGGAGTCGTGTCAACTCCTTTACAAGTTTTTCCCCACTCTAAATTGGTAGAAAATATGGATAAACTTGGTCAAGACGGGACATGTCCCCAACAGTTGGTCAGATTGTTGGCTCCTATGAGATATTACAAGAGTAAATAACAATACTTTCCTACTCAGAATACTCCCTATCTAGATACTAATGCTTCACAATTAGATAAGTTTAGCAGGGACAAATATTCTATTCCAATCAAAAACATGGAAATACGGGAACAAAAAGAGCCCGCAATTTAGTGGCTATTAATTCCCATACTGACCTATTTTTGTCGGCAGCTTATCAATGCCTGCAACAATTATCTATATCAGTCAATACCTTGTTTGAAGCGGTGGCCAAATCAATCAAGCATGCTACAGCCACGTCGACTATATGGGCCATAGAATTATTTCAGGCTAGACGCGAAGCAGCTATGGCCTCATCTAAATTTCTTATGGATCATTCTAGTCATGAACTGAGAAATGCTCCAATTAATTCTCAACAACTGTTTGACAATAAGGCCAAGGAAGTTGCAAAATCTAACTTTGAAGCACAACAACATAGTTTTTTGACTTCTTCTGCTAGTAATACAAATTTACAACAGCAAAAATCATCAGTTTTGGCTACTGGTCTGTTCAGAAAACCTAGACAGCCGACAAAAGTTTCTTGCTTAAGTAAAACCAACCAGATAGATCTAAAAATCTATCACAGTCCTATATGTCTAATACAAAAAAGGACTTCCCAAAGAGGAGTAGTAACATAAGACAGTTCCCCTCCTCTAAACCTGCCTCGTTTTCACGAAGTTCTGAAAGCCAACCCTTTCCACTGCCTATCTTACCACGTCCAGATATTCCAGAGGGAAGATTGGCCCACTTTGTGGAACAGTGGGGAGAATTTACTCAAAACAAATGGGCCCTCTCTATCGTCCAAGAAAGTTTCAGGATACCATTCAATTTGACTCCCCCTCTATCTACAGTTTCGATAAATCTGAGTCAGTCTTCCTCCCTGTGATTACAAGAAGAAATAATGGAACTTCTCCAGAAATGTGCAGTGCAAAGGATACAAGATCCGGGAACTCCCGGTTTTTATTCCCAGCTATTTCTTGTTCAAAAAAAAAAAAAAAAAACAAATGGAAAGTTACATTCTGTAATAGGTCTTTCTCTGTTGAATCTACATGTATATATAAAGAAACAACCTTTCAAAATGGAGACAGTGAAGTCAGAATGGCAGTCGATACTAGTCAACAACTGGGCTGTCTCCATAGATCTGACAGATGCTTATCTACATGTTCCGATTCATTCTCAGTCAAGGAAGTATCTTTGTTTTGTTTTCAACAATCAGGCCTTCCAATTCATGGCACTAATGTTAGGAATGTCCCTTAGTCCGTGGATTTTCTGAATTTCACCAAAAGGATGGATGTATGGATGGGGAGATCATCTCGAACTGATGAGACTGTCCTTTCATGGTCGCTGGACAGAAGAGTAATTCCAGCTCAATATCAACATTGTAGAAATAATGGTCATTCTTTTGCATTGAAGGAAGCCATACACTACATACACCACTCTTGTGTTATGATATCTTCCGACAATACAACAGTGGTCTCATATATCAACAAGCAAGGAAGAACGTATTCCCCCAACCTATGCATAGAAGTACATGTATAGGAAATCATCTGTTGGTGCCTGGAACACGACATTATCCTCAGAATTCGCCATATCCCAGGCAAATTCCTATTCTGGCAGATCATCTCTCGAGACTAGACTAACCTCTCAATACAGAATGGTCCCAAGATCAAATGATGGCAAATTGCATCTTTCAAATGCTCAATTTCCCCAATGTGGATTTGTTTGCGACTCAGTTCAATCACAAAATATCATTGTATGTATCTCCAGTTCCGGACAGTCAAGCCTTTGCGATGGACGCATTATCAATGAAAAATTTACATGCCTCTGCATTTTTGATACATCTGTTCTAACCAAATTCCGCCAATCTCGGTGCAGAATAGTTCTAATTACTCCTATTTGGCTTCAACATCCTTGGTTCTCAGAGATGTTACAGCTACTAGTCTCAGCCCCGATACAACTTCCATACTTCCAAACTTATTAACACAAGCAAAAGGAAAGTTTCAACATCAAAATCTCCCAACTTTGGCACTTCATGCTTGGGTGTTATCAAGCAATCAATTAAAATAAAAAGTTTTCGCAAAACATTGCAGAGTTTGTCTCAAAATCAAGAAAAGCATCTACTCAGAAAGTCTATGATGCAAACTGGGTCATATACTCCAATTGGTGTCATAGAAAGAAGGTTAAAATGGTCTTGGCCCCTCTTACTATCATAGCCAGCTTTTCTTCTGAGAAAAACTGTCAAATCAGTACCATCAAGGGCTATAGATCCATGATTTGAAATACACTTAAATTTAAGATTGGTAATAATGATTTCAAATACACTTAAATTTAAGACTGGCTTTCAACCACAACACGTGTGAAAACCACCTGGAAGAAGTTCAAGGAGCTGCTACCAGTTCTGTCTTCATGCCACCTCTCTTTCAAGATACGTGGCCATGTATACAGCTCTTGTATGCGGAATGCAATTCTCCATGCCAGTGAGACTTGGCCATTGACAAAGCCAAACCTCCAACATCTGCAACGGAATGACAGGGCAATGATCAGACAGATCTGCAATGTCAGGCCACAAGACATTGTCACCACCAGGTCCAGTGAGCTTCTTGCATGACTTGGCATTGAGGATCTGGACCTCATTCTGAAGGAGAGATGGTTCCCCTAGTATGGACATGTGGAATGCTCCAGTGGTGCAGTCAAGACAGCCTTTCACATACAGGTTGAGGGAAAGCATGGGCCTTGGACTGAATTTTTCAAGAATAATTTTTTACAGTGAACAGAGTTAATGACATTTTTTTATGTCACAATAATATATTGTAGCCAATTTTATCAGGTTTAGCCTCAAATCCTTTGATACTGATCAAAAATTGAAAATATGGCTCCCAAATCTGAGTGTACTGTTCAACTCACTGAGAAAATGCAGATCTACGGTCGACTTTTTGTGGGTGGCCCTATCCAAATTATACACTATGTAATGGTTTCTTTGGCCTGTATGGATAGTTAAATCATATTTACATGGAATAGCATTGCCGAAATTTTGAGTGATTCACTCATTCTTTCTAAAACATACTTAAAACGGCGGACCACCTACCTTTGTTTACAGAAATTTTGGGTTGTCACTACCTCGAGAAGTACAGGATGTGGGGTGGGAACAAATTCGCATTAACACAATTTCGAGGTAGTTCCCCTGATTTCCACCCGTGAACATAATCTCCCATTAAAAAAGAAGATACATTACCAACATGTTTTTATTTTCAGACTACCATAATAACACTTTGTATTGGGACAGACAGGCTTTAGCAAACAGTCCCAGATCAGGGTCTACACTGTTTGCCATTCAACTTAGCATGTTTTAGACTTAGGTAGTAGAAAGGACTTGTTTTAATTATGGATAAATTTTAAGTATAAGGAGTTTATTGTCCAATTATTTAGGGTAGATACAGTAATAAACCCTTTCAGCTCGGAAGACCTTACCAAATATCTAGGCAAACCATGCAGATCCAGATGAAATGGCTCATAATGAGCTGTTGTCTCTTGAGGATCTACACTGTTTGCCACTCTGTGTTGATTTCTGACTGACACCCCCTATTTGTAACAGTGGACATGTCCTAATTCAAAAGTGAAAGAATCCATTCAGAAACTGAAGGAAGAAAGGTTAATTTTTAAGAAAAAAGGTAAGAGAAAAGTCCAGGGAGTGCCACAATCACAAACCACAGCCCTTCCCAGACACCAAGAGGAAGAGGAAACCAACAAATCCAAACAAGCACAAACAGAACAAACGTACGAAAAGCACTAAGATTAGCTCTGACTTCCCCAAGCGAGGTAATCGCAATACTAAAAGGACTGAAAAACACAAGAACAAAATGACACAAGGTAAGACGTAAAACAAATTGCCTCATAGAATAAACCACAGAGCAACAAAGAGTAAGACTAACACCAGGACCACCGCCTTAGAACGGTCAGTAGAGTAAATCACCGGGGGGTTTAAAGCACTTTTACAGCTAGCCAACTTCACCCTGGGCCCCATTGCTACTCTTAATACAGATACAATACAGAAATACATGAAAATTTGGTTCGTATAAAGGCTCCCAACTCAGCCAATGCATCAAAGCGAAAACATAAAAATCAAATTAATCACTATAATAAACAAAGATGAGTACTCATGGCTAATTCTACTGTATCCAGAGTAAGTGAAAACCAATAGTTGAACCATGGCGGGCCAAGCCAAAGACATATCAAGCCCAAACCCACTGGTTAAAGTTTTACGAAGAGGCCGTCATAGAGGCTGAGGCCCAAACTGCCATCGTGCAATTAAAGAGTGACACATAGCCATCAACAATGATTGGGTTGACAACTAGGCATGCAGTCTGCCGCATAATATCCAGGCCCTCAGTGAGGCTATAGCCAATTCTTTTATAACGGCTAATAAGTTTTCTGAATTGCTCCGAAAAGTTAGATTTTTTTCCTACAATTTTTCTTAATCTGTACACTGTCACCGTAAAATTCTGGTTCCGATATACCTCGTTGCAGAAGTGTTTTCAAACTGACGCTATATTTTTCTACCAAGGCACTGTGTCTACAATAAAATTTCGAAAAGGCCTTAAGAAGTTTAAAATAACGATAGCCAGGCTAAGATGTTTGGCAGTAAGGAGTTCTGTAGGGTATATGCGGTCCACAGTTTGGTCAAAGTAAATATTGTCAATATTTAATAAATGATCAAGGTGTCTTGAAGTCGAATCAAAAGCCTCAATAGTGTCAGCCTGATTTTCACGTGAGAGAGACTTCATGAAATCTCTCTCATAACAAAAAAGAAACAAATCTGCAACAAGAGGAGCACAATTAGTTCCCGTCGGAATACCAACACTTTGCCAATAAAGTTGAGTTCCAAATCAAATAAAAATATTATCCAAAAGATAAACAAAGGCATCACAGACTTTTTGACACGACCATAAATTGTGATTATTGTATACATCAGAAGTGAAAAAGCACATTCTTCATTGCAAGCCAAATATTGGGTATTCTCCCGAATAAACATTCAGTTAATTAAATCAATAAGTTGATCTTTTATAAGATCATGAGGTAACGTAGTATACAGTGTAGAAAAATCATATGTAGACGATTTAGAAGCCTGAAAGTTTTTAGATTTAAATTTATTGAGAACATCATAGGAATTTTTAATTGACCAAAAATATCCCTTTCGTAAACAATGTCATAGTATCTAATCCAATGATTTTTAACAGCAGTAAGGCATGAAGTTAGCAGTTTGGACAAAACAGTAGTCATACATGAACTAGAATTAGCAACGAAACATGCTTTATAAGGTAGTTTATGAAGTTTCGGTAACCAATACAACGTAGGAAGTCTGTCTTGCTTTTCTTTAGTACTCACTGCAAACTTAGCAGTAATTTCGATAGAATGGGTATTAACAATAGAAGAATGGGTATTAACAATAGATCTCTCATCAGTAGTAATCTGTTCATATGTTTTGGTACTACCAAGTTTGTGTATTAGAGTATTGATATAATAAAGTTGTCACACAACAACAACATTATTAGCAGCTTTATCAGCTGGAGCCAAAACATACTTCCTATGAAATTCTTGGATACCTTGTTTCAAATATTGAAAAGATGATTTAGGCTTAGGAGGGAGGAGATCAAGGTTATTAGAGTAAAATAACACATGTTCATCAATGATCTTAAAAATCTTTAATTTCCAGTTATTTAAAGCATTAGACTCAACATGCTCTCGTTTACACCAACACGTACATCATATATCATAATCGGATTTTTGATTAACGTGCAGGTACAGGGGCAACAACCACACCAATGGGCCCCCTTCATGATAGCTGGCTTGCTGCACACATGGCAGATATCACACCAGATCTCCAGGTATGTCTGTCAGGAGGGTTGATGGCCGAGAGCTTTCACTCTCTGCAATCCTTCTCTGTCAGCTGTTTCCATGTCATCTTGGGCCTCCCAGGCCCACGTTTTCCATCAACCTGTATGTCAAAGGCTGTCTTGACTGCACCATTGGAGCATTCCACATGTCCATACCATTGGAGTCTTCTCTCCTTCAGAATGGGGTCCAGATCCTCAATGCCAGGCTGTACAAGTAGCTCATTGGACCTGGTGGTGACAATGTCTTGGGGTCTGAAATTGCATATCTGTCTGATCATTGCCCTGTCATTTCGCTGCAGGCGCTTGAGGTTTGGCTTTATCAATGGCCAAGTCTTGTTGGCATGGAGCATTGCGCTTCCCACACAAGAGCTGTACACACGGCCACATGTTTTGAAAGAGAGGTTGCATGAAGAGAGAACCAGTAGCAGATCCTTGAGCTTCTTCCAGGCAGTTTTCACACGTGTTGTGGTTGAAAGTTCACAGCCACCTGCTGCTGAGAGCATGTCTCCTAAGTAGCAAAAGGAAGCTACGACCTCAAGCTTGTCAGGTCCGACCTGGACTTCCTTCTGTGGTCTGCCATCCAAGGGGCGTGCAGTTCCCTGGCACCGTGTACATCTGTAGTCAGGGTATTTTTTCAAGCACTTTAGGCGGGCCCCCGTAGCCTAGTGGATAAGAGAGTTGACTCTTAATCCATTAGGTTTCTCACCGCTGTGGTTCGAGCCTCGCTTGGGTCATATGTGGGAAAGCCAAGTTCTGCTTACGGATGGTCAGGTGGTTTTTCTCCGGGTTCTCCGGTTTTCGCCCACCTTCGATGAACGATCGGCTCGATAAAGGTGAAATATTCTTGAAAGGGCCGTAAAACCCAAATCAAAAAAAAAAAAAAAAAAAAGCACTTTAGCCCATTGCATTTCTTGTGCACCCAGTGCTTGCAGCCATTGCAGAAGATGCTGTTGCTGCCCACTCCAGTGCGACAGACGGCGCATAAATTGGAAACTCGCCTGAACTCTGCAGGAGGTCCAGTCCCGTACCACAGATCATAATCTTTGTCTTTCCTGCATTTACTCTCAGTCCTTTTTTCTCCATTGCTTTTTCCATGTCAAGAGCATCCTGGCACATTCCTCAAGTGATTCAGCGATGATAACAAGGTCATCAGCATAGAAATCTTCCCAGGGGACCCCAGAGCGGAACTCTTGTGATAAGGCTTCAAGCACAATGAGCAGTGGGCTGAGTACTGATCCTTGGTGAACACCAACCTTCACTTCAAACTCTTCACTGTACCCAACACGGACACGGCTCCGCGCATTTGCATACGTCCCCTGCACCAGTTGCACAATCCACTCCTCCACACCTTTTTTCTCAGCGCCCACTAGATGACCTTCCGAGGTACTCGATCAGACGCCTTCTCCAGATCTACGAAAGCCATGTAGAGTCTCTTGTTGGCAGCTAGATACTTCTATTGCAGCTGCCTGACAACAAAGATTGCGTCTGTAGTGCCTCTGCCTGGGACAAAGCCAAACTGGGAATCGTTGATTAACACCAACTGTCTGATGAGGCCGTCCACAATCCTCTCCAGGATTTTCATAACCTGCTCTGTCAGCTTGAGACCATGGTAGTTGCCCCTTTCCAATGCGTCCCCCTTTCTCTTGTAGAGGCAGACAATGAAACTCTGCTCCCAGTCAGAGGGTACCTTGCCATCACGAATGATTGCAACTGCGAGGTCATGGATCATGGAGGCGCCCATGTCACCGGCTGCTCGTATCATCTCCACCACTATGCCTGATGGGCCCGGTGCTTTGCCTGCCTTCATCTGTGAGATAGCCTTCTTAATCATATCAGTGGTGATTGGGATGGGCGGGCCTTCCACTGGTGGTTGATAAGACAGGTGGTCTGGGTCCCAGTCAAACTCAACGTTGAGAAGCCTTTGGTAGTGCTCTAGCCAAGCTTTCCACTTTGAGTCTTAGCTCATTGACATCTCTCCTGCATCATTCTTCACAGGTTTGTCACCAAAAACATCAGTTTTTAATAATCATTTAAAGCACTGGCAATTGTTTCTCGACATTTATTGAAATAGATGTGGGCTGGGAATTTATATTTAGGTCCTTTTGAAATAACTTATAATCTTCAAGTTACCAGTGACAATATGACCCGCTGGTTGATAACAAAATTTAGAATCTTTACAATCTCAAGAATCAGGGGAACTAGTTTCAATGTCAAGATCAGAAACTAATTTGTTAAAATTAAGTATAGTATTACAGATAGGTTTGTTATATTTGTAACAAATAATAGGAGATTCCGTGTTTTCGAAATATAAAGGTATAGCTGATGTAACATTATTATCTCGATATGCTAGGTAAATCTATAAATTCAATAGCCTTATTTATGAATGGAATTTTGATGAAATGTCTAATGTGGTTAATTTCAGAATCAATGTAAGGACGAAGAGCATGTTGAGTATAACATCTAGTAAGGAGAGCTGCTTCATACAAATCATGTTTTCTGTCATAAAATTTATTCGCCTCATCATCTAACTTATGTGTTCTATTTTAGGAGCAGAACTATCAATCTTGAGAGAGTAAAAGGCAAACTACGTCAAGAATTAGAGGCCATAGAAAATGAAGAAAAGCTTATTGCCGAGTATAAACAGGAGATGGAGCTGCTATTGCAAGAAAAAATGGCACATGTGGAAGAACTGCGCCTAATACATGCTGACATTAATCTGGTAAGTATGTTCAGTGGGCAGATTCACTCCTATGGAGACAATTTTCTTGAAATTTGAAAGCCTTTTTTTATTTCAGGAAAATTAACCCTTGTCCTGCTGAACCCGTATACCCTGCCTTTGTAAACAGTGTAGATCCAGATCAGATGATCTGATCTGCACTGTTTGCCACTAAGTATGTGAATTTATAGCAACAGTCCGGATCAAGTAATCTGGTTGGCTGAAAATTAGAAGTGGGTGTGGTGTCTTAATTTATTCAGCAGGACATGGGTTAAGAAAACTGTTTCAGAATGTCACCTGCTGAAATTATTACCCAGCATGCTGTGTGTTGAGGAATAAATACAATGTAACTCCATTTTACTATTGTACATATTGTTGTGTCCAAAACACTGCTGGATGAGTGGCAAACAGAGTAGATCCTGATTGGACACCATCTTCTGCAATGTCTGATCTGGGCTTACACTATTTGTCCAAACATGTCTGTCAGAATACTATGGGTAATAGTATTGGGTCCTTCTGGTTTTGACTGTACAATGGACATCTTTTAGCAGGAGGAGGGCTCAATTTCTTTTTTAACCTTTTTTAACCCTTACCACTCACTGATGAGATTCGGCAGACAACAAATACCTGATATTTTTCTTATTATCCCCAGAAAATAGGTTTTACATTTCATACAAATTGTCTCCTAAGGAGACAATTTGCATGAAATGTCAAAACCTTTTTCCTGGGAAAAATATTTCAAAATGTCGTCTGCTGAATTTTTTTACCCAGCATGCTAAGCATTGATTATTTAAGTGTTCTGGTACTGTTTTAAGATGGAGACAACAATAAAGCAGGCAGAGGAGGAGCGGAACCGGTGTGTTGAGAGTGTAAAACACCTGTATGAGGACTATAGACCATTGAAGGAGGAGGTTGATGGTTTGAGGGCCAAGAATGGGCTGGATATCCTCCCAGAGCTTCAAGAGGAAGAGGATAAGCTAACTCCAAAGTGAGTTCTGAGTTACTACATGTACTTGATAAGGCACTTTTTCAGTCAAAAAGCACTGATATTTTTCATATTTCTCCACTAAAATATGATGTCGTATTCATTAGAAGTGTCTCATTGAGGTATAGCACTAGTTTAGGCGCTTTTTACAGTCCAGAAGTATTGCTATTTTTCTTATTCTCCTTTTTTCTTGGAGAAATAAGAAAAATATTTACCGGATACCCTCCCTTATCTAGACCTATGATTTTTAATGAGAACCACAATATATGTTTTCATGGAGAAATAAGAAAGGTATTTGCTGATATCCCTTCTTATCTAGAGGTATGTTAGTACAGTCAACCCTAGTTATAGTGACACTTGTTAGAACGAAAAAAAATTCGTTTTAATGACAATTTGAATGTCACAAAACCTTCGCTTAAGAGGTGATAGTTAATGAGAAATTATGCAAGAATATTGCATTAAAACTTCAAGCAACATATGTTTTGGATATTTGTTAGAATTGCCTCACTGAGGCAATTCTAACAAATATCCAAAACATATGTTCTGTGAGGAAACAAGAATAAAACAAGGTCTTTCTTACATATCATTCTGTCCATTAAGGATTCTTCACAACAGTAAATTCTTTTTAATGGCAACATCTTTGGGAACAAATGCTGTCATTGTAATGAAGGTTCACTGTACCTGCTGTAATGAGGGTTCACTATAAAAAGCTATTTTTACCAACAAGTTCAGCCGGCCTCGGTGGCTCAGTTGGATGCGTCGTCCGACTGGAGACCAGGAGGTCGCGGGTTCAACCCCCGCCGAGGTCGGCAACATTCTTTCGTGGAGATTGATCATGAAATATTTTCTACGGTCATTCTCTCCCTTCCGCTGATTCAAGAAGGGCAGTTGTCAGTTTCTGGCGAAAGAATGTGCACAATACTGGTTAATTGCTTAGAGGACTAAGACTGCCCAGTAAACGTGTGGTTAGGTAAACTGACCGCGCTCGACATGGCCCCATTGGGTTGACTGGGCCGTAAAACCTCAACACAAACAAACCAACAAGCTCAGAGCTGAAGTCATTACCAGTAAATTTGACTGCTCCCATCAGTCTTACACTTCATTTCAGACCAAGGACTCTGCCTTGACTGTAAGCTAGGAAAATGTTTTGCAATCTCTACTTTTTAAAATAATGTTTTTGAATAGCAGACTTGAATTGTATTGCTTTTTCTGTCAGGCTGTCTCCATAGAAAAACTTATCAGAGCTCTACGTAAAGTAGTATCCTATTTAACCTAAGTATTGGGACACCATGACTCCTTACCATACTTATTCTAGAATTTGAAAAAGTCTATTTTACTACCTGTTGATGTGTCTAAAAAAGTGCTGGATGAGTTCATGGAGTTTCATCATAAAATATTTTCTATGGTCATTCTCTCCTGTCCGCTGATTCAAGAAGGGCAGTTTTCAGTTTCTGGTGAAAGAAAGTGCACAATACTGGTTACCGCTTAGTGGATTAAACCTGTCCAGTAAAAGTGTGATAAGGTAAACTGACCATGCTTGACATGACCCCAATGGATTGACTAGCCCGTAAAACTTCAACACAAATAAACAAGTGCTGGATGAGTAGGAAACAGTGTAGACTCTGATTAGATGGCACATTTTGCAGTACGTGTGATCTTGGTCTATATTGTTTGCTCTGGGCTGTCTGTCCCAATATTTAGAGTTCATACAGTATGAAGATAATTATTTTTCTTATTTCACCTCAGCGAGGTGCTACTGAGTACCCACAACATGTTTTCATGGAGAAACTACATATACTTCATTGTTGAAAAGAGTAGCTTATCAAATGTTAGAGATCATTTTACAGTTCTCTATAGCTCTGATGAATTATGTATAACCCTTGTCCTGCAGAATAAATTAAGTTGCCACACCTATTTCTAATTTTCAGCCAATCAGATTACTTGATCCGGATTGTTGCTATAAATTCCCATACTTAATGACAAACAGTGCAGCTCCAGATCAGTTGGCTTCTTCAGAAGCCAACTGGTCTGGATCAACACTGTTTGCAAAGATCAGTTGGCTTCTTCAGACACTGTTTGCAAAGGTTCAACACTGTTTGCAAAGGCGGGGTATATCCAAGCCTGCCTGGACAAGGGTTAAGGGGATTTTTTTTTATACACTTTCAGGCCTCTAGGAATTTGCCTCTGTGTTTTAAGAGTGATTCAACTTTTGTGACTTTCTCTTTGCTTCCTGCACACTAATTGCCTCCTGAAAGAGAGAAGATGCCACACCCACTTCTAATTGTTAGCCAATCAAATTACTTGATCCAAAGTTGTTTATACAAATTCACACACTGAATGACAAACAGTGCAGATCCAGATCAGGTGGTTCTTAGAAGCCAACTGATCTTGAGCTACACTGTTTGCAAAAGCAGGGCATATCTGGGTTCAGCAGGACAAGGTTCAAGACCAAATTGTTACAGAGTACATGTATATAGAATTTATAGTGTTCTCAGGTATTCTGAACATATGAAGACTGAATATAAGGGTTAATCATAGTGCTTGGTCAGGAGGCAAACAGGGATAATTTAGGAATGTTTTTTCAAACTTCTATGAGATAATAGTATGTTGAGTGTACTCATTAGAATTGCCATAATGAGGAATTCTCATAAGTATACACAACATACACATTTCATGATAAAATAAGAAAACTGTAATACAAGTGTGAGATTTATGTAGGTATCAGCAGTTCTATGTAATTGTATTTTCTATATAAATTGTTACAAAATACATGTTTATAGAATGTATGTGTGTTTTCAGGTATTTTGAACATTCCAAGACAGAATATCAGACAGAGACACAGACACCACAGGACCCACAACCTCTGCCCCCAGCCTTGGCAGTGGCTGCCCAGGTACCTCAGCAGATACAGATACCCAGAAACAAACCACCCACAGAACAACCTCGGCAGCCATTTAGACAACAGCCACCTCCTATGAAGGTAAAGAAAATAAGCTGCAGCAAATCAGTAGTATCAGCTCCTAAACCCCAGTCACAACTAGGGTTTACAACAGTTTTTACCCTTGCTATGCTGAATAAATTATGATGCCACACCCACTTCTAATTTTCAGCCAGTCAGATTACTTGGTCCAAGTTGCTGATACAAATTCACATATTTAATGAAAAACAGTGCAGATGCTGCTCAGTTGGTTTCTTCAGAAGCCAACTGATCTGGATCTACACGATTTGCAAAGGCAGAGCATATTCAGGTTCAGCAGGACCAGGTTTAAATATTTCATTTGTTTCATCGAAAATAAGCCAATCAATGTAATGTTAAGACTTATTTTCCTTCAAAAAAAAAAATGAAATTAGAATGTCGTTTGCTACAAATTTTTCTTGGCATGTTAAGGGCTAAAGCTGTATCTAAAAGGTTAGTTTGAGGATTTTTGGAGGAGGTTGCCAACCTGCCACTAGATTTAACATACCACATTGAAAGTCCAATTTCTTGTTACTACCAACCTAATAACTACCTAACAAATAGTTCCTAACTAAATTAAGTTGTCAAACATACTAGCCCTATACACTCTAAGGCTTATAGATAGTGAATAAATAAGCAGAACGAAAGAAAACCTCAAATGTTTGAAGAAATAAGATTTTAATCATATAGAGTAAAAATATTTGTCCACAAATACGAATACCCCATTAAAATGCGCCAAATCTACTGTGTCGGGTAAAAAGTGTAACCCGAACTGTTTTCCTTCTAAACACCAAAAAGGACCTTTTCCACTGAAAATTTCAGTGATAATCCCAAGCAGTTCTAGAGGCCCATAGAATTTCAGGCAACAACCCCCATCAGCACTTTCAATGCTATTTTTTTTTTTTTTTCACCAAAACATTGGTTATGGTTATAAGCTCACCTGCACACAAAGTGCTCAAGGTGAGCTGTTATGATAGGCCTCTTTGTACTGTCTGTCCGCCCGCTTATCATCAACTTTTGCGTTAAAGGACAGAATTTGGAATAATTTCACAAAAATGTTCTTTGAGTGACCCTCAATCAAAATTGCTGAAATTGTTCTGTTCGGCTGAACAAAATGGCTGCCAAAGCAAAAAATAGAAAAAACTGTAAATAATGGCCTTTCAAAATTATTTCACAGAAATATTCCTAGGGTGACTACCAAAATTGCTATAACCATTCCTCTCTACTAGGTGAGCTTTTGTAATAGGCTTCTGTGCGTTGTCTGTCAGTTTGTCGTTAGCTTTTGCGTTAAATGACAGAATTTGAAATTATTTCACAGAAATGTTCTTTGAGTGACTCTCTACCAAAATTGCTAAAATGGTTCTGCTCCACTAACAAAATAGCTCCTAGAGCTAAAAATAGAAAACACTACATCTCCTCCTAGACTAATGGCCTGGGCCCAGTTGTTCAAAGCATCATTAGGGTCATTTCGTTAACTGTTTTAGCAGATTCAGTATACAATATTATGATATTTTTTGCTGAAAAAATGTGAGTAGCTTTTGCAATGCAAAAGCTACTCACATCTTTTCAGCAAAAAATTTCAGCATATTTATGTATCACTCAATGTAAATTTTAACGAATTGTTAACTAACAACATCGTTAGCTTTGAACAACTGGACCCTGGTTTTAAAATTTCTCGAAAATGTTCCTTGGGTGACCCCCTAGCAAAATTGCTTAAATGGTTCTGCTTTGCTGAACAAAATGGCCACCAGAGCAAAAGCAGAAAAGTCTTTAAAGGACATCTCCTAGGCCAATGGCCCATTTTCAAAATAATTTCTCAGAAATGTTCCTTGGGTGACCCTCTACCAAAGTTGCCAGAATGGTTCTGCCTCACTGAACAAAATGGCCACCAGAGCTAAAAATAGAAAACCTTAAAACGACATCTCCTCCTAGGCCAATGACCTGATTTCAAAATAATTTCACAGAAAAGTTCCTTGGGTGACCCTCTAAAAGTTGTCAAAATGGGTTGGCTCAACTGAACAAAATGGCCACCAGAGCTAAAAACAGAAAAACCTTTAAAGGACATTGCAGTTAATTTTTCACCCGCAGTATATGGACAGTGGGTACCTCTTGTGAGCGCAACTCCTCTAACAGATTTGTACCAATCGTTATGAAATTTTGCATGTGTTTACTCCTGGGTATGAGGATGTGCATATGGTTTAGATATAATTGTTAGATTATTTTCTGTCACTTTTTCCACATTTTGAACTTAGTCTTTTTTCACCCTCAATTTATAGACAGTGGTTACTTTGTAAGCACAACAACTCATACAATTTTATCCCAATCTTTTTGAAACTTTGCACATATTTTCTCCATAGTCTGAAGTTGTGCATGTGCTTACTTGCATTAGGTTTGGTCACTTTTTTCTACTTTGTGAACTTTGTCATTTTCTGACCTCAGATGTATAGACAGTGGGTACCTTGTGATTGCAACTCCTTATACAAATTTTTACCGGCCTTTTTGAAACTTTGCACATGTTTTCTCCAGGGTCTGCAGAAGTAGATGTGGTTTAGATAAATTCTTAAATTTATTTTTGTCACTTTTTCCACTTTAACTGTCATTTTCTTACCTCAGATTTTATGAAAGTGTATAGACTGTGGGTACCTTTTGAGGCAACTTCTCATGTATCATATGAGAATATGCATGTGCTTTTGTTGAAATTCCTATGTTAATTTCTTTTACCTGAAACAAATATTACTTTTTCTTGGGGGAGGGTGGGGTGGGGGGCGGGGGTGGGGGTGGGGGTGAGCATTGGGCAGGTGAGACATCAACTTAACCAAAGCTTGATCGATATTTTCTGAACATGTTGATATATTACCAGTATTTCAAAACAGTGGGAATAAAAAGTATAAAGGTTTTGCTGTGTTTTGTCTGCGGGTGAGTCAGCAATAATGTGCAGGAATTTATAATAGAGTTTCATTGACTCTTTCCATCTAGTTAGAATTGCCACAGTGTGGAGGCAATTGTAATGTGAATCAAAACATATCAAAGCTCTAGATAAGGTGCCTTTATTAGTCAAAACATACAGATATTTTCTTCTTCTTGTTTTACTTTTCTTTAACACATATGTTGTGGGTAATTTGAAGCACCTCTGCAAGGTTAAGTAACTAGAACCTATAGTATGTGTTTTTATGGAGTCATAAGAAAATATTTATCTAACATCCCTCTTATCTAGAGCTCTAGGCCCAGTTGTTCAAAGCATCATTAGCTTAACAAGCTTGTTAGTGGTCAAAATGTTTACTGTTCAACTAAATACAATATCTAATTCACAGTTATTTTTGCTGAAAAAATGTGAGTAGCTTTTGCAAATGCAAAAGCTACTCACATTTTTTCAGCAAAAATATTAGCATGTACGCCATATTTAATGATCAAAGTTTAAACAATACGTTAACTAATGACATCGTTACTTTTGAACAACAGGGCCCTGGATACCATCTCATCTGGCACTACAGATTGTATGAATGTACTGACTGTTGTGACTGAAATTTGCATGTAGTATGGTAACTGTCCTAAAATTTCATATTCTAATGTTTGACAAATAGTGCAGACCCAGATCAAACTGAAGGTCAGGGTCTACACTATTTACATTCCATCAAGTATTTTCTGAAACAAATGCAAAAAAAAAAAAAAAAAAAAAAAAAATCAGGTAAAAAAGTAGTGTAAAAAAAGTTTGAAATTTTAGGACATGTACCTCTGTTGAATTGGAGAGATGATATAAGACTGTATTCTGTGTTTTGTAGGCATGTCTGTCCTGTCACCAACAGATACACCGTAATGCTCCCATCTGTCCACTGTGTAAGGCCAAAAGTAGATCTAGAAATCCAAAGAAGCCAAAGCGGAAACTGGATGAATGAAGACTGAGAATCTTTATCAGTTGTCTTTAACAGTATTCTCTTAGAAGAACAGAGATAGAATATTAGGATGTGTTGTGAAAATCATTGAGATAGAAGACCAGGGATAGAATTACACATATAGGATGTGTTGTGAAAATCTCTCAGATAGAAGAACAAGGATAGAAATAGGATGTGTTGTAAAATAGTCAAATGAAGTAGAATTGGGCATTTAGTCGAGTGAAATATCATTGATTTGCATTATAGGAAAAATGGTGTCTTTAAAGCATATACCCTGGAACCTTTTTATAAGATGGTTTATTGTAAGGCAGTTTCTGATATAAGACAGTATAAAGTTGGATGCCAAACTGTTGTATCCAAACAAAAATGTATAAATTACATAGAAAAAGAAGATCATTTATGGTCATTTTTCTATGTACATGCAATGATCACTTTTTTGTTTGGATCACAGTTGGTTAGCTAACATGGTTTTTGCTCTGGATCCCAGCAATATATATATATATATATATATATATATATAGCAATATATATATATATATATATATATATATATATATATATATATATATATATATATATATATATATATATATATATATACCCACATGAGGTACGGATTCTGAAATCAAAGCCACCCTGGTCTCATATTTGTTTCCAGCGAGCTTTTTTTTTTTCAGTTCTGGAACAGCAATTACCACTTGAAGGACTTTAGAAAAACTTTTCTGCAACCGTTGAAAAATATGGCAAGGTTTTTCACCCTCTAAAAGCAAGAATTTTATTTATTTTTTCCTCCAGCTTAGTTCATGGTAGCCCTAACATTTACCTTGTTTAAATGTTCAAAACTTTGTGTATACACACTTCTCATGGAAAATAAATTGACCGATTTATAGACAATAAAATGTAGTTTTTGCTCATGTATAATATGTGTAGGTAGCTGCACATACAAAGACGGGAGCATGAAAAGTTATAATGCCTGCTTACTGTCTGCTTACAAAATCATGGGATATTATATGAGCTGGGGCACAGCGTTTCCTACATGATTGCATGTGTGCCCAGCAAAGACTCAGATCAGCCTGCACATTTGCTGTCCACCTGAAGACGCTTTGGATATTTGGCTACTGAGAGTGCGCTTGACAACTGGTCAGACTGTGAGTACGTGCAGGCTGATCTGAGTCTTGTCTGGGCACACATGCAGTCTTGTATTAAATGCTATGCCTTAGCTCATGTAAAGTACACATAGTGGCCAAGCACTGCTAAGTTTGTGAGAATCTGAATCTGTGCATTTTGAGTAGGCTTGAAGTCAAAGACACCTTTTTATTTGACCTGATGGAAGTTATTGACAATTATACAAGATTTATCCTGTGTATTTGGACAGGCAGGTCTGATAAAAAATGTAGATCTGGGTCATCTGGGTCATATGCCTCTAAGCAAACTCTGATCAGGGTCTTCACAGTTTAACATTCAGTCTGCACTTTGTTAGACACATTAACCCATTGACGTCATGTATACTCTTCTACCAGAACCCTTAGGACCGGCCTGTTTTTCAGATAGCAGGGTGTCTGATTTGCTTTTGTTGTTACTATGTTTTACAGAAATAAATTTATAGAAGTTAATGCAAACAGTGTAGACCCTGTTCAGATGCCACATTCTGTGGCATCTGATCTGGGTCTGCACTGTTTTCCAATTATCTTTTGTGGGTCTCCAACCTAAAATGGGTTAATAGGTTGACAAGTAGACTTATTCAAGTTGAGACGTGTATGGTAAGAAGGTAAGGTGACTAAATATTGAGAGTAATTAGGGTTAGTTGGTGTGTGATGGGTTGATGATCATTCATTATGAAAGTTAGTCTGTTTATGTATACTGATTCTGATTTTCAGTAATATAAGCCACATTTGTTGACATCACAGTCAAGCAGCAATGTGTGAAAATGTACTTTCAGTCATGTGTGACCAGCAACAACGCAAATCAGCCTGCAGATATACTAGTGGTGTAATGATACATCAATGCATCATGATAGTGACTGCTATGAGAGTGCTATCATGATAGTGTTTTCAATATCTATAACTATTGACGATAGTCTCTTCAACTGTCAACAGTTTTGATAGTTTTTATCCCTGTAGATGTTTTCCTTCTGTAATACCATTCTGAAGCTTTTTTGTCTAAATTAACAAAGTATGAGAACAAAAAGGACTTCTGCTTTGCAAACATGCTTCTTAAAATGGTGGCAAAGCTGATATTTGAGAGGGCAGTAATATTAGGTATCTTTACAGGTAGTCTGGTCTTTATAAAATCAACAAAATTCATTAAAAAACTGTGTGATTTGGAGATGGTGTTAGTTTCGTGATGCATCATGATATTATACCCATGATAGTAATAGTATCCTGACAGTCATAATTTGGCATGATAGTCAGCCCTAACATGCACACAGTCAGATCAGTCATCTCTGCACGTCCGACTGGTGATCAGGAGGTTGCGTGTTCGACCCCCGCCAGGTTGGCAACATTCTATCGTGGAGATTTGATCATGAAATATTTTCTGCGGTCAATTTCTCTCCCTTCCGCTGATTCAAGAAGGGCAGTTCTCAATTTCTGGCAGAAGAATGTGCATAATACTGGTTAACTGCCGAGAGGACTAAGCCTGCCCAGTAAAAGTGTGGTTAGGTAAACTGACCACGCTCGACATGACCCCATTGGGCTGAATGGGCTGTAAAACCTCAACACAAACAAACAGTCATCTCTGTCTGAATGCCATTGCAATTTTTTAATACTTCAGTGGGTGCAAAGAAAACTTTTCTTGAATTGTTAACCCTAGGCCTGCTGAAACCGGATATCTCCTGCCTTTGCAAACAGTATAGATTCAGATCAGTTGGCTCCTGAAAAAGCCAACTGATCTGGATCTACACGGTTTGTCATAAGAACTTTCGGGGAAAAATAAGAAAAATATTTCAAAATGTCTGCTGAAAATTTTAGCCAGCATGCTTAGCATATGTAAGTCTCTATAGTACCTGCCCTCTACTTACGGATTTCTGCTCCCTACTCCTAATTATAATAAAAAGGCTGAAATAGGCTCTGTTTATAATGGAAAGCGGTTGACATAAAATTGATCTGATTCGATTTCTTAAGCTGTTTAATGCCTTTTTATGCCATTTTCAAGGGTATTTTGGTTAGTTGAATGTGTTCTTATTTTTAGTGTTCAAAGTTTTGTATAAAATATATATGTGCAATATTATTTGGGGGAATGGATACACTTTTAAAGGAGGCAACTCTGTCCAAATGTTTTTTGCCTCGCTTCCGATGGGGTCTATTTTAAATGAAAATAATTTGCTCCACTTGGGAGCAAATTCTTTTCTTTTGAAATAGACCCCATTTCAGAAGGGGTTTGCTGTACAAGGGAGGAAACAGAAATTCACAAAAGTTGTTGCCCATATAAAATGTGGCAGAAAATCTAGCAAGTGTATTTAGTCCCATTAAAGAAGAGAACAGTTGCTTTGGATGTTGTTATTAAGAATACATTGTAATGATAGCAGTCATTTTCGCTGTTAGACACATCTGCATGGCTAATGGCTAGCACTCTTTTTTTTCTGCAAATACAGTTGAACCTCGTTATCTCGAACTCTCTTATTTGGAATTACCGCTTATCTGGAAGTGAAAATCTAGTCCCTGTTTTAACATGAAACTATGACAACAGGTAACAAAATAATGTGGAAAAGAGGAGAAATTGCTCCTAACTTCAGGAGTCAAATTACATATTCATTTGTTAAATGTGGTTGTTCAACTTATTGTTTTCCTCACTCTCTCAACTCTGATATGTCGAGGTTCGGATATCTCGAATCGTTTCAGTGAGTCCCTTGGAATTCAAGATAACGAGAGTCGACTGTATTTTTTTTTTCTTAAAATCATGAAATGGGGGTACACAATTCAAGAAATTGTATTGAGATTTACATGTAGTTTAAACAAAAAAAATCTCATAGCACATAGCACGAGGTAACGACTTTTTTTCAATAAAAAATATTGATATTTTTCTTATTTGCCCACCAAAACCTTTGTTGTGGATTCTCATTAGAAATGCCTCCGTGAGGCACTTCTAATAAGTAGCCACAACACAGTTTTTGTGGACAAACAAGAAAAATATTTATCTAGATATTACTGTTAACTATAGCTATTAATTATCTGAAAACCAACCTCATTTTCTAACTTGAAACTACATGTATCTGGGATCCTTTTATTCTTTGAAGTCACTCTTGACTTCACTCTGCCTTGTTTCATTGCAGTGTTTGTAATTATATGCATTTTCTATGATCTTTTACTGATGAAATAGAGGAGGATCCCTGTGCAGGTTGAATATGTATATGCAGTGAACCCTCGTTACGACAGCATTTGTTTCCAAAAATGTTGCCATTATAATGAATTTGTTGTTGTAAAGAATCCTTAATAAACAGAATGATATGTATGAAAAGACCTTGTTTAATTCTTATTTCCTCATAGAACATATGTTTTGGATTTTTGTTGGAATTGCCTCTCTGAGGCAATTCTAACAAATATCCAAAAGATATGTTGCTTGAAGATTTTATGCAATGTTTTTTGCATAATTTCTCATTAACAGTTGCTTTTTGAGCGAAGATTTCGTGACATTCAGATTATCATTATAACAAATTTTATGGTTGTATTGAGTGACGGTATAAAGAGGGTTAACTGTATACACATAATTGAATGTTAAGCGGCATTAGAACTAAGGGTGATGTTTTGTTTGAGTATGACCAGTTTAAAATGCACCCACCTCCCCGCAGATCGGGGCTCCAATATGCAGTTGTTAGATTCGGGGGCAGCAAGTTTGAATCCCAGCTCATCCACATAGCTTTCGTGGTGATTGTTCATGTTCATGAAATCATTTCTATGGTTATTCTCCCCTTTCTGCTGATTCAAGAAGGGCAAAAGTCTGAGCACAAGTACTGGTAAACCACTTAGAGGACTGAGCCTGCCAGGAAAAATGTGAGTAGCTTAACTGAATGGCTCAACATAACCTTGATAGTGTTGACTGGGCTGTAAAACTCCAAATCAAACTCAAACAAAACTCCTCAACCCAGAAGTTTTTGGGTCCATTGTTTACAGTCGAGCCATAGTATACAAACGCCAAAATTTCCTTAAGGTAGTTGTCCATGTGATTATCATTGATCAGTGTTATCAAACCGCGTGAAGAAATCCAGGTAATGGTTATTTGTAGCCGCGCTGTTCTTTTTTGTAGCTGTAATGTCAGAGTGCTATTGAAAAAGGGTTATCTGTAAAATGTGGACTGGGACATTAGGGACATTGACAAACAGTGCAGACCCAGATCTGATGCCACAGAATTCAGTGCCTGATCAGAGTCTGCACTATTTGCTTAAATTACAGAAAGTTCAGGATTAAATGGAGCAGTCTTAACCCTTGACCTGCTGAACCCGCATATACCCTGTCTTTGCAAACAGTGTAGATCTAGATCATTTTGGCTTCTTCAGAAGCCAACTGATCTGGATCTGCACTGTTTGCCATTAAGTATGTAAATTTATAGCAGCAATCAGGTTCAAGTGATCTGATTGGCTGAAAATTAGAAGTGGGAGTGGCATCTTAATTTATTCAGCAGGACAAAGGTTAAGTCCCCCTTCAGGACCATTTCCCAGCCTACACTGGGAGCAGTTGACCCACCAGTGCTGTAAATGCTTTGATTCTGTTCTGTTCACTGTTACAAGGCAGACCTTCTGTTGCACTTCTTAGTGTGTAGGTCAGTTGTTGTAAATGTGCAGCTTTGTTTGCTCATTGTTTATTCCTTGTCTTGTTTTGGTGCCCAGGAAAGTTGTACTTCATGCTTGTGACCATCAGATAAGAGAGGGTATCCACATACATTCAGGTGTTTTTGTTTTTTTTTGATTCCTCCACAAAAACATATGTTGTGGGTACTCATTAGAAGTGCCTCAATGAGGCACTTCTAATGAGTACCCACAACATATGTTTTCATTGAAAAAGTGCCCTATCTGAAGCAGTGGTAACCTTTCTGGGATAACTGCATCCATTATTAGATATACTAGGGACTATATTTAAGGGAACCCCTTGACTTCTCAGAGTATGTGAAGATTTAAAGCTGTTTTGAAACTGCACAATAGCTAGCATGCCCAGAAGGTGTCCTGCATGCAACAATGCTCGCGGGGTATGGACCAGATACTGATTCCCTTTGAGTATTAACATTTCTTATGCCACTGAACTTTGATTCTTTCTACTTGAAATTTTGGGGTTCCCTTGAATAATGTCCTTAGTAAGAGGCCCTTCATTGAAGAACCTTACAGTATCACTCCCTCAGTGCCTCACTAATATTGAAATACTATTGAAAAAGTTGTAAAACACAAATTTATCATTTCTTCACTGCCACTATCATCTTTATCATCTCTAGTTTGAGTATATTTGCCATACACATTTTAACCCATTTTAGACAGAATAAACTTTCCCACATTGTATATTGGAAGAGTCTAAAATTAATTTTAGGCTATTAATCATGAAATATTTTCTTCAGTTGTTCTCTCCTTTCTCCTGATTCAAGAATGGCAGTTGTCAGCTTCTGGCGAGAGAATGTGCACAAGTACTGGTTAACTGCTTGGAGGACTAAACCTGCCCAGGAAAAAGTGTAGTTAGGTAAACCGACAGCGCTTAACATAACCCTAATGGGTTGACTGGGCGGTAAAACCTTAAACAAACAAGGAAAAAAAAGATTTTCTGGCTAATTTTCTGGCTAAAATTTGCCATTTCTTTTTGTCTGATCAAGAGAAACTTTTAGCAGTTTTGCTGCTCATTCCTCTTATACAAGTGTCTTGTGTAAGCCTAGTTGATTGTTTTTGGCTAATACAGTTTTCAATGCTATGTTAGCAAAATAATGAAAGTTATTGCTAGCCGGTCTATGCCTAGCATCCTATAAAAGGGACAGTGGCAAACAATGTAGACCCAGATCAGATGCTGCAGAATGTGGCATCTGATCAGGGTCTACACTGTTTGCAATAACTACAGGATTTTCTATGAAACAGTAATAATAAAAACTAACCAGACACCTTTCTGTTGGAAATGGACTGGTCCTAAGAGTTATAGTAGAAGATTCAACCAGGCATAAATGGGTTAAACACAAGTATTCTGAAAAAAAAAAAGTATGTAATGTATCATAGGGAAAATGTTGCAGTGAGCAAGTTTTGTTATCAGAGTATACATCTTGTTAAGGCAATATCTACAATATAAGGAATGGGGTGAGCAAGATAATTCTTAGAATTAGATTTTGGAGAAAACAGTTTTGCATTTAAGGCCACAAACTGCTAATTTTTACAAAGCATTAGTTAGTTCCATACAAAGATTCATTTGAAATAGTTCTGTAACTTTTTTCTGTTTCTGAAGTGTTTCATTACAAAAATACGCCTATTCAAATATACTGAAAATTTAACGACCAAAAAGTGAAAATTTTCAGATAAAAAAAATCTGATATTCTTCATATTTTTGCTCAAAACATAGATGGTGGGTACTCATTAGAACTGCCTCAGTCAGGCAATTCTAATGCATACCCACAATCTATGTTTTTGAGCAGAAATAAGAAAAATAATGTATAACCCTGTAAACCCCAGTATTACTATATAAAAATGGGGTTTGAGGGGTCAGAATTATACAGACTTGTTTTTGTGATGTGTTTTTGCATGCTTTGATTCCAGAATTGGTCAAAATGTATAAATCATGCAATTCTCCAGTAGACATTCGAATTGATAGCGGGTCTGACAGCAGATCTGGGGTTTAATAGCTGATATTAATTTATTAGGTGCTACCTATATCTATGGGTCCTAATTATCATCACATGTTTCATAGGTGGGTTGGCCAGATCTAACTGAATTTGATTTCAGACCATGTTTGACTTCTGAATCCACTGCATGAATTGCGATATAACGTCCAAGTCAACAATATTTCAGTAGTTTAAGAGACATTGCTTCCAAATTTGTGGGACTTATACTCAACCCGATCACATGAATTCGGGTCCTGCTTAGTTACTAGCAGCTCTGTCATGCAGGCTTTAAGCAGCCCATCTATTTCGTGGGCCCCGATGGGCGGGGTCATGCTTTCCGAATACCGAAAACTAGTGTATGCCGATGGCAGGTACAACGACAATACACAATACAAAAGTATTGAAGATAAATAAATGAAACTTGATACACTGATAGAGGGCTATAAAGGGAAATGCAAAATGCAAGAACCATAACCCTGTCACCAGTATTTATGGAGTTACTTCTCTTCTTAATTTTTGCAATAAAAAGCTTGTCCGGAGCATATCTGAAAGTATAGAAGGGAATTAAATGAAATGATACATTGATAAACGGCCATCAGAGGAAGTGCAGAGTGCAAGAACCATAACTCTATCACAAGTAATTACAGAGCATTTTCCCTTTCTAAGTTTTGCAATAGTAAGCTTGTCTGGAGCATATCTATAAAAGTATTGAAGATAAATAAATGAAACTTGATACACTGATAGAGGGTCATGAAGGGATTTGCAGAATGCAAGATCCATAGCCCTGTCACCAATATTTACAGAGTTACTTCCCTTCTTAATTTTTGCAGTAAAAAGCTTGTCCGGAGCATATCTCTGAAAGTATAGAAAGAAACTAAATGAAACTTGATACATTGATAGATGGCCATCAGAGGAAGTGCAGAGTGCAGGCAAAGGTGCCTAAGCATTCATCTGTCTGGCCATCTGTCCGTCTGGAGATATCTCCCTTATACTTTGGATACACACGTTAATTTTTTCATCATTTTTACTTTCTTTGTTGAAAATCACTTACTAGGGAACACAAAACTGAGTTTCTTAGTCTTATGGTTTAAGAGTTACTGGCCTAGCAGTGAAAGGGCCTTACATTTCTCCTTATTTTTGCATTCTTTGTTGAAAATCACTTACTAGGGAACACAAAACTGAGTTTCTTAGTCTTATGGTTTAAGAGATACAGGCCTTGCAGGCAAAGAGCCTTATATTTCTCATTATTTTTGGATTCTGTCTTATGGTTTAAGAGATACAGGCCTTGCAGGCAAAGAGCCTTATATTTCTCATTATTTTTGGATTCTTTGTTGAAAATCACTTACTAGAGAACACAAAATTGAGTTTTTTAGTCTCATGGTTTAAGAGTTACTGACTTTGCAGGATTTCCCATTATTTTTGGATTCTTTGTTAACTAGACGTGTCCAAAGTACACAGATGCCCCCACATTGATGTAGACTAATTTGGCAATGTTTGCACAATTTTATAGAGGTACCCAAAGTGGGGACACATTTCTATTTTTTTTTTGTACATTTTTTAGGTTTTCAAATGAATCTCTAGTCATTTGTCATTGAGCCTTCTGATGCCCAGGTCATCAGTGCCTGCTGAACTTTGATTGCAATAATAAGCTTATCTGTAGCATATCTCTTAACCCTTGTCCTGCTGAATAAATTAAGATGCCACGTCCACTTCTAATTTTCAGCCAATCAGGTTACTTAATCCAGATTGTTGCTATAAATTCACAGACTTAATGGCAAACAGTGCAGATCCAGATCAGTTGGCTTCTTCAGAAGCCAACTGATCTGGATCTACACTGTTTGCAAAGACAGGACATATCCGGGTTCAGCAGGACAAGGGTTAAAGTATTTTACCCTTTCACTAACATAACCCTCCCACTACTGCACATCTTCGGGGAGCATCCAGCAGTTGGTAGACACATCAATAGGTAGTAAAATGGACTTGCTCTAAGCAGCTGATTTGTTGTCTTACGACATGAAAGCCGTAACAAAAGGAAAGAAGCATAGCTGAACTCGGTCTGTCCGGAGATAAGTCCAATGCTCTAACCACTGAGTCAAAGAGTCAACTCTCTGATGCAGTTGTCAGAGATTGAATATATACCTACAAGCTATGCATAATCTGCTCTGGCAGATAATCAAAGGTAGGAGTGATAGGCTGTAACTCTCACCCTTTTCAAGGAAGTCATCATTTATGATGACGTGAAGCCATTTTCGGCGAAATAAAGTCCTATCTCGGACAAGCCCCCATCTTACGACATGAAAGTCATAACAAAGGAATGAAGCATAGCTGAAAACATGTCCCGCCTATTGTGGGAATCGAACCTGGTCTAAAAATCCAATGCTCTAAGCACTGAGCCAAAGAGTCGACTCTTTGGCTCAGTGGTTAGAGCATTGGACTTTGATCTGGACAGACCGAGTTCGATTTCCATGATAGGCGGGAATTTTTTTCAGCTGTGCTTCTTTCCTTTGTTATGGCTTTCATGTCATTTATCTCTTTCTGGGCAAATTCAGCAGATGACAAACTGATGATATTTTGTTTTAATTTTTCCCAGAAAATACGCCTTGACAAGGAGACAATCTGCATGAAGTGTCAAAACCTGTTTCTAGGAAAAATTAGAAAGATATTTTAAATTGTCTTCTGCTGAAGATTCAATCCAGCATGCTAAGTGTTAAAGTAGATTCAGAGATGAAGTGATTTCATTATTACCTGTTAGTTAGCTTTATGACTAAGATAGTACAGTTTCTTGCAGCTAGGATGTTGAACTATGTGAGGACAACTGTGAATATAGTCTAATGTGTGTTAAGCAACACCTAAGGGAAAGCCAAAAAGTGACTGCTTAAGACAGGTGTTTACTTAATACAGGTCACTTTACACTTATAAGGCTTTTAAAGGGTAAAATGTAGCCTCTTAAAGGAGGTGATTGCTTAATACAGATGGGCTTTAAGATTTAATTGTAACTGTACTTTCTATTTGCATTTTTTAATCAAAATTTACATTTTTGTTTGTGTTTTGAAGACTTCATATAGTATATTTTGTATTTTTATAGTCTGTGTTTGTACTGTCAAATATATAATAAAATGTCACCGAATTCTGTAGTTTTCTTACTATCACTACGGAAACATGCCTATTCAAAATTTTACCACCAAAATGAAACTTTTCAGATTAAAAAAATCTGATATTATTCAAATTTCTGCTCAAAACATAGATTGTGGGTACCCGTTAGAACCGCCTCGACGAGGCGGTTCTAACGAGTACCCACAATCTATGTTTTTGAGTAGAAATAAGAAAAATAATGTATACCCCTGTAAACCCCAGTTTTACTATATAAAATTGGGGTTTTGTGGGGTCAAAATTATATAGGCATGTTTTCGTGATGCAACATTGTATCGTCTGTTGATCTGCCCAGAGCAAGCTAAATGTGAATTGGATCTTGTGTCTCAGATAGTACAGGCTGCTGAAAAAAGTGTGATGTTCCCTGAAAACTTTTTAGAATTCTGAGCTGCCAAAACTTGGCTTTCTGCTATGTCTGTCCTAATTAAAACATGATAATGTTTAGCTCTTTCAACCTGCAGACCTGACCACATAAGACTGGGGCTCAGTTGATAGAACATCCACTTTGTGGCCGGGAGGTTGCGGGTTCGATCCCCGGTCGGGTCATACCAAAGACTTTAAAAATGTTACTAGCTGCTCTTTTGCTTGGCGCTCAGCATTAAGAAAGTAGAGCTAGGAATCAGAACTGGTCAGCTCAGTGTCAGTATAATGTGATTGGGTGGAATATCATGTCAAGTGTGTAGGACGTGATATTTCAGTGAGTCAGCACTCTAAAAGTGAGCATTGAGCTCCCTGCCACATCCAGACACCGTCGCGACATGACTGAAAGATTGTTGAAAGTGACGAAAAGCCCAAATACCCTCCCCCCCCCCAACAAAACCCCTAAAAAAACCTGAAAACATACCTTTACAAACAGTGTAAATCCAGATGAGACGGCTTGTGACAAATGTCCAAACTCAAAGAAAGAAGAGTCTGCTTCAGAAACTCAGGACTGAAAGGGTTAACCTAGCCCCCATTACACTTGAGTGTGTTCAGTGGACTACAGATTTTTGTTTTGTTCCCGTAAAACTGATCTATCTATCTATCTACATGTACCTACCAACCTGTCTATCTACCTACCAACCTGTCTATCTACCTACCAATCTATCTATCTATCTATCTATCTATCTATCTATCTATCTATCTATCTATCTATCTATCTATCTATCTATCTATCTATCCACTCATCCATCCATCCACCCATCCGTCTATCTTGTCCCTGTCTGTCTACCTACTTACCTACCTACTTACCGGACCTACCTACTTACCCGACCTACCTATCTGTCTACCTGCCAATGTACGTCGTCTGCTGCAACTTTGTCGTTAGGTGATCTGTTAACCATGTACGTGACATCATTACATAGTGTCAATATTCTTGTAATATTGCTTCTGAACCATTTCATCGGAAAGTCATTTTCAATTAACCAGCAAACAATACAGGCCGAGGCGGCACATGTTTGCCATACATCCAGTAGCTTAGACACATCAACAGGTTTTGTTTATGTTGAGGTTTTACGGCCCAGTCAACCCAATGGGGTCATGTCGAGCGCGGTCAGTTTACCTAACCACACGTTTACTGGGGAGGCTTAGTCCTCTAAGCGGTTAACCAGTATTGTGCACATTCTTTCGCCAGAAACTGACAACTGCCCTTCTTGAATCAGCGGAAGGGAGAGAATGACGGTAGAAAATAATTCATGATCAATCTCCACGAAAGAATGTTCCCGACCTCGGCGGGGGTTGAACCCGCGACCTCCTGGTCTCCAGTCGGACGGCGCATCCAACTGAGCCACCGAGGCCGCACAGGTAGCAAAATGGTGGATTTGAATGTTTCGATATCTAATGATATAATTTCTGTAACAAAATAGGGCAAAGATGATGATTTTGATTTTGGCTTTGTTAACTTTCTCTTTAGATGGTGTCATTTCTCGATTTCCTATTACTGAGTAGCTCAATGTTTGCCGGACATAAAAAAAAAGGACCTGATGGATTTCCGGTTTTTGGTTATTCAAATGCGCATGCGCAGTCCCCTTTTCAGTCTTCGAGCATGCGCAAAATGCACGGCTTAAGATTAATCCCGCGCATGCGCAAAGTGTCATCTGGGCATTTGCTCCACTGGTCAGACTGCGCGGATGCGCAGGATGATCTGGGCCTTCGCTGTCCGCATATGCCTGAAGATGCATTTTCGTTTGTCGCGGCCCATATTATGTGGGAACTTGGAGGGTGGGGACATAGAATAGATTTGTTAACAGAATGGAAATCAACTTGCAAACACCATTCAATGCCTAAGATGGTACATGTACAACAAAATTAGGGTATTAAATTTACGAGGCCATTGTATTTGCACAACAGTATATATGACATATGGGCACTTCATTACGAAAACATGCCTATTAAAATATCCTGAAAATTTTACCACCAAAAAATGAAAATATTCAGAAAAAAAATTCTGATATTTTTCATATTTTTGCTCAAAACATAGATTGTGAGTACTCGTTAGAACCGCCTCGGCGAGGCGGTTCTAACGAGTACCCACAATCTATGTTTTGAGCAGAATAAGAAAAATAATGTATACCCCTGTAAACCCCAGTTTTACTATATAAACGTGGGGTTTAAGGGGGTCAAAATTATATAGGCATGTTTTCGTGATGTTGACTGGTTTAATACGGAGAACTTTGGCTTTATTCAAGTTTATCAGGTAGGAAAAATGTATATATCTAAATTCATATCTGTCTATGTAACATTTTTTTTTGTTTTGATTTGCAATATATTTTCTTTTCTCACAATATATAATTGAATTTATTTGCAATAAGATCAGGCAATAAAAATTATCTATTTTCATAAATAAATAAATAAATAAATAAATAAAATAAAATAGCAGGATGAAAATTAATCATTCATTTACCCATTTATGCCTAGTGTCCCATAAAAGGGATATTGGCAAACAGTGTAGACCCTGATCAGTCGCGGAACGGAACGCGGCGTTTGATGAGGGGTCTACACTGTTTGCTCTCAATACAGGAATTTCTATTAAACATTGCAATAATAATAATAAAAATAACCAGACACCCTTTCAGTTGGATCTGGATCGGTCCAGAGTACTATGGTAGAAGAGTCCACTCGGCAGAAATGGGTTAAGAATGAAGTTATAGTTGTACAGATTTATTCTCGCCCTCCAGATAAGGCGCCTTTTCAACCAAAAAGTAATGATATTTTTCTTGTTTCTCCAAAAAAAAAAAAAAAAAAAAAATGTACGTTGTGATGCTCATGAAAAGCGAGTTGCTTCTAATGAGTACGCACAACGTTTATTTTCATGAAGAAACAAGAAAAAAATATTATATAGATGCCCTCTCATCTTTGTAGCTATGCGTCCCGTTGGGGAACACCGTATTCATTACGAAAACACGCCTATTCAAACATATAGAAAATTTCACCTCCAAAAACTGAAATTTTTCAGATATAAAAACTCTGATATTGTTCATATTTCTGCTCAAAACATAGATTGTGGGTACTCGTTAGAACCGCCTCGGCGAGGCGGTT
Organism: Anodontia alba; assembly: GCA_964016985.1. NCBI lineage: Eukaryota > Metazoa > Mollusca > Bivalvia > Lucinida > Lucinidae > Anodontia > Anodontia alba. The sequence continues at coordinate 118,746,003 of OZ024824.1, forward strand.
CTAACGAGTACCTACAATCTATGTTTTTGAGCATAAATCAGAAAAATAATGTATACCCCTGTAAACCCGTTTTACAATATAAAAGTAGGGTTTAAGGGGGTCAAAATTATATAGGCGTGTTTCCGTGATGTAGACATTAATATTTGGAAAATCAATCCTAAGCGAAAAGCAAAGACCCAGATCAGTGTGAAAAAAGTTTCGCTGGCATATTCTGGTGTACTCAGTAATTTTGATGTTGGCATACATTCAACATCGTGAAACAATTACAGGTTGTTACCCATGTCATAATAGTTTCCCCTTCCATTTTAAGATTTGTCCCCGAATCTCAGTTTGAACAACCGTTAAATATCAGGCCATCAAACCCATCAAGCGCGGTTATTTACATTGATAGCCACATGTTACAGGTGAAAACTAGAAATGTGTCCAAAGGGCACGGATGCCCCTGCCTGAAACACTTAAACGCGAATTGCTAATGCCTGAAAAACCTAAACGCAAATTGCTCACGCCATCTCAGAAGCGGACATGGACGGATGGACTGACGGTCAGGGGTAACACTATAAGCATTTCCACCATTCTTTGAATGGTGAGGGCATAAAAGTCTTATCACCAATGTTGCTGCCTGGGGTAGAACAGGTCGTCTGTTTGATAGGCGAGCACTCGACCGCTTCGCTATAAACGCCGGCTTGTACCACAAGGCAGTACAAGTATATCATATATCTATCACTACTACTGAATAATACGTGTCTTCAAAAAGAGCAGCTGCCGTTAGTACCGGACCCAGTTTTTTTTCTGGAAGAGATCTTTTTTTTATAAGTAAGCAGAGATAAGGCACAATTCAGTATTTAGTCCAGATTATGACGCAGACATTGAATCGGAATAAAATACCGATCAGTAGTGGTCAGTATGTTTATATATTGGAAAATAAAGAAAAGGAAAGAAAAAAGAAAGAAAAGAAAAAGAAAAGAAACAAATTATGAAAAAGAAAAGCAAAAAAAAAAAAAAAAAAAGGTTTGAGGAAATGTATGTCTGCCATGGGGATCAAAACATGAACTTTTACATAGAAACTGGACGTGCTAACCATTACGAAATAACAGAGAATGTTAGTTTTGTCATGTCTCTTGCCGAGCTCTCTGCAGCAAAATGAAAACCTTCCACGTGTGTGTGTTCCGAGCAATTTAGGAATCAGGACGCCCCTGCGCGTTTTTTTTTTTTTTTTTTTTTTTCGAATTCCAATACTGTTGCGCCATATTGAAATTCCAAAACTGCGCAGAGTGATTCCAGAATCGTCCGTGCTCGGTTTAGGAGTCGGGACCATATTGGAATTTTTTTAAAAAAGCAAGTGTAGCATTATAAAATATTTTTATTTTGTGCTTTTAAATTACCCTAAATTAATGTGGACATTTAGTATCTAGGAGATTGCGCTAATACATATCATGAAAATAAATGATGAGGATTATTATTATTATTATTATTATTATTATTATTATTATTATTATTATTATTATCACTGTTATTTTGTTGCCAAACACTGTTTAATTTCTGCAAGACTTAACTTTTTGACATGTGCGTTTAAAGCTTACCCCCATCCACTCAACTCAGAAGCGTCAAAAAAAGAAAAAGAAACAAAAACAAAAACCAAACCAAAAAACAACAACAACAAACAACAACAACAACAACAACAACAACAACAACAACAACAACAACAACAACAACAACACACACACACACACACACACACAACAAAAAAAAAACAACAACAACAAACAAACAGAAGAACAAGGAGGTTCGAAAAATGTTATTAAATTACACAATATTTATGACGAAAATAGCACTCTTATCCGCCATTTTATTTCTTTGCTAAGAAAATAAATATTTTCTATCTTTTTTGATATTTATAATATCGACACGTTAAAAATTTGCCCTCTAAAATTGTCATATAGTTTCTTGTAAACATTAACGAATGAAATACACGTAGAATACCGGCTTCTTCAAATTGAAAACATCCCATGCTGAAACAAATGAAAATATCGGAATGAAATGGGGGAAAAAACAAACAAACAAACAAAAAAAAAAACAAAAAAAAACAAAACAACAACAACAAAACAACAACAACAACAACAACAACAACAACAACAACAACAACAACAACAACGACAACAACAACAACAACAACAACAACAACAACAGAAAAACAAACAAACAAAATAATATGTGATGAAATTAGTAAGTTAACCTAAGATGCATTGTAACGCATCGAGATGGTGGTCTGGGCCCAGTTGTTCAAAACGTCGTTAGCTTAACGAGCTCGTTAAGGGTCATTTCGTTAACTGTTTTAGCAGATTCAATATGCAATATTCTGATATTTTTTACTGAAAAAAGTGCACTACAAAAGCTACTCACATTTTTTCAGCAGAACGTTTCAGCATATTTTTGTATCACTCGGTGTAAATTTTAACGAATCGTTACTAACGACATCGTTAGCTTTGAACAACTGGGCCCTGATTTATTTTCCTAAAAGCATTTTTAATTTCTATTATATTGTTTTCAAGAAGTCGAAAGATTACTCATAACCAATATTTTTCAAAGAAAGGAGAAAACTTATGTTCAATATTATAACAACTCCTAAGAAGACATCAGGCATATTAAAAGAAAATTCCGTTCGGATTTTATTTATTTATTTTTTTTTTGCCATTTTCAGATAGGTCGATTTTATCAGAAATTTCAGTTCGGTTCGTTTCTTCTGGACAGTATGTACACGAATCTGCTGGTTGATTAATAAATAAATAAACAACTAAGTAATTAGATAAATAAAAAAAATAGATAAATAAATAAATACATGATTTAATCAAAGCGCTGCTGGCGCTGGAAGCCCGGTTATCAGAATAGTCTTCTATTGTCAACATATTTTTCATAAGCATTTATCAAAACCATTCGGTAAGGTATTATTACCATAGCTCTAGATAAGATACTGTTTCCAATAAAAAAGAATGAATATTTTTTCACATTTTTTATGAAAAGGCACTTCTAATGAGTACCCACAACATATTTTTTTTTATAGAGGTATTAGAAAAATAATAATTTGATACAAGCCCCCCCCACCCCACCCCACCCCACCCCACCCCCACACACACAGATATGGTTAGCTTACTTAAAACTTAGTTTTATTGTTTTTTTTTTGTAGTTTTTTTTTTTTTGCTGCAAAACATGTGGGTTCTCATTAGAATGGCCTCATTGAGGCCATTCTAATGAGTACCCACAACATTTGTTTTGCAACAAAAAATGACAATATATATATATATATATATATCTTCTTATCTATGGATGTGAACTACTCATCTGTCGAGATGACAGGCAAAACTTTGTCTACCAGGGCTATTTACCCTTTTAATTTAGCTGGGGAATCCACTTCATCGAAGAGATCTAAGGTCTCATTCGAAGCTTTATGCATAGATGCTGCATTTACAGACATAATTGCTTGACCTTGACTTTGTTCTATTTTTGCGACCGGACAGCCTTTCCTTATTGTAAATGTTTTATTTGTATTGTTTACTATCATTACCGGTATAAACCTATTCTGATGCACTTTTGCTATGGAATTTGTTACCATTAAACCAGGCTCATAACTGAGGAATCCAATTTCCACAAGTGATATCTGATATACTGTATTAATTGGCAAATCAGGACTTTTCCTTACTTTACACCTACAAACAACTGCGGTTTGGGGCGTTATCTTTGTTTTTGAATGCACTCTTACCACGGAAGAAATATGAATATCTTCATGCAAAGGAACGTATGTTTGATTGACCCTAATGCACCCTAAATCATAATATAATCGAACCCCATTCTTCTGTAACCTGTCTCTTCCTAAGATTAACTTCCTATTCATATATCGAACAATGAAAACCATTAACTGAGTGAAGAAAAGTTTTTTTTTGTTTTGTAATTTGGGTTTAATTTTTAGACTATCATATACGCGACGGTGCTTCAGCGAAACTTCGGCACCCGTGTCCATTAATGCCCTCAACTTTTGTTTTTGTATTTTAATGAGACAAGAATTTGGATTCCCGGTTAAGTTAATAGTATATACACGTTTGCTCGTTTTACACCTTCCACCGGCTTCATTATGGAAGGGTCCTCTTAGTTTCCCTGATCACCACATGAGGCTGCCTGGACTGGCCTATTGCCAGTATGATCTGAATTTACTTTCTTTGCGTTACAATCCCTGGAAAAATGCCCACGATTCTGGCAGTGCCAACAAACAACTGTATTGTACGATTTTTTTGGCCTATAGCTCATAGCATCAACAGTTTGCTGTTTTTGTCTACAATCTTTAGCTTTATGACCCTTACGGTTGCAAATGTATCAACGTGTTTGACGACGAAAGTGATCTACTTCCATTGACTCCGGGCCAAAATTGTCAATTGCGGAACCTTTATCCATACTTGAACAATTTCCAGACCTTAAATCAAAACGTTTTCTCAGATTCTGCTCATTGGTAGCTACAGTTATAGCGTCCTGCAAAGTTGCTGGATTATCGCGCATGACCTTCATCTTCATATAGTTTTATGTCAGTCCATCCATGAAAAAACCTACAAGTTGTTGGTCAGTTGCAGCCCCTGCTTGTCCTACAGAAGCATCCTCCGCCAAGTTTAATAAACGTTCGGCATATACGTGTACATTTTCCCCCTGTCTCTGTTTAACCTTTCGTAACAACATTAAAGCATGCTGAGGGTCAGTGACCTTGGAGAATCTGGCGGTCAGTTCTGTCTTGACCTGCAGCCAAGTATGCTGTGGATTTGCTTCTAAATACCGCTTTAAGAAGTCGCTAACGGGCCCTTTGCTGGACTGATAGGCGACCATTTTTACTTGGTCATTCGGGACTCCAGTTAGCAAAGAATATTTCTCAATATTTTTGATCCACTCTTTAAAGTTCTTACCGTCCCCATCAAAAGGTGTAATGATTTTGGCCACACCCTGTGCACCCATTGTTGTTGACAAGCCAGCCATCTGCTCCCCAAGATTCCCTAAGAGATTAGCAAACTGAATTTGCTGTTGTTGTTGCTGTTCTGCCATGTTCAAAAAGTGCAGATATAAAACTAGTAAAACACTTACCCACTTACTGCAGCTTGTTCACTGTCTCAAAATTTACAAACGTCACATTGTTTTAGTTAGCTTAGTCCACTGTAGTTTAGAATCCTGGTCACGGCACCAAATATGCGCACATAAACCACAATGCGCTAATTAATAAGTTAATTCATGTTAAGTTTTCATATTTATTTTCCAACCCCAGGTTCTAGGTTCAACAATAATAATTAACATTTCTTTTTAAAATATGCGCACATAAACCACAATGCGCTAATTAATAAGTTAATTCATAAAAAAAAATTTTCATATTTATTTTCCAACCCCAGGTTCTAGGTTCAACAATAATAATAAACATTTCTTCTTCTAAACATCTTGACTACTCGAGCCCGAGAGCAAAACTGATGCGCGGTTCTACATCTCCATTTTATACTAAACTATTTTTACGTTATGACTAATGTCTCTACCATGTACCTCTCCATGGTAACAGGTACTGACTAAGAGAGCAAGAATGTTTAACCAAAGACTATCCTTATTTAGAGTTGTCGATATACAGATTCTAAAACTAAAGTAACTTAATGTAAGTACAACTTACAGATAGTGAATATAAATAATTTTCCAGTTGCATTTCTACAGTTATGTTATAAATAACAGCTACTCCCTAATTTGATGTCACAAAGGATGGATTCACAGAACATCCCGAATAGTTTTCGAATAACTCTCGCGAGTAATTTGTTTTACTGGACGCAGCCCCGGTATACTAAAAATAAACGACAGACATATAGGGCCCAACAGGGGAATTTAATATTGGATTATAATCTGATCCATAGGTAATATCGCAGTCCAAAATATTTATTATCCCTAAGAAGGATACTTTATCATCCCCTGCTGGGATCTCATGATCACCTCTTTATGATGCGTCTTTGACCTCACTTGCATAGTCCCTAGGTAGGGGCAAAATGTCATCAGTGAGTGGTACCACTTTTAGTCTCATTTTAGCTGTGTCTTTAATGACCATCACGAAAACATGCCTATATAATTTTGGCCGCCTTAAACCCAACTTTTATATAGTAAAACTGGGGTTTACAGGGTATACATTGTTTTTTGCTATTTCTGCTCAAAACATAGATTGTGGGTACTCGTTAGAACCGCCTCGGCGAGGCGGTTCTAACGAGTACACACTTACTCGTTATAACCGCCTCGACGAGGCGGTTCTAACGAGTACCCACAATCTTTTTTGAGCAGAAATATGAAAAATCAGAGTTTATTATCTGAAAATTTTCAGTTTTTGGAGGTAAAATTTTCTATATATTTGAATAGGCGTGTTTTCGTAATGCAACATACTGCCTATATTCTGTATGTCAATGTTGCTAAGGTAGGAATAAAAAAGCACAGGTATAACGAACAATATAGTTTATTAGGTTTGCGAAAACAAAATAAGATTTTAATTATTTTTTTTTACAAATCATTTTCGGAAAGACATTGTAGATAGGCTTACAAAATTTTAAGTTAACATGAGCCACAAGCAATGAATTAACCAATTTTCTTGAGACTCTTAAACAGATAATTGGCAAACAAAGCAGACCTAGATCAGCGACGTCTGATCAGAATCTACACTATTTGCATTAACTACGGGGATTTCTATAAAACAAAGTAGTGATAAGAACTAACCAGACACCCTGCTATTAGAAATAGACGGGTCCATATAGGTGTGATAGAAGAGTCCACTCGACGTAAATGGGTTAAGCAATGACAGTATTACCACGGCTATAGAAGCTGAAATACAGTAGCGGAAGAAACTTTCAATTTGAACGTCAGGGATGAAAGGGCTAAACATACTAGCCATAAATGTTAGAAAGGGTAACAATGTCCCAGCGGCGGATCCAGGATGATTCTGAGGTGGTTTGATTTGACCAAATTACCGTACTTACTTTAAGTAATCGGAGAGACAGGCTGAGTAAACAGTGGAGACGCAGATCAGACACTGCAGAACGCGGCATCTGATCAGGGTCTATATTGTTTGCCACTCATCCAGCAATTTACACACATCCAGAGGTAGTAAATTGGACTTGTTGTAGATAAGTATAGGGCGAAGAGTAAAGGGTGTGAATATTTAGGGCAAACCACATGCACATCTTCAGACCATGCAGACAAAATGCCTGCAGAGATTCAAAAAGACCAGTTAAAACCTGTAGGAGGAGTTATGCACACAAGACACCCACCCTACATATACACTGTTGAGGCAGAACTGATTAAGTTCACAACGTGAAAAAAGTACAAAAATAACCTAAGGTTTATGTCCAAATCACACGAACATCTTCAGACCATGTAGAAAATGCTTGCAACGTTTCAAAAAGATCGATGTAAACCTGTAGTCGGAGCTGCGCACACAATACACCCAGCCTTTATACTTTGGGGCAAAATGACTAAGTTCACAATGTAAGAGTTACGTACACAAAGTACCCAAGTATCCACTATCTACACTATTTGAGCTCGAAAAAATGACTGAGTTAAAAACGCAGAAAACGTAACAAAATATAATTTAAGAAACATACCAAAAGCACATGCATACCTTCAGACCATGACAAAAAAGACACACAAAATGTCAAAATGAACCGTTCACAACTGTATGATGCATATCCTCAGACCATGACAAAACACCTACGAGGTTTCCGATAGATCCGTCAATAACTGTAGGAGAAGTTGCGACCACAAGGTACCTACTGTCAGAGGGGTGAATCACAGAATTACGGAAAGCCGAATGCTACGTCCCCTCGCTTTTCTTCGAAACGGGGACAATGATAAAATATTCTAAACTAGAGTCCCCTAAACACAAAGCATGCACAGTAAAATTTTCAGCAGACATTTTCATTTTTGTTTTCTTATTTTGAACAAAAAATAGGAGAAAATTTCCAAGAAATATCAAAGCCTATCTTCTGGTTAATAGGAGTTTAACGGCCCAGTCCACACTTTTTTTCGAGCCGGCCAGTTTACCTAAGCACACTTTTCCTGGTCAGGCTAAGTCCTCTAGGCGGTTTACAATTACTTGTGCACATTTCTTTTGTCCATACTGAACTCTTGAGGTGATTATCAGTGTAGTTGTCCTTCCTAATTACAGCGGGAAATCATATTTAGATTGTTCCCTTCAAGTAAATATGTCTGTACCTTGCTGACAGCTAATCGATGTTCGATATATGTGATACTGCTCTAGGCTATATAGAGAGGCCAATGTACACGTATCAAAAAATGGGGATTCACATTAATTCACAAGACGATTTTGTCAAATAGTGCGTTTTCATCAATGATTGTTTTTTAATCATAAAAACAAACACGTTAAACGATTATACCTCGCCATTATCGTGTTGTAGGCAGATAACTGTCCAAATTTGACGAAATTTGCCCATTAGCAATACCAAACCAGATCTCCTTACTATCAATGCATGCCTTGACATTTACTCAACGAAAATAGGGACAGACAACTCCGACAAAATTTGATGAAATGTGCCCATTAACAATTTCAAACCATATATCTACAATATCAATGCGCATACCAAGTTTGGTGAAAATCCATTGATGTCTGAAGTTATCATCTGGTAAAGATCAAACTAAGAACGTATCGGTTGGAAAGTTCACCCAGCAGTAATGGGTTAAGTGACAGACAGCGACGCTAAATTATCCATGATGATAAGTTCACTCACGTGCGATACATTTAACCCATTTCAGGTAGAAGAACGCCAAAATGGTAATTGGCAAACAGTTCAGACTCAGATAAGACACCGCAGAATGCGGCGTCTGATCTGGGTCTGCACTGTTTGCAAATAGTTTAGCCATGTTTCTCTAGAAATAATCAGTATTACATAGTCTGACATATCTAAACTTTAATTTCGACTCTTCCAAGTGTAAGGTAATTTATTCAGTTTAAAATGGTTAAACTGCATAAGTGATACACCGATCTCATATCATTGTTACCAGATGAAAATCCATTTGATTTGAGAAAAACACTGTCAACGTTTTGGTCCTGAAAATTCTCTCATTAACGCATAGCACAATGGGTAAACATTTAAGCAGACGACAGTTTGAAATACTTTTCTTATTTTTGCAGATTGTCTCCTTAGAAAACAATTTGAATGAAATGTTAAAACATGTTTTATAAAAAAAATCGCCTTTGACTTTATTGCTTTTACTATGATTATTATTGTCAGCCAACAGATAAATGCCGTTCACTTAACTTTTCCAAGGAATAATAAAAGTACATTTCTGGTTCAGGACTTCAAAAAGGTTACAAAAGACTATCGTTTGTGTTCGGGTTAACAACACATCATTCCTTGTGGGTCATTTTGTGTCATCTCCCATAGAAAGGGAGAATAGAGATAGTGCCGGAGATGAAAGAGAGGAACAGGGGAGAAAGAGGAAAAAGAATGAAAGTGAAGAAACAGAAGAGATAAAAACATCCTCCCTGTACCTTAGCTGCTGCAAGAATAACAGGCCTTGCCCAACTATTACCCAATCTCAGTTGGACGCCCCGCTGACGCAAGATAAACGACACCTTTGCCTCACCCAACCACCCAAAATTAAAGACTATCATAAAGAGAATAAAGCGAAATAACGTGTTTCAGCATTACGAAAACACGCCTATTCAAATATATGGAAACTTTCACCTCCAAAAAATCTGAAAATTTTCAGATAAAAAAACTCTGATATTGTTCATATTTCAGCTCAAAACATAGATTGTGGGTACTCGTTAGAACCGCCTCAGCGAGGCGGTTCTATCGAGTACCCACAACCTATTTTTATGCAGTAATAAGAAAAATAATGTATACCCCTGTAAACCCCAGTTTTACTATATAAAAGTGGGGTTCAAGGGGGTCAAATTATATAGGCATGTTTTCGTGATGGAGTTACAACCAACTTATGATCAAAGAAACAACGACTCTGAGTATTTTAATGTTGTGGTTTTTTTTCATAGGCGGGGAAAAAGGTGGCTCTACAACACCGGCCACTTACCAAAAACATGGCTCAGTCGGGTGTGCGTTCGACTGGTGATCAGGAGGTTGCCGGTTCGACGCCCGCCGGGTCGGCAACATTCTTTCGTGGAGATCTGACCAAGAAATATTTTCTACGGTCCTTCTCTCGCTTCCGCTGATTCAAGAAGAGCAGTTGTCAGTTTCTGGCGAAAGAATGTCCACAACACTGGTAAAACAATACTGGTTAACAGCTTAGAGGACTAAGCCTGCCCAGTAATAGTGTGGTAAGGTAAACTGACCACGCTCGACATGACGATTGGACACAAACAAAATACCTAAAATATGACCCAAATAATTGGAAGGTATTAGACCGCAACGAACGGTTTCACTCGATCATCAATTTGTCGTCTGCTGAATTTGTCCATAGAGTCAGAATCAGAATCAGAATATTTTACTGGTGATACATCAATAGGCATTCATTCACCAGGGCCAACGATTGCAAAGACAAGTCTCTAGTGCTCAAAAGTGATGTGAATCTAGCGACAGGGTTCTCAAAACTTTCAGCAGAGGAGATTATAGATGCAGGCAGTGCATTCCATTCCCTAATGGTGTCTGGGAAGAACCTATACTTAAAATGTCAGTTCTAGCATATGGCACTTGAAATGCCATTGGATACTGTTTCCTACTGCGCCTATTTGGGGGTTGAAGGTCGTCACAAGGTATACTCGCTCTAACTTTCAGACTATTGAATAGCAATATGAGTTTACTACCTTTGCGTCTCTTGTGAAGAGACTCCCACACTAACTGTTCAAGAATGCTAGTCAGACTTCCAGTTTCAAAGTTGTAGTTTCCAGTCACAAATGTAGCTGCACGATTCTGAACCTTTTCCAATTCTTCCTGGACTACTATTCCATGTGGGTGCCAAACAGGGCTAGCATACTCCAGGATTGGTCGCACCAACCCCTTGTATGCGTTTCCTTAACATCTTGGGAGCATGACGACAGATTACGTCTTAAGAAACCAAGAGTTCTATTTGCTTTTGTGCAAACATTGCTTTCACGAGTATTCCATTTCAAATCCTTAGAAATTGTCACACCAAGGTATTTAATATTATCCACATTTTCGAGGACGGTTCCTTCTAAGGAGTAAACTGCTTTGATCTTTTTGCCCCTCTTCCTAGTAAGCTGCATAATGTTACATTTCACGGGCTGAAATCTCATACCCCATTTCCTGGCCCATTTGCCAAATAGATCAATATCCTTTTGGAGTTTCGATGTGTCTTCAGTGCTATCAATCTGATGATAGAAGACACAGCCATCAGCGATCGGTAATGATTAAACAACGGTGCCCTCTGAAATTTGAACAGCTGACTTATTTGAACAGCTGATAATTATTTCTACCGAGGCGCTTCAAGTTACTCATTAGAAAGCCCTTATCGAAAAGGTAAGAGAAAAGTCCAGGGAGTGCTCAATTACAAACCACAGCCCTTCCCAGACACCAAGAGGAAGAGGAAACCGACAAATCCAAACAAGCACAAATCGAACAAACGTATGAAAAGCACTAAGATTAGCTTTCTCTTCCCCAAGCGAGGTAATCGCAATGCTATAAGGACTGAAAAACACAAGAACAAAATAACACAAGGTAAGACATAAAACAAATCGCCTCGTAGAATAAAACACAATGCAACAAAGAGTAAGACTAACACCGGGACCACCGCCTTAGAGACGCTTCTAACGAATATCCACAACATATGTTTTAGAGAAACAATAAGAAGAAAAACAAGCAAATTCCATGGGGTATTTATATCCCCCGCCTAATTTTTATTTGAGGTGTTAAAAATGGTAAAGTTAACCAGAGGACCACTGGTCCTGTATCAAATACCTAAGTATTGAAGCAGGAAACCAGTGATAAAAAATAATTTCAAGATTCTGAAAAAAACCACATGCATATCTTCAGACCATCCTTAAAGCACCTGTAAAGTTTCAAAGGATCGGCTTAAAACTGTGGTAGGAGTTATGGGGTCAAGGTACCTACTCCCTATACGCTTCTGTAGTATTAGAACTCAAAAAATGTCTAAGTTAAAAATGCATAAAAAGTGGTAAAAATTTATTTCAGGATTCTGAAAAAAACCACATGCATATCTTCAGGCCATCCTAAAAGCCCTTGTAAAGTTTCAAAAGGATCGGACAAAAACTGTGGGAGGAGTTAAGGGGACAAGGTGCCTGCACCCTATATACTTCTGCAATATTAGAACTCAAAAAATGTCTAAGTTAAAAATGCAGAAAAAGTAATAAAAAAATATTTCAGGATTCTGAAAAATCCACCTGCATATTTTCAGGCCATCCTAAAAGCCCACGTAAAGTTTCAAAAGAATCGGCCAAAAACTGTGGGAGGAGTTAAGGGGACAAGGTACCTACTCCCTATAGACTTCTGTAAAATTAGAACTCAAAAAATGTCTAAGTTCAAAACGTGTAAAAAGTGATAAAAAATAATTTCAGGATTCTGAATAAACCACATGCATATCTTCAGACCATCCTTAAAGCACCTGTACAGTTTCAAAAGGATCGGCCAAAAACTGTGGGAGGAGTTAAGGGGACAAGGTACCTGCTCCCTATATACTCCTGTAGTATTAGAACTCAAAAAATGTCTAAGTTAAAAATGCGGAAAAAGTAATAAAAAATTATTTCAGGATTCTGAAAAAAACACATGCATATCTTCAGGCCATCCTGAAAGCCCATGTAAAGTTTCAATAGGATCGGCCAAAAACTGTGGGAGGAGTTAAGGGGACAAGGTACCTACTCCCTATACACTTCTGTAGTATAAGAAATCGAAAAATGACTAAGTTAAAAATGCGGAAAAAGTAATAAAAAATTATTTCAGGATTCTGAAAAAACCACATGCATATCTTCAGGCCATCCTTAAAACACCTGTAAAGTTTCAAAAGAATCGGCCAAAAACTGTGGGAGGAGTTAAGGGGACAAGGTACCTACTCCCTATAGACTTCTGTAGTATTAGAACTAAAAAAAAGTCTAAGTTAAAAATGCGGAAAAAGTAATAAAAAATTATTTCAGGATTCTGAAAAAACCACATGCATATCTTCAGGCCATCCTAAAAGCCCATGTAAAGTTTCAAAAGGATCGGCCAAAAACTGTGGGAGGAGTTAAGGGGACAAGGTACCTACTCCCTATACACTTCTGTAGTATTAGAACTCAAAAAATGTCTAAGTTAAAAATGCGGAAAAAGTGATAAAAAATTATTTCAGGATTCTGAAAAAACCACATGCATATCTTCAGGCCATCCTAAAAGCCCATGTAAAGTTTCAAAACGATCGGCCAAAACTGTGGGAGGAGTTAAGGGGACAAGGTATCTACTCCCTATAGACTTCTGTAATATTAGAACTCAAAAAATGTCTAAGTTAAAAATGCAGAAAAAGTGATAAAAAATTATTTCAGGATTCTGAAAAAACCACATGCATATCTTCATACCATCCTTAAAACACCTGTAAAGTTTCAAAAGGATTGGACAGAAACTGTGGGAGGAGTTAAGGGGACAAAGTACCCACTAAAAACTCGGCACCACGCACCACGCACCACGCACCACGCACCACGCGCCACGCACCACGCACCACGCACCACGCCCCACGGAAAACCAAAAACAGTGTCCCTCCACTTTTCTTCGAAAAGGCGGGGGACAAAAAAAAATATGTGAATACCCGCTCTTTTCTGGAGTCGATCACATGACTTGGATACGTCATACATATTGGCATATAAAACCAATAGAATTTAAGGTTAACTCTTTCACTGCCATAGGCGATAATAATAAGCTTTTGCAAACGGCGTAGATCCAGATGAGACGGCTCATCATGACTCGTCTCATCAGAATCTTCGCTGTTTGACATTCAGTCATTCAGCCTTCCAATCAATAGTTTGTTAACAAACAGCAAAGTAGACGACAAATTTAGTGTGAAATTTGGCACCGAAAGAGTAAAAGATGAAATTTGGCATATAACAGAATGGTACTGCAAATATGACAAACTTCTTGTTGAAATGAGGACCAAAACGCCGAATACCACAGTAGCGATACGAGATTGCGCTAGATATTCAAGTAATACTGGCCAGATTATCATCTGTTCACATACAATTTACACGCCTTGGCCAAAGTCAGTAAATGACAAACTGATGACAATATGTTTTTATTTATTTCAGAAAATAGGCGTTTGACATTTTATTTTGCTAATTGCCTCCAAAAAGAGACAGTTAGCATGAAATGTCAATGTCTATTTTCTGAAAACAATGAAAATAAAATAGTTCAAAATATCGTCTGATGAAATGTTATCCAGCATGCAAAGCAATAATTTATTTGTAATAGGCATCGCCAAGGCATCTACACATTCTTAGCAAAGTCCGCTTATAGAATCATTGGAGACTGAAGATTTCAACATATACATATGAACCACCTCCTGACAAAACCAACAAAATGACCTGTGTGCCCAGCGAAGAATAAGATCAGCCTGGGCATCCGCCCATTCTGATTAGAGTGTTTGCTGTCCGCATGAAGAAAACTTGGGTCCTTAGCAACCCACTGAACGCACAGCAAAGTGATCAGACTGAGTGGATACCCGTGCTGATCTGAGTCTTCACTGGACGCACATGCCATTTTGTTGGTTTTGTCATGAGGTGGTTCGTATAGTAAAATAAAGTCTGTTATGATTGCCCTTGAAAGCAAAAGAAGACATGTAAGAAAGAAAAATAGGAGTTTCGGTTAAATTGAGCCTCTTCAAATGACAGCATCGTAGTTTTCAGGGCTGCATACGCCCATCATGAAAACACGCCTATGTAATTCTGACCCCTTTAAACCCCACTTTTATATAGTACAACTGGGGTTTACAGGGGTAAATACTATTTTCCATATTTCTGCTCAAAACATAGATTGCGGGTACTCGTTAGAACCGCCTCGGCGAGGCGGTTCTAACGAGTACCCACAATCTTTGTTTTGAGCAGAAATAGGAAAAATATCAGAATTTTTCATCTGAAAACTTTCAGTTTTTGGTGGTGAAATTTTCAATATATTTGAATAGGCGTGTTTTCATAATGCTTGGCTTTCGGAAACTCGATTTTCAAACATACCATAGGACCAATGATCCCAAGCCCCGGGGGAGATGGGGTACGCCTGCTGCTCAGCTTGGTACCGATGCTTGAACAAAGCCTTATAAAACATACCCGAAGTAATGTGCTCGAAATATTAAAAACTGACTCTTTTCACTGTGTTCTCTTAAAAAGTAACCTTTTTCGCTGTGTAATAAGAAACAGTAATCGCTTTTTTTCAGATTTCAGAAAAGATATTCATAAGCTTTTACATAATAATATGCATCAAAGTTGTATCTAAATTAAAAAAAAAAAAATGGGAGAAAGGTCAAACTACTTACCGATGTCGTTTCGGGTAAATGCTCCTCACTGTATACAATTGGAACCAGATCTTATTTTATCCCCTAATCACAGCGTTTTTAGCAGATACATGATAACATATTTTTCCCCACTAAAGTAACATTTTCTCTATCCTAAATGATGACAGCGCTGTGCACTGCCTGTCCACGCATTGGTACTAAGCTGACCAGCTCGGACCCCAGGGAAATAAAAATAAACTAGAAATGTGTCAATATGACACAGATACCCCCGCCCTGGGCCATCCTCATCCACACGCAGGCATTTTGCAAAACAAAGAAGTTGAAAAAAGGGCCATAACTCTCATAAGAATTGGCAGATTTTACCCTAAATCGAACGACCTATATTTTATGATTATATACCTGTGTATAAAATTTGAATCCAATACACTAATCTTTTAAAAAGATATCGAATGGAAACTTTTTTTCAACGTTGAAAAAGGGCCGTAAATCCAAAAATAATTGGTGGATTTTACCCTAAATCGAACTTGACCTATATTTTATAATTATATGCTCGTGTATAAAATATGACTTCAATATATTAATCTTTTCAAAAGTTATGGAACGGAAACCATTTTTCAAAGTTGAAAAAAAGGGTCATAACTCCCAAAATAATTGGTGGATTTTACCCTAAATCGAACGACCTACATTTTATGATTATATACCTGTGTTTAAAGTTTGAATCCAATACACTAATCTTTTCAAAAGATATCGAACGGAAACCAATTTTCAAAGTTGAAAAGTTTTCAAATTTGAAAAAGGGCCATAACTGCCAAAATAATTGGTGGATTGTACCCTTAAGCGAACTTGACCTACATTTTTTTGCTTATATACCTGTGTATAAAATTTCAATCCAATACACCAATCTTTTCGAGATATCGCACGGAAACCATTTGTGTTACTTACGGGACGGATGGACGGGACGAACGTACGTACGGACAGCGGTGATACTATATCCCCCCCCCCTATTGAAAATGGCGGGGGCATAAAAACAGCACTATGATGAAGTATGGGAAGATATTTACGATTGCCATACTGCGCTTGACACAAGTGCTGTGAAGTCAAATAAAATCCATAAATGTTGCCCTTGCAAACAAAGAATACATGCAAGAACGCAATTCGGAGCCTCGGTTAAACTGAGACTCTTCATATGACAGCGGGCTGAAAAGGCCCATAGCATCACCAAAACATGCCTATATTTGTATACTAAAACTTGGATTTACAGGGGTATACATTATTTTTATTTCTGCTCAAAACATAGACTGTGGGTATTTGTTAGAACCGCCACGGCGAGACTGTTCTAACGAGTATTCACAATCTATGTTTTTAGCAGAAATATAAAAATATCAGAATATTTATTTGAAAATTTTCATTTTTTGGTGGTAAAATTTTCAGTACATTTGAATAGTCTTGTTTTCGTAATGAGCACCGGCTTAAGCCGAACTCGATTTTAAAACATGTCATTGGCCCAATGATCCCAAGAAAAACAAAAATAAAAACTGCATTATGGTGAAAAAAGCCTTGGTGAGACTGTGAAGATACCCAAGCGTGAAAACGAAAATTTCTTTTTATCGCAAACACCTTCTTGCTTGGCAAAGCCAAGTTACTAGCCCTTGTTAAAAACATGCAATGCGCGAATTTAGCAGACGACAACGTGATGATATTTTCACTTTTTTCCTATGAAATATGATCCGACACTTCATGCTGCCCTTCATGCTCATGTCTCCTAAAGAGACACTTTACATGTAACCTCAAATTCTTTTTTCTAGAAAAAATAAATATTTCAAACTGTCGTCTGTTGTAATTGTAACCAGCATGCAAAATGTTGAAACATCAATGGATTGTATGCTGAATTATATGACAGAGGAACAAGACCCAGATTAGCGTGACTGTGCTATCCCACATACACGCGGACATAACCCTAAGTACATCACGAAAACATACCTTTATAATTTTGACCCCCTTAAACCCCACTTTTATATAGTAAAACTGGGGTTTACAGGGGTATACATTATTTTTCTTATTTCTGCTCAAAAACATAGATTGTGGGTACTCGTTAGAACCGCCTTGCCGAGGCGGTTCTAACGAGTACCATTATCTATGTGTTGAGCAGAAATATGAAAAATAATAGTTTTTTTATAAGTAAATTTTCAGTTTTTGGAGGTGAAATTTTCTATACATTTGAATAGGCGTGTTTTCATAATGGTAAACGATTTATTGGTGCTGATTGGTAAATTCAAAATGTTATTCAATGGTGACCCTCTATAGGTGTTCAAAGATAATCCGCGGAGGATATCATTTTAATATATTAGATTGACTTCCTGGCGAAACACCAGACAGCGTGGCCTGAGCCATCAGGAAAACATGCCTATATAATATTGACCTCTATAAGGCATTAGAACCGAGGCGGACCTAACAAGTACCCACACTCTATGTTTTGAGCAGAAATATGAAAAATATCAGCCTTTTTTATCTGAAAACTTTCAGTTGTTGGAGGTGAATTTTCTATATATTTGAATAGGCATGTTTTCGTCATGACTATACGTCACTTGATCTATGTTAGCACTGTAATGTTGTAACAATCACTAGAGATTATGCATTCCTTTTACTTAGAGTATTGGACGGAGATATCATTGGCAAAGCAGTTTGTCCAGTGTTTGAGCCCATAGAACCACTGGTATTTCTCGAGCTGGAGGGACGCGTCGACCCTGACGAGATTTCTGATACTTGTTCATCTAACGTATTGTCATCTTTATTTTCTACTTTAGTTCTAACAATTTTACTGGATCGTATTGGACGAGTTAAATACTGTCTTGCTGGTGATGGCCGGTCCTCAAAATCGATCGGCACTACTTCATCCCTCTGTTTTGGCTGATTTTGATTTACACCACTGATGCGTCTCTGATATGGGCGCTTAGCATTTGACACATAGTGGTAACTCTGTCCTTTTTGCCCAGGTTGAGGGGACTGGCATACATGCAATTTTTGTCCTGGCTGAGGCGAGTGGCATGCCTGACCTCTTTGTCCAGGCTGAGGTGATTGGCATGCCTGTCCTCTTTGCCTAGGCTGAGGCGACTGGCATGCATCAACTCTGTAAATACTATTTATCCGCGCCTTCACTGTCGATATCCCTTGATGCTGCTGGAATTGTCTTTCATTAGTTCCACTGACAATATTTATACCACCAACAGTAGCAGTCTTATGTACATTAGATTCTTCAGTTTCTGTTCGTTGTTTGATAAGTTTATCAGTTGTTATTTTCGGCCTTTGTGTTTTTCCTGGGAAAGTAGAAGCTCTTTTTCTAAATGGTTCATCCTCAAAAGACTTAGTGTTTGATGATATATGAGGAGCCCCTTTATCTTCAAGAGATGTGGAGGTCTCCTGAATGTGACTAGGTTTATTTTCACTGCCTTCTAGTGCACTGTGTAAAGTGTTCCTGCGCTGTGAATACATGTATTTCTTAGCAACGTTAGGCATATATGGAGAAGTAGAGGGGCTCGTATCTCCGGGTTTCTGTATTTGTACTGGCGATCTGGCCCTTGGGATTTGTGTTCCGTCATTTTTGTTTCTAATAGTTAGAAGATCTGTAAAGTCACCACCACCTATAAAATAAAATGATAAAATAAACTTTTACCTTCTTTACCCTGGGTATTTGGATAGACAGGCCTGCCCAAACAGTGTAGACCAAAATCAGACTCCACAACACGTCGGATTATGGAATGCACTGTCATCCTGGATTTTTATACATCGAGAGACAGTTAAATGGACTTAGTCAAGGTTTAGAAAAAGTATGGTATGGAATTATAGTGTCCGAATATTTCGGGTAAAGACGGTGACATTAGATATACAGATCTGAACAAACAGTGTTGATTCATATCTGATTGCTACATCAGATCAGGGTCCATTCTTTTTTCAACTTACGCAGTAGTTTTTAGATAAATTAAGAAACAGTAAACTGGACGTGTTCCCAGTTTAAGCAAACTATGGTAAGGAGGTTTTATAGGGTAAAAGGAGTATTTGCCATTAAAAAAAGGCCGAACGCCCAGATAGTGCTCTCTCTCTCTCTCTCTCTCTCTCTCTCTCTCTCTATGTGTGTGTATCAATCCAGTAATGCCTCAATCAATAGCAATTCGATTGGAGCATTTTTTTTCCAGCAGCAATAATACAAATAGCTACAGATAAGAGGGTGAGGGGTAGCCATATAATACTTTTCTTTTTTTTTTTCATGAAAACATATGTTGTGGATACTTACTTGAAGCGCCTCTGTGAGGCGCTTCAAATGAGTTCCACAATATATGTTTCCGTGGATGATAAGAAAAATATCAGTACTTTATGGTCGAAAAATATCAGTACTTTATGGTCCAAATAAGCATCATATCTGGAGCTATTTAACAATGATATGGGCTGCACCATGCAAAAACGTGTCTACGGGCATATGCAGACAGCGAAGGCCCAGCTCAACCTATGCATCGGAGCAGTCCGATCAGGGCCTTCACTGTCCGCTAACTGAATAACTGGATACTACAGATTGTATGAATGGAGGGCAAAGGTCCCGATGATACTTTGCGCATGCACAGGATGATCTGAATCTACAATTTTTGTGCATGTTCGAAAACACGCTTTCACTTGACGTGTCCCACAGCATGGCAAGCAGGATTATTACGTTGAATTTTATCAATATCTTCAATCGCATCTCTTACAATCTTGGTTATATATTTTATGATATTTATTGATATTCTCTATCATGCATTCATTTATTTACTGCTGCTGAGATAAATTCAACACTGAGTGTATTTTAGTAAAATGAAGTATGAAATTGTAACTGACAAGCTTCTTTCAATAAAAGTGGCGTGTCGCATGTTTCTACATAACATGCTTGAAACAATATATATTTGGGAATTTACATATTCTGCATTAAACACACACACACACACACACACATACACACACACACACACACACAACAAAACCTTATCCCGTTTGTGCCCAGCGTCTCACAAAGGGATGTTGGCAAACAGTGTAGACCCAGATCAGACACCGCGTTAGCGGCGTCTGATCTAGGTTTTCACTGTTTGCTTTTAATATAGGAATGTCTATAAAATATGGTAATAATAAAAAACAGCCAGACTCCTCTTCTATAGGAAATGGACTCGTCCAAAGAGTTGTTGTAGAAGAGTTCGTCCGACATAACTGTGGGTAAGTAGAATCATGATGAGCCCGACCACAGACGAGTAAGGTGATTCACAAAATAAAATAAAAATAAAAAAAAGTAAAAAAATAGGGACAGCTACGGAACACAGCTCTTCTAATGTACCGGTTAACGGTTGAAGGACACGAAGTTTTTTTTTTATTTAGCCGTCCTATGACGCATAATTCACCGTCGAGTAATTAATTAAAGGGTCCATATTCCTCAAAAACAGACATTTTATTATCCAAGAAAGGTTTAATAAATTGATATATAGTATTAATACGATCATAAAATGTGGCATCTGAGATAAAAAATAAATGATTTTCATTGATAACATTAATTCAGAGATACGATAAAAATCATTTCTTGTTTGAAGAACAAGAGACTAACTAAAATTTTACAGGCTGTCAGGTGCCACATTTTATGATAGTGTTTATACAATATATCAATTTATTAGACCTTTCTTGGATAATAAAATGTATATTTTTGAGGAATATGGAACCTTTAAAGAGGACAATAAAGATATAAACGTTTATAGGTTAACCATCAAGCATACAGACTACAACTTGTTTTTTTTTTTTTGTTTTTTGCTCTGACTTCAGATTGCTATTGAGCCCTCTGATTTGTTCCGCAGCAGTTTTGATCATCACGAAAACATGCCTATATAATTTTGACCCCCTTAAACCCCACTTTTATATAGTAAAACTGGGGTTTACAGGGGTATACATTATTTTTCTTATTTTTGTTTAAAACATAGATCTCGTCGAGGCGGTTCTAATGAATACCCACAATCTATGTTTTGTGCAGAAATATGAAAAATATCAGAATTTTTTATCTGAAAATTTTCATTTATTTGGTAAAATTTTCAGTATAGTTGAATAGGCGTGTTTTCGTAATGTGTTTTACTATGAAGTTTCACTGATGAGCTAGAGCAACACATGATTTTGACCACATACCAGTTGTATCCAGATTTGTATTATTAGTCTCTCCATTAGTAGCTTTATTCGGTGGTTGAGACGCGTTATTATTTACTGCAGGTGAACCTTGTTTATCATTTTGGATATGAACTGTGTTAATTATCTTTGCTGTCTGTCGTTTGTTGTTTATCTGTTAAGAAACACCAAGCAAATAGCATATAAATCACAGCAAACAGTCCAGCAGGCACATGGAATTTATACAACGTCGCATTAACGTCGATGCAACGCCATGACGTTTATGGTACGCAGTCAATTCGTTCTCAAGTCAATTCGTACTTAAGTCAATTCGCTCTCATTTCGGTAAACTCGCACTCATTTTTCGGTCAGTTCGTACTCATAAAAATTCTTCAGTCAATTCGTCCTCATTTGGTCAGTTCTTACTCTTTTGGTCAATTCGTTCTCATTTTGGTCAATTCGTTCTCACACTAAAATCGATTAATTTTGAAGGAAATACAGAAAGTAAAACAAAAAGAAAACATCCAAATATAACAGAAAAGAATGATACACGAGAAATTCGAATCAAGTCACTTTTCTAGATTTCTACTGATCAGCAGTTATCATGTAAAATACAGACAAACCTGTACTAGGCAAGCGCCTAAGGGAAACCAAAAACTGGCTGCTTAATATATGTAGATTTCAACTACTTTGCATTTAATAGGATCTGAAATAGTGACCTTTTCAGACAGACTGAATATGATTTACAATTCGCATTGCAAATTACTGTTGTCTGAACACTCTCATGACAAATTTCTTATTGTTTTCTTAGATGGACTAAAATTGCCTTTATACAAAATATACAATGTACTTTTATTAATATTTTTTCTCACTTCTTAATCGTGATTTGATTGGAAAGATGGACGGACGGATACTCTACTACTGTATTTTAAACGGAATTAACCTCATAATCTTGTCCAAAACAGCCTCTCTAATTCTAAATGTTCGCCGCAACGAACGGACGCACGGATGGGTGGGTTAATTCACGCCCCCACCCCCGATTTTGTATGAGGAGACATATAAATGTCGTGCGGAAGTGCATGTGGATGTAAACGGTTGCCATATGTCACTTCTAAGTACATCACTTAATGCACCATTAACACTCACCAATGCATATATCCCAAAATAGAGGTCCCGAAATGAGAAAGAGACCAATAATGTGAGAACGAGTTGACCCAACTGAGGATGAATTGACCAAAATGAGTACAAATTGACCGAACAGTGAGTACGAATTGACCAAATGAGTACGAATTGACCAAATCGATCACTGATCCGTACGAATTGACCAAAATGAGAACGAGTTGACTTGAGTGCGAGTTGACTTGAGTACAAGTTGACTGGGAACCACGTTTATACAATGTCCCATTAACGTCGATGCAACAACATGAAATTTATACGTCGAATCAAGGTCGATGCAACTTCATAACGTTAATACGTAGTATTATAACGTAATTAGTATTATACGTATTAACGTTGATACAACATATTGACGTTGCCTTGGAGCTAATACAACGTTGGTATCAACGCCAATTGCCCGTTGGGAGATAAAAAAAAAACCCCCAAAAAAACAAAACAAAAAACTAATATGCTAAAAAAGAATATTACGTTTAGAACAGGATACAAATCAATCTTTATACGGATATATATACAGGTAAATGGATACACTTTGAGAAGGAGAAATTCTGTCGAAATTGGGGTTTTCTCCTTCTGAAAAGAAGTCTACTCTAAAACGGATAAATTGATTGCTTTGTAAATAAATAATTTATTTTTTTTGTTAATTTTAGGGAAGACGCTTTATCAGAAATGCTTTGGTGTGCAGAACAGGAAACGGGTAGTCAGAAAAGTTGTCTGCCTTGCAAAATTAGGAAAAATTAACAAAAGGTATCCAGTCTCATTAACCCAGAAGGGTAACTGACAAACAGTCCGGGCCCAGATCAGACGCCACAGATTTCAGCGCTTTATCAGGAACTACACTACTTGCATTAACTACACGGATTTCTTTAAAACATAGTAGTAATAAAAACAATAACCAGACACCTCTCTGTTGGAAATAGATCGGCCCTCGGCGTTGTGGTAGAAGAGTCCACTCGACAAAAAATGTCAGAAACAAACAGTTTTTTTGTTTCTGAATTTGGCTGAAACATCTTCAGGTTTATATGTAATACAAAATATGAATGAGAAAGAGTCAATATCTAGGAGTGATTTATAAAATACAACAGAACTGGCTGATTCTGTAATGTTTTGTTTTCTGTTTCATTTTTTGTATGAGTGTGTTCATTGCTCTCAAAGGTCATTACTTTTAGAATCTATTTTTCTTCACTACATCTGGTTTGAGTGACATGTGGGGGCCGTAAAACGTCTCCCCGTACTTCACTATGGTTTTATTTAAACGTTGGTCCTATGTAATTATTTAGTTAATTCCGGGATTTTGAAAAATTATGAGGGTTAGGTGTTTTCGATCTTTGTGTGAGTGTGTTCATTGTTCTTAAGGGTCATTCTGTTTAGAATGTACATATTAGTGAAAATGTACCTAAATATATGTTCTGTAAATACAAATGGCACTGACAAACTAGACAGCACAAGGCAATAAATGTCCCCTGTAGCGTAACACATTCCTTACACAAAGTTAAAAGGAAATGATACACATCATTACGAAAACACGCCTATTCAAATATATTGAAAATTTCTCCACCAAAACAACTGAAAAATTTGAGATAAAAATGCTAATATTTTTTCATATTTCTGCTCCAAACATAGATTGTTGGTACTCGTTAGAACCGCCTCGCCGAGGCGGTTCTAACGAGTACCACAATCTATGTTTTTGAGCAGAAATAAGAAAAATAATGTATACCCCTGTAAACCCGTTTTACTATATAAAAGTGGGGTTTAAGGGGGTCAAAATTACATAAGTATGTTTTCGTGATGTTTAGGGGAGACAACTCTTTTGAAATCATTGTGTCCCCTTCTGAAAAAGGGTTGTCCTTGAAAGGAATGTATTATAGCTCCCTATTCTTTATTTTTAGAGTAGACCGCTTTTCAGAAGTCGATTGGAGTGCAGTAATGCAAGCAGGAAGTCACAAAATTTACCCCCCTTATACAAAAATGGCGCAAAATCAAGTGTATCCAATCTCCTTAAACAGCAAAGATTCTGACCATACTGAGTGCACAGACCTATAAATCTGAGAACGGTAGGACAAACGCCCATAACAGACTGTACAAGTATGCACGATAGTCTAACTATTCGCGGTTGGCTTATGACATAGTGTCTCAAAGCTTGGTTTAGTTCTCAGAACACTGTAATATGACCAGCAAGATCCAATGCCTATTAATACAAAGAATTCTTTCAATCATAACCAACCATACTGTGACCGTTTCGATTCTCATCGAGAACCATCATTAGATGTGAAAGGGAAGTTGTTGGGAATGGCATTGTCCCATTTTTTCAAATATGTCTAGGAAATTGACTAAAAATCAATAAATCAGGAGAACTTACCCGTTTGTTGGCATTTGGATGTCTCGCAAGTCATGGCCGGAAGTTCGCGTAAAGATTGTGAGTGCATAACCACCGGCTACCCTCTACGAGATTACCAGATGTACTGGTACATTTTTGGCATCTTTTTGATGTTCACTCAGTCTCGTGTTGACTTTTCAACCTGTTTCACCTACGTATTTTAATTCACATCTACAGATTTTTGTATACCACCAGTAACCAGCCTAGTGGTAAACAGTCCAAGCCCCGTGGCGTCAGGAAGTCAAGGTTACAATGTGATGATAGTTCTCGATGAGAACTGAAGCTGTCACAATAAGTGAAAAGTCATTTTTTGATATAAAAAAATCAATTCTTTGGATTAATGTGATATTCTATTCTGACGAATCTATTCAGTGACCCAATTTACTTTGCCAAGCATGCTGTTTCAGCCCTTGAAAATGGAAGTTAATTGACACAAATATTTGTTGCGCATACAAATAAACAAATAAATACATACACACCTGTACCACTGACACTTGCTGCGTTCTGTTCAGTAATCTATTGTCCGCCGCAATTTTTCCACTGGCTTTCAAATTTCCAATATATTTTTGTAATTTGCGCTGGAAGAGGTAATAGGTGGCGGTGGCGCTGCTTGGAACGTTTCCAGTCACGAAGCGGATTATCTCGCCGAGTCGGAAGCCTTGATTTTCACTCATGTGCTTCAAAATACTGTTATCAAGAGTTTCTGTTTTTAATTTATTAGGACAAGGAGCCCTCGTCATTGGGTTGCTGACACCTGTAGGGAATGAAAAAATATCAATTTGTATACGCTGTACTTACGATTGAGGACACGGTTATTTTCTGATCATTCTCTTATTTCTAACAAAGAACATTAATTAATTTGGAGCTTTGCATTAAGGATTTTGATTATCTTAAGGTCAAATTCCAATTTTTCAAACGAATCATTATAATCCATTGAGGACAAAGCTAAGCAAACGGCAATAATTCTAACATTTCAGGTCAGTATCTGCTGTTGATTCTTCTTATTTCGTTTTATAACCAACCTTTAACCCTTTTATGCCAAGTGAACTTCTATATTACTAAAAGAACGAATTAGCCTCAAAACCTAGAAAACGGTAAACACCTGCTGCGGTTGGTTGGTTTAAATTAATAACGATATTGTTCTTATTGATAAATTTTATATTTAATTTCAGGAGTTTTATTCAATTTTCCAGTTTTTGTTCGGAAATAGACAGTACTTTATTCAAATTCTCCCAAAGTAGCTTCTCGAATTAACCACATATTAAATAGATTACGTGCACATTGTAAATAAATCGGACATCATCGAAGCATAGACGGATGCGTATTTATATGACTGAACGTTCGGTATTCCCCGTGTGGCGTAAAAGACAATTTATACATTGCAGCGATGCTTCTATAAACGACAAAGGTGTGAACAGAATGAAAGAACAAAGTACGAGAGCATAATGGCAAACGTAATTAAGATTTTTTTTTTTGGGAAAATTCATTCATTTCAAACTGCATTGAAAAATCTACCCAATAAATATTTAGATTTTGGTCAGTTATTACTTTCCTCTGTGGTCAATACAGGTGAATTGTTGTATGAGCAAGCTACGTCGTATTCACTCTTCGAACCATCTCAAACACCGCTGGGTCAGTCCGAACCCAATCTAAACACCATCGGGTTCGAGCTATTGAACTGAGGTTCGACTAATTTGTCCTAGCGGCAATTTTGCATATATGAGCCGTCGCATGGCAAAATCAACAAAATGACCTTTGCACCATGCGCAGTGAC
Organism: Anodontia alba; assembly: GCA_964016985.1. Classification (NCBI taxonomy): domain Eukaryota; kingdom Metazoa; phylum Mollusca; class Bivalvia; order Lucinida; family Lucinidae; genus Anodontia; species Anodontia alba. The sequence goes on from OZ024824.1 coordinate 118,772,933, forward strand.
GTGTGCATTTGTCCAGTCTGATCCATCTTCACTATCCGCATGTAGAAAATTTTACCCTTAGCAACCAATCGAGTGCGCAGCCAGACTGATCAAACGGCGAATATCCATGTTGACCTGACTCTCCCCTGGGTAGCCAAGTTATTTTGTTAGGTTTTTTATGCGCTGGCTCATATGGTTAAACCGTCCGAAATCAGCAGGCTGATTACCTACGAATCTACCGGCGCAGTGGCTAAGTTGCTAGAACGTCCGTCTTGCGTTCCGGAGGTTGTGTGCTTAATACCCGGCCAAGCCATACCAAAGAATTCAAACATGTTATTACTGTAGCAGTTCTTTCGCTTGGCGCTCAGCATTGAGAAAATGGAACTGGTCGGCCTGGTGTAACGTGACTGGATGGAATGTTACGTCTGGCGCGAGATATTTTAGTGAGGCAGCACTCTGAAGGTGAATATTGAGCTCCCTGTCATATAAAGACTTCGTCGCGCTATGACTAAAAGATCGTGACGTTGAACACAGATAGAATTAAATAATATAAAAAAAATAACCTTCGAACTTTTTTTTCAGATTGAAATCTGTTCGATGAATCAAAATTTGATATAAGACCCGCGCAAGCGCGAGTCCTTTTTCTAGTTTCTACTATAATTGTTTGGACCAGTCTAATTCCAATAGATCTAGCAAGGTGTCTGGTTATTTTTTTTATTAGACTATGCGTTATAGAAATTCCTGAACTTAATGCAAACAGTGTAGACCCTCATCAGACACCGCGTTTTGCGGCGTCTGATCCGAGTCTACACTGATTGCCAGTGTCCTTTTTATGGGACAGTAGGCCTAAATATGTTTAAGTGCTAAGCAAACTTGTTACAAATGACGTTATATATTTATTAGTATTATTTTCTCTGAAAAAAAAAAAAAGAAGTAAACAAACAAGCTATTTAAAAATACCGTCTGCTGCTGTTATGGTCGACATTTTAAGGACCAAGCAAATATTAAGAAGGTTTCAATATCCAAAAAGCAGGCAACTGAATGTCAGGTTAACCATGTATAAATAATAGTATAGAAGATATTCAGGAGAACCACAATTTTAGAACATAGTCTACCAAAGATATCACCATTACGAAAACACGCTTATTCCAGTATACTGAAAACTTTACCACAAAAAAAAAAAAACAACAAAAAAAACCCCCGAAAATTTTCGGACAAAAGACTCTGATATTTTTCATATTTCTGCTCAAAACATAGATTGTTGGTACCCGTTAGAACCGCCTTGGCGAGGCGGTTCTAACGAGTACACACAATCTATGCTTTTGAGCAGAAATAAGAAAAATAATATATACCCCTGTAAACCCCATTTTCACCATATAAAAGTGGGGTTTAAGGGGGTCAAAATTTTAAAGGTATGTTTTCGTGATGAAACTAAGACAGACAGTACACAATCTAAACAAAAGAAAACCCAAACAATGCGATCCTTCTTTTCCAAACAAGTGATCACATTTTTAGATAGATACTCTAAACACAGCAATAATACAAAGAATAGGCGAAAAAAAAGTAAGAAAAAAGTCCACGGAGTGCCACAATCACAAACCGCAGCCCTTCCCAGACACTAAGAGGAAGAGAAAACAGACAAAACAAACAAGCGCAAATCGAACAAACGTACGAAAAGCACCAAGATTAGCTCTCTCTTCCCCAAGCGAGGTAATCGCAATGCTAAAAGGACTGAAAAACACAAGAACAAAATAACACAAGGTAAGACATAAAACAAATCGCCTCGTAGATTAAACTTCAAAGCAACAAAAAGTAAGACTAACATCGGGACAACAGCCTTAGAACGGTCAGTAGAGTAAACCACCGGTGGTGTGTGTGTATGTAGGGTGGGGGCGGGGGGGATAAATGGGTCCCGATGCTACTCTTAATACAGAAATACATAAAAATTCGGTTCGCATAAAGACTCCCACTTCAGTCAATGCATCAAAGCGAAAACATAAACATTAAATTAATCACTATAATGAACAAAGACGAGTACGCATGGCTAGCTCTACTGTATGCCAGAGTAAATGAAAATCAATAGTTGAACCACGGCAGGCCAAGCCAAAGACATATCGTTAAGCCCTAATCCACTGGTTTAAAGTTTTACGAAGAGGCCGTCATTGAGTCTAAGACCCGAACCACCGTCGTGCAATTAAAGAGTGAAACATAGCCATCAACAATGATTGGTTTGACAACTAGGCATGCAGGCTCCCGCATAATATCCAGGCTCTAGCCAATTCTTTTATAACGGTAAATAAGTTTTCTGAATTGCTCCAAAAAAGTTAGATTTTTCTTCAATTTTTCTAAATCTGTACACTAAGTCACCGTTAAATTCTGGTTCCGATATACCTTGTTGCAGTAGTGTTTACAGACTGACGCTATATTTTTCTACCAAGGTACTGTGTCTGCGATAAAATTTCGAAAAGGCCTTACAAAGTTTAAAATAGCGATAGCTCTGCCTAAATAGTTTGGCAGTAAGGGCTTTATTACGCTAGTTAAAGTCACTAAGATTTGAAGAAGCTCTGGCGAATCTAATAAGTTGAGATATGTATACCTCATATGAGGTACGCCGGGGGACATCGCCATCCAGAAAAGGGAAATTGACTATATCAAAATCAAAATCGTCCCCCGATTCACCGGCATGCATTTAAAGAAGTAAGCAAAGTGGTCAACAGTGATCGGATTAACTGCTAAGCAAGCAGACTGTTTTATCACATCAATGTTATACCCCTTTCGTTTATAACATATGACAATTAAAACTACCGGGCGTTTAAATCGATGTTACTGGTACCAAATCTTCATCATTGTTCAAATTTTGTATGAATAATATTAATAAAACATCAACAATAAAAATAGAAATAATAATAATAATAATTATAATAATAATAATAATGAAACAATCAACTTGCACATAGGCAAACAAAGCACAAAAAGCACACACACAAAGAAACAGATAACAATATGGGCACTTTACCTCCTTGTAGACTGAATGGACTCCCTCAAACTACGTATTGGAAGATTCTAATTTCGATTTTAGGTATGTCAGGCTATGTGTTTTTTTTTTGTTGTTTTTTTTAGATATTCCAAGGGAAAATGGTTAATTTTTTGCAAACAGTGGAGACCCTGATCAGGATCAGATGCCCCCTTTTAGGTGTCTCCAGACTACAATGGGTGAATTGAGGTGACTGTAATATATTATAATATCAAGCTATCGTTATCTTGAACTTCAAGGGATCAAAATTTTTAGTTTGAGATACCAAGAGTTTAAATGCAATGAATAAAAAGCAAAACTAAACCACCACTATCCAAAATTTAGTTTGAGTTAAGCAGTCACTTGATCTATCACTGTTTGAGATAACATGAATCAACTGTATATGTTCACTCCGCATAGGGGTCAGTTTTTCATCCATGAAACTCCAAAGTGAAACACATACAAGCAAAACACTTTGATTAAACAAAGCAAAGGGCTGGATGGCATGATGGGTCCAACCGCAGACATTGATAAACAGGTGCCAACATTCTGAAACAGATTGAGAAAGGAGCCGTCATTTAGTCTGAGAACCGACCCACCGTTTTGCAATTAAAGAGGGAAGCAGATCTATCATCCATAATTAGGTTAACAACCATGCATGCAGTTTGTCGCAGAGTATCTATGTTGTAAGAAACAGTTGTTACTCAGATCAGTGGTTAATGTAGAACATCGTTTTCTTACACGGCGTTGTTACTCATATATGGGCCGCGCCATGCAAAATCGTGTCTTAGGGCATATGCGGAAATCGAAGGCCCAGAGTAGCATGCATATCCGTGCAGCCTGATCATGGCCTTTGCTGACCGCAAACAAAATCATTTAATACTATAGAATGTTTCAATGGAGTTCCAATACTCGGAAAAGACTTTGTGCATGTGCAGGATGATGTGAATCCGGCCATTTTGCGCATGTCGAAGGCATTTTGTTTTTTGCTCGATGCGGTCCATGTGAAACACTGCTTTCATATCCTTTATTTCGTCGATCATAATCGATATGGATCAGAGGCTTAATCGGTATATTCGAACTTACTCTGCCGTTTTTACAAGAAACCATAGCCTATTTCTAATCGTGTTTCATTGTCTTCAAATAAAAACGGCAAACTCTTTGATAGTAAGTAATTGAGCTGCAACATGCACTATCAACAAAGTGACTGTGCACCCAGCGAAGACTCAGATCAGACTGGGCATCCGGATGTCCAGGATGATCTGAGTCTCCGCTCTGGTCTGAGTTCGCTGGACGCACAGTCACATTGTTGGTTTTGTCATGTCGTGCTCAATTATCTGTGCAAGAAAATCTATCACCTACATCACCTACCGAGATTATATGATCCGATATTGTTTAATGCGTATAATATATTATTGAACAAACACTTCAATTAATTGGAAGTTGTTTATTACGTTTTGAGAGGGTGTAAAGTTTATGTATTATTGAAGCAAAATAAACCTAGTGAACTTGATTTAACGCCCTTTGGGGAATTAGCTCATTTTGTGTTCCTTTTTCAAGTCGATTCGTCTAGATAGTGCTGAGTTCACATTTCCAGCATACGGTCGAGAAATAATTATACTTTTCGATCATTGCATTGAATCGGAACAAAACAAAAACTCGAAACACTCTGTTCGAAAATTCTTATTCAATGACCGTAACGTGTAGAACATTATAACCTTTGTCATGCTGAATAACTGCCCACTTCTATTAAATAACTTAATCTAGATTGTTGATATAAATTCACATATTTATTGACAAACAGTGCAGATCCAGATCAATTTGCTTTTTCAGAAGCCAACTGATCTGGATCTACACTGTTTGCAAAGGCAGGGTATATCCGGGTTCAGCAGGGCAAGGGCTAATATAAATGAGCCACAATGTCTGAAAAGGTGCTTTCGGACAAGACCGCCCAGTGAAGATTCTTCACTGGGCGCCTTGTGGACAGCAAAGGATGCACTGTTTCTTAATGCTGATAACGAAGGCTATGATCAAAATGCGCGAATGTGCAGGCTGATTTGCGATGTGCACATGTCAGAAGGTACTTTTTTCACGTTGCAACTCAATTAGGCCTGATCTATTTCTATAGTTATTGTTTATAAGAAAATCTCTAATGCGTGTCAATGCCTATCTTCAGGGCGATAGCATTGTAAGGACATGATCGTTACTGCAACTGTGACTTGGTGTCTTGTCATTGTTTTTCCTTATCTCGTCTTGTTTCGGTATCTTGGGAAGAATATGATTCGTATTTCGAGGGTTGAGCGCAAGACTATAGTAACACAAACATATTTTTGAAACCCTTGTTTAGGGGCAACTTAGACCCCTTTGTAAACAATGCAAATTTAGGTGCCATTGCTCATACGAGCAATGGCACCTAAATTTTCATTGTTTACAGAAAGAAATGTTGTAATCTTCATAACGCCTTTCATGGTGAGGAGATTAGGTTTGGGGAAAAACAACCATCTGACTTACGCCAGTCTTGCGCTCAACCCTCGATTTGTGGCCTTTCCTCGGTAACTTCATATATATTTAAGTTTTAGAATTATTTATGGTTACATGTGTTTCACTGTGACGTTTCACAATTGAGGTAGAGGATCCTTTGCGGATCGAATATGTTTGTAATTTGGAGCTGCATCAGAATTATTCTATTGAAGAATGGAGACCTAATTGGGTAACTGGCAAACAGTGCAGACCCAGATCAGACGCTGCAGAACGAGAAGTCTGATCAGGGTCTCCACTGTTTGCAAATAGTTCAACCATTTTTCTTTAGGAATATCTACATCATATAACCTTACATACGTAGACTCATAAATGGACCCTTCCAATATATAGTGTGAGAGAGTTTATTCAGTCTTTAAAGGGTTACGGGTAGGTTTCACGCAAATAAAATTGGTTTAAGCCCAACAGTAGTTTTTCCTGACCGTTCCAGTGCGGTTCCTCTGTTGCAGTACTTTGTTTGGCGTTTGTTTTCTTTAACAGTGATTATTTGTTGCCTGTAATGATTCATGTGCAAGTTCGAAGACCTCCACGCGGACCCAATAAAGAATGTCTTTACCACTATGGAAGCCGAAGGCGCCTTTTTTGGAAATGGCCGCCAAGTAAATAAGTGAACTCAGAAACTGATATAACCAGATCCACATCAAGTTCTCAACATCAAAGAAAAAGACAGACAAATACAATTAAACAGCCACAAAAAGAACAGATGGTGAGCAGAGTTGGCAACCCTTTTCCAAAAAGGTGACAAAAAAGGTAAGAGAAAAGTCCAGGGAGTGCCACAATCACAAACCGCAGCCCTTCCCAGACCCCAAAAGGAAGAGGAAACCGACAAATCTAAACAAGCACAAACCGAAAAAACGTACGAAAAGCACTAAGATTAGCTCTCTCTTCCCCAAGCGAGGTAATCGCAATACTAAAAGGACTGAAAAACACAAGAACAAAATGACACACGGAAAGACATACAACAAATCGCCTCGTAGAATAAACCACAAAGCAACAAAGAGTAAGACTAACACCGGGACCACCGCCTTAGAACGGTCGGTAGAGCAAACCACCGGGGGGTTTAAAGCACTTTTACAGCTAGCTAACTTCACCCTGGGTCCCGATGCTACTCTTAATACAGAAACACACAAAAAAGGCGGCTCGGTATCGAAAGAATTTGCTCTATTTAATTGGTGTTCTGTAGGGTATATGCGGTCCACCATTTGGTCAAAGTTAATATTGTCAATATTTAATAAATCGTCAAGGTATCTTGAAGTTGAATTGAAAGCCTCAATAATGTCAGCCTGATTTTCACGTGAGAGAGACTTCATGAAATCTCTCTAATAACAAAAAAGAAACAAATCTGCAATAAGAGGAACACAATTAGTTCCCATCGGAATACCAATAGTTTGTCTATTGGTATTAGTTTCAAATCTAATAAAAATATTATCCAAAAGGTAAACAATGGCGTCACAGACTTTTTGACACGACCATAAATTGTGATTATTATATACATCAGAAGTGAAAAAAGCACATTCTTCGTTGCAAGCCAAATATTGGGTATTCTCCCGAATAAACGTTCGGTTAATTAAATCAATAAGTTTATCTATATAAGATGATGAGGTAACGTAGTATACAGTGTAGAAAAATCATATGTAGACAATTTAGAAGCCTGAAAGTTTTCAGATTTAAATTTATTGAGAACATCATTAGAATTTTTAATTGACCAAAAATAGTTAATTTCCGTCCCTTTCGTAAACAGTATCATAGTATCTAATCCAACTCTGTTACCCAAACGTTACTGAATACACCTGAAACGTACATAAATATTAAAAAAAGCATTTGTAAGGGAAACACTACAGAACAGTAAACGAAAAAAAACCCCAACATTGACAGTACCATCTTGGAGTAGTAATAAAGTACTGGGGGCTAGCTTTACGGGATCCCAACCCTCGTCCTCAACTCTGCTTGCCATCTGTTCTTTTTGTGGCCGTTTAATTTTATTTGTCTGTCTTTCTCTTTGATGATGAGAACTTGATATGGATCTGATTCTATCAGTTCCTGAGTTCACCTATTTACTAAGCTATTCAAAAAGATGGTTCGTGATTAGCAAAGGTTCATATCACGGACACTTATAGAGTCAGAATCCGGGCTGCTCGCGTGGAGATCAATTTTGGTTTTCTGTGCAGAATACTTTATATAGTAGCATTTGATCCAATGTTTTGAGGTTAATTTTGAGTTTCATTTTATTGATATCAGCTTATATAATCAAAGTTCCATCTCAATATCTAAGCAGCCTTTGCACTGCAGCTGGTGTTAGTGCCGTGTAGCGGCCGTAAAACGAGTCCCCATATTTCAGCATAGTGCAGATTATATCTTATGCAGTCGAACTTCAATGGCTCGAACATCTTTGGAACCGTGGAAATTTGTTCGAGATATGGGTAGTTCGAGCCACTGAGGGTTAATCATGGCAACAGGCCAGGAAGCAAATGGCGATAATTTAGGGAAATCATTTCGATTTTTCTACACAATAATGGTATGTTGAGTGTACTCATTAGAATCGCCTCGATGAGTCTATTCTAATGAGTACACACAACATACAATTTTGTGATAAAATAAGAAAATTTCCTTAAATATTTGTTTTATTAAGCTATCAGAAAAATTTCGTAGGGACTCAAAAACGAGTTCGAATTAGCCATGGTAAACGAGCCATCGGTGTTCGAGCTATCGAGGTTTGACTGTATTTCCTTTGGGACCATTTAGCCAATTCTGGTTACTTTGAAAGTGGATACCGCTTAATACGGTGCTATGGGGGTGTATATAGCATTGTAAGTTACATTGTTGTATATGAAGAGACTTAAATGAACCAATTTTCTGATATTCGTTCTTTTGTGTGTTCTTTGTTTCCAGAGGTAACCCTGTAGATTGTTATTCAATACTTCGACAGCTGCCTGAGAAATGAACCTTATGCTCGAAATGCGAAGACAAATATATCAAACAGCCCGGGTGCTCAGATGGTTGCGCTTTTGTACCCACACGCCGAAGTAACGATCTGTAATATGATGACATTGATGTGCTCGAACAATAAGCTTATTCATTCTCTTTCTGCAATCAAACACCTAATGAAAACGCGCACATGAGCTGCTAGGCTTATTACAGGTGATTGGCGATGAATAATTTATACGTCAGGTAAGTAAATTACCAAAGCAAAGGAACTAGTTAACGCTTAGTATGCTGGGAAAAAATCAGCAGACGACATTTTGAAATATTTTCCTACGTTTACCTAGAAAATAATATTTTACGTTTCGTGCAAATTGTCCCCTTAGGAGACAATTTTGAAGAAATATCGAATTTTTTATAATTTTATGGGGAAAAGTAAGAAAATATCATTAATTTGTCGCCTGCTGGATTAGCACAGAGAGTAGTAATAGACGGTTAAATACATTGTTGAACATCCGATCACAAAATGACGCACAGTTTAAGACAAAAACACGTTAATTGAGCTATTTATAGTGTTTTGTTAAGTTTAATTTAGACAGACCACATTAATAATAGTTGAAGTGTTTTAATCAACAATGAGAATAATCAAGAGAAAAGCTGCGCGACTCGCATAATCTGAAGACGTCTTACTAGTGTGCAAAACATATCTTGTATCTTGTCTCTTGTTTCTTATCTATGCTAAGCAGCTGAATACATAAGATACATACACAATGAAAAAAAAATTGTGACGTATATACAATGGCGTATACGATGCAATATTGTGTCTGGTAATATATTTGATCCATATTAAAATATGTATTCCATTTTAGGATATTTATGCCCATTAAAAATATATTTATTTGCAAAATAAATATTTATTGACAATAAAATATATTTTTTGGCAATTAATTTTATTTACTGGCAATAGAAATGTTTATTTGCAAATTAAAAATTCATTGGCTATAAAATATATTTGTTTGCAATTAAATTTATTTATTGGCAATAAAATTATAATTTTTTTTTTCAAAATAAAAAAATATATTTGTTCTATAATAAGCATATCAATCGGCAACAAAAGATATGTATTGGCAATAAAATATATTTATTCAAAATATAAAATGTGTTAATAAAATTGCTATGTATTTATTAACTCAATATATATATTGACTCAATATATAGTTGTATCACAATAAATATATTTATTTGCAATGTGCTAAAATATTTGTATCACAATAAATATATTTATTTGCAATGTGCTAAAATATGTTAAATAAAACTAGCATTGTGGGATATGACACGGTTTTGTAACAGCGAATTTCAATGGCTCTGTGAAACCTAATAATGGCAGCCTCCATTGATTACACAGAGCGCTGCCATATTGTTTTGGTTCGCGGTTTATGGTCAACTCGATCATTGGCCGTTTCGACTTTAAATTCACACCTTTTGATTCTTGGTCACCTCACATCCCGGACTAGTACCTCCACCGACACAAATCAACTAGACACTCGGTATTTCACTCGTGTGTTGAAGTTTCTTTGTTTTGGATATGACTTGAAGTCCACGCGGAATAACGGTCCATATGTATTTTTTTAAATCTAAAAGTATTATATACTTGAATATATAGTCCATATCTTGGGACCGATCTTTGACCACTAGTCCGTAAGTGTCTAGTGGTACTAATAATTCCGTGCAGACTAGGAAACTAGAGCGAAAGTTCACATAGAGTGTTATCAAAGCTGCAACAAAGTCTCTAACATTCAAGGAAACCGGCAAACATGGGGGCATCTAAGAACGAACGTCTAAGGTGCGAAAATCTAAGCAGCGAGTTGACCAAGGATCACACCACCAGAAATTTTGTCGAGCCAATGAAATTTTCTAAATTTGGTCGAGCCAATGAAATACGACGACACCGAAACCTACTCAACTATAAGCTTACTAGAAAGCCAAAAGCTCGGTGTGCTTAAAATCCACTTTTTGGCATTTTTTCTACACAAACGCCTAAGTAACTGAATTTGACCTTGACGTAAAATAGGTCAAGGTCAACCAAGGGTCATCATTTGAACAAATTTGGTAAGGCCCAATTCCCAATGCTGCATGCCAAGTTTCAAGGTCATCTGTCATTCAGTTTCTGAGAAGTTTTTCAAAGGGTTTTTACCATATACGGACAGAATGGCCATCTTGGTCATGTGACCAAGGTCCTATGAACAAAGTTTCTTTCTCCCATCCCATATAGGCCCCACATGTAATTTGGTTTTAATCAGCCCAGTAGTTTGAGAGGAGAAGAATGTAACAATACTTCATCATGGGCAAACAGGATAAAGGTCAGTAAATGACCTTGACCTTTGGTATCTGTAAAAGTTCATTCTGCTGTTCGCATATATTAGTTTTGATGTCACAGGCTACAATAGAAAAGTCCACTGTTATAGGTCTTTTTTCCATACAGAACTTGACCTTGACGTAAACAAGTCAAGGTCATCCAAGAGTCTTCATTTGAACAAACTTCCTAGGACCCGAGTCCCTAATGCTGCATACCAATTTTCAAGGTCATCAGGGGTTCTGTTTCGGAGAAGAAGATTATGGGTTTTTACAATATCTGGTCATGGCAGCCATCTTGGTCATGTGACCTGGACTATTTGAACAAACTTCCATTTCTCTATGCCATAAAGGCTTCATATGTAATTTGGCTTCAATTAGCTTAGTTAAAAAAATAAAACCGTTTTAATTTTGATATCTGAATGACCTTGGAGTAAAGTATATGAGTCTCTTGACCTTTGGTACCCATGCAGCTTCATTTACTCATTTAGCTGATTGCATATACCAACTTCAGTATCACAGAGAACAATAGTTTTCGAAAAATTGACAATTTCTCCTTTTTCCTCATATAAAAAGTATAAGTGGCCAATTTGACCTTGGCGTAAAAAAAGTCAGCCAACCTAGAGTCATCATTTGAACTAATTATAATGGACCTAAGTCCACAATGCTTCTTACCAAGTTTCAAGGCAATCGGCTCACGGGTTCTAGAGAAGAAGATTTTTGAAGGATTTTTCCATATATGGTAACGGCGGTCATCTTGATCATGTGACCTGGACCATTTAAACAAACTTTCGTTCCCTTATCCAGGTGAGACGCCACATGGAATTTGACTTTCATCGGCCTAGTGGTTTCTAAGGAGGAGGATGTTTGAAAATATTGACAGACGACAGACTACAGACGGCAGACGACACCAACGGAGCCTACTCATAATATAAGCCCACCAGTAAGCCAAAGGCTCAGGTGAGCTAATAAACTACGATGTACTCCGAGACCCCAATACTACATACCAAGTTTCAAGACAATTGGTCCATTGGTTCCGGAAAAGAAGGTGTTTTTAAAATGTTTTTACCAAATCCGGGTATGACAGCCATATTTGTCATGTGATCAAAATCTTATTATATTAACATTTCCTTGTTCCTAAAAGCTTCCCTGTGAAATGTGGTTTCAAATGGCCCAGTGGTTTCTGAGAAAAAAAAAACAAGTTTAAATTTTCATATCTGAATGACCTTGGGCCAAGGTCAAGAAATTACATTGTCATTGAATAGTTTCATTAACTTATTTAGCTACCTGCATCTATATTTTCAAATCAAAGGCTGCAATAGTTTCTGAAAAATATACAGTTTTGACTTTTTCCCATTCAAAAGCCTATGCAACCAACATAAAATAGGTCAAAGCCATTCAGGGGTCATTATTTGAATAAATTATGATTGGCGCTAGTTCCCAATGCTACATACCAAGTTGCATGATAATTAGCCCACTGGTTCTCGAGAAAAAGATTTTTTAAAGGTTTTGACCTTATATGAGCATGGCGGCCATATTGGTCATATGACCAAACTCATATTAATTAATTTTCATTTTCTTTTTGTTCCTAAAACATTTTATAAGAAATTTGGTTACAAATAGCCCAGTAGTTTCTAAAAAAAAAAAAAAAAAAAACAACAACAAAAAAAAAAACAAAAAAAAAAAACAACAAAAAACAAAAAAAAAAAAAAAAAAAAAAAAAAAAACAACAACAAAAAACAAAACAAAACAAAAAAAAAACAAGTTTTAATTTTCATATCTGAATGACTTTGCGCCAAAGTCAAGGAATGACCTTGACCTTGAATAATCATGTTGTTTCGTTTACTCATTTACCTCACCGCATCTACCAATTTTCAGACCACAGGCTGCAACATTTTCTGAAAAATACAAGGTTTTGTCTTTTTCCCATACAAAAGTCTATGCGAAAAGAAAATTGACCTTGGCCTTAAATAGGTCGAGATCATCCAGATGTCGTCATTTAAACAACCTATGATTGGCTTGAGGTATTTTATTTTGGCATGGCGGTCATCTAGGTTATGTGACTTGGACCCCGCGAACAAACTTTCGTTCCCAGATCCCATGGATGCTCCACATGAAATTTAACTTCAATCCACCCAGTGGTTACAGAGGAGATGTTTGAAAATGTTGACAGACGACAGACTACAGTCGTTAGACAATGATAACAGAGGCCAATACTACAAGGCTCCAGGTGAGCTAAAAAGAAATCTACCCTAAAAGGAAATAATTTGTGCATCTTTGGACTTGGTGTGGGGGAAAAGGTCACACGAACCCACACAAATTGTCTCACTTGTAAAATATGGCAGAAATTCTACCAAATGTAGCAATGCTTAGCCTTGTGATAGCAGTATATGTTGTATACTAGTATACTTAGTAATATACTGATCGAGTAACCAGATCGATTGTACATTATCAGGTAGAGAAACATCTTATTAATATTTAATGAACTGTTATACTTACCATGAGAGGTCAAAGGCTACGTTATCTGCTTTATCTTACTGATGAATATAAATCTTAACTCTTAAAGCGCTAATTACAACTACAGCAGATGACACTTTCTGTTTTTCAAGAAAATACGTCTTGATATTCCATGTGAATTGTCTGCCAAGCCTGCTTCTTAAAACAACACTCTGGCCATGCGAATGCTGTATAACCTATAGTATTTTGTGGCGCCGTATTAGCTAGTTTAGAAGATACGGTCTTGACACTAAAGTCCATAACTTTGGGACTACTGAATCATGTTAGCAAGTTTTGAACTGGCTTCGACTCTGCGTATGAAATTTATAATTCTACCAAATCTGGTGATGCGCAAACAATACGGCCCGGACGCAAATGTTGTATCAAGTGTCTTAAGACATGAAAGTCGTAACAAAGGAATGAAGCATAGCTAAAACAATTTCTCGCCTGTCGTGAATTCGAAACCGGTCTGCCCGATAAAAATCCAATGCTCTTACCACTGAGCCAAAGAGTCCACTCTCTGATGCGGTTACGAGAGATCGAATATATACGTACAAGCTATCCAAAATCTGCCAGGGAAGATAATCGAAGATAAGAGTGACAGGCGGTAACACTCCCCCTTTTCAAGGAAGTCATCATTTATGATGACGCGAAACCATTTTAGGTGAAGAACTTAAGTCCGATCAAGCCCCCATCTTTCATCATGAAAGTCGTAAGAAAGAGATGAAGCATAGCTGAAAAATTTTCCCGCCTATCTTGAGATTCGAACCCGGTCTGTCCGGATAAAATCCAATGTTCTAACCACTGAGCCAAAGAGTCGACTCTCTGGCGCAGTTGTCAGAGACTGAATATATACGTACAAGCAGTGCGAAATCTGTCAAGGCAGATAATCGAAGCTACGTTGGAGTGATGGGCCGTTAAAAGTGCCATAAACGTGGAAGGACTGCGTATTCTGTCCCAATAAATTTAAGTGACAAATCCCCATCCTATGATGCACCATCAACTGGTTAGAAAAAAAGCTTGGTCACTGATTCGAAGCACGGGCCAGAATTCTTAACGTATTTAGACACATGAGCCATTTTCCTTGTGATATACGAAATTATACAATCCTGTTATCCCAGGGAATCTGAAGATGTGCAAAGCCATAGAATTCGGTGACGATTTTTTCTTTTACCCTAGAATATATTGGTCGGACACGAATAATTGGACGTACGAATAGACGCATGGTAGGGACAGGCGGACAGATGAGGGTATAAATTAATGCCAACACTCCCTTTGTAGTGGCGGCACAAATATGCAGGTACTAACCGCTAGCGATCCATGGGTGTTTCATGACATCATCAAGTCGTATTCGCCTGTCAGGATCAGGATTTAGGAACTTCTTGATAAGGTCTCGACATTCTGAAAACATGTAAACTAAATATAATTGTCAAACAAGATGAAACATATGCACTAGATGTTAACAAGAGAATTGTGTGTTTAAGAGACACCTTTCTTACAAACTGAGGATAGATTATTTGAATCATCTTTAGTTTTATTTGCTCAGCATACGTACGAATGTAAAACGAAATATTTGGAACATGTCTACTTTAAACGCTTCGAGGCTTGTATAAAACTGGGTCATGTGATTCAATAGTATCAAACTTATGGACCTTGGTGTACTGGCCATATCTTCTAAACTAGCTAATACAGCGCCACAAATCACTGTAGGTTATATAGCATTCGCATGGCCCATGTTCTGTTTGAAGAAACAGGGTTGGCAGACAATTATCTTGGAATAACAAGACATATTCTTTGAAAAAGAAAAAAAAAAAGCTTTCAAAATGTCGTCTGCTGCAGTTGTGATTAGTGCTTTAGCGAACAGGATGTGTATTCATCAGTATGTAATTAGAATGGATAAGGTTTTAAGTCTAGTGACACGCAGAGGAGGCATTCTATCAAAATGGTTGTTTCTACATTGAAAATCTAGGCAGACAATTCACATGATACGTCAAGCCTTGTTTTCTTTTAAATATAAAACGAATCAACGCATCGTCCATTCGATGCTTTAAGCAATTGGGCCCTGTATATTAGCACATATCTGATCAGGTCCCTTGTCCTTCATTTATACATCACATTGTATCAAATGCGTCTGAAAGCGGACAGCAAAAGTCTTTATCTAAATGCCCGGATGCACCAGATATCTGTTTTCTCGCTTTTCGTATATGACGTAAATTTCATTATTGAAGTATCCAACTCAATAATAATTTCGGCCGCGCCATGAGAAAACGTGTCTTCGGGCAAATGCGAAGCCCCAGATCAGCCTCAGGGCCTTCTCTGTCCGCTAACAGAATCATTGGCTACTACAAAATGTATGAATGGAGAGAAAAGGTTCGGACGATACTTTGCTCATGCGCAGGATGACCTGAATCTGCAAATTTTGCGCATGTTTGAAGACACCTTTTCGCTTGACGCGGCCTATTTGTAAAATTACCTCTAGTAACACCTTCTGGTAATGGGTTCATCTGACTATTGACCATCTTGTTATGTAGTGCTTTAATGTTGAATGGCTCTACTGTGAAAGGCAAGTTTCCCGTCAGCATAGCGTACATATTCACACCTCTAGAATGGGAAACGATGGAGTTATCAACGTTTAGCTCTCTGGGTAAAATTTCATCAGACAGCATTTTAAAAATGTGCTTCTTATTTTTCCAGAAAATAAACTCTTGACACTTCATGCAAATTTTCTCCTTAGGCGACAACATGCATAAAGATGTGTCAAAGCCTATTTTCTGGGTAAAGTAAGAAAAATATAACCGACTTGTCATCTTCTGAATTTAGCCAGAGTGTGGTAAAGGTTAAGGCAAATGTGTACTCTTGGAGTGGTAAAGGTTCAGGGGAATAGGTACACTTACAGAGGAGAAAACTATTTCAAAATTGTTTGCCTTCCAGTTGCGAGCAAATTCTTTCCATTTACAGAAACCCACTTTTCAGAAAAATCCTAATGTGTAGGAGGCTAAACAGTGAGTCACAAAAATTGTTTTCTTTGCAAAGATAGCAGAATTTTTAAAAGTCTCCAAAAACCGAGACTCCAAATTTCGCTTTTTTATGTGTTCACTCATTCCCAGGGCAGCCTCATATGTTATTCGTATATCAGAAGCAGACCACGACACCATTTAAAGATCAACGTATCAGTTACGATTCCGATTTTGTGTCGTGTTACTGCCAAACTTACCCTATTGATTGTGTTGGGGTTTAACGACACGTCAACCCGTGTGGGTTATTTCGTATCGTCTCCCAGAGAAAGGGAGAAAAAAGATAGAAGTGATAGTAGAGGAGATAAAAGAGAAGGACAGGGAAGAAATAGGAATAGGAATGACAATGAAGAAACAGAAGAAATAAACCCATTCCCCCTCTACCCTTACCTGCTACAAGGATAGCAGGCCTAGCCCAACTGGAAGCCAATATCAGTTGGAAACCCCGATGACGTAAGATACCCGACACCTTCGCCACACCCAACCACCCCAAGTTTACCCTATTCAAAGCAAATTGTTGGATTAATATAATATTTATAACTACCTGTTTTCATTAACGTCAGTTTAGAACAGAGAGTTTCATAATGCTAGATATATTAGTCACATTTATTGAATATAACACACCTTCAGGAATATTGGATATTGGGCTAATAAAATAAAATATTCATCTATTATCAATATATGCCTACAGTCCCGAAATTGGACCTCGGTGAACAGTGTAGATCCAGATCTGAACGAAACATTTGACCAGAGTCAGTATGCTATATGATTAAAATGAAAAAAATATAAACAAATCCACAATCAGGAAGCACAGCCCTCCCGAGGCACCAAAAGAAAGGAGAGATAAGGAACAAATAAGGACAAAACAAACGCCATATATGAAACTACAGACGAACACGTTTATACAATACAGTGATTTAAGATGACTTACACGTTGATGTTTTTTCTGCTATGTTTCACTGATTGAGTTTGCGAGCCTCTATGCGATCTGAACAATCATTTTGTATTTCACAACATTTAAACTTGGGTGAAGATTTCACACCAGTAAAATTTAATCCCCCGTTAATTGTTACTAATGACCGTTCGAAGGCGGTGCTTTTTGTTATTCTTTGTTCTTGGTGTGACTTTGTGGCTGCTCATTGCAGTATTGCGAAAACACGCCTATTCAAATATACTGAAAATTTTACCACAGAAAAATGAAAATTTTCAGATAAAAAATTCTGATATTTTTTCATATTTCTGCACATAACATAAATTGTGGGTACTCCTTAGAACCGCCTCGCCGAGGCGGTTCTAACGAGTACCAACAATCTATGTTACGAGGTTCTAACGAGTACCAAGAATCTATGTTTTTTAGCAAAAATAAGAAAACTAGTGTATACTCCTATAAACCCCAGTTTTACTTTATAAAAGTGGAGTTTAAGGGGGTCAAATTTACATACGCATGTTATCGTGATGGGACATTCTTCACGCTACGTCCTGTGCGTTGCCTTACTGGCGTGTTTAATGGAGCCTACCTAGCATGTACTTTTCACTGACCGTTCCAAGGCGGTTCTTCTGTCATGGTTTATTTTTGTTATAGTTCGTCTTTGAATGTGTGTGTCGCTTACATATTTTATTTTTGGATAGCCATTTGGCCACTTTGTGGGAAAGAAAGTGTCCGTTTGGCTTTCCGCTAGTGATGTTTCCATTAGGGTCTAGTTATTTCGTGTTTGTGTTCCTTTCCCTTTGATGTCTCTGATGGGAGGTATGGGATAATTGTATCGGTTCCTGATTATTGCCTTCCCTTCTATTGTGATCACCATGTTGGGGAGGCGGGATGTAGTTGCTTTGCTTTTGTAGCGTGAAACCGGGTCCTCTACGAAGTCAAGCACCGCGGTCACCCATCCAGGTACTAACCGCGATCTCCGTTGCTTAACTTCGTAAAAAAGCCAATCACTCTACCAGTGTCGCCATAAAAGCCGGCTTCCACAGCGAGGCTGTAGAAGTGATATATATACTATTCTGTTACATTTCTCCCCCTCTTCTCTTGACTTCATCCCGAAGTCACACACGCCTCACAAGGCAAATCCTAGGGCGGAGCCTATGCAACACACTAAGGACTCTGTCTTCCATCCCACCGCTGCCACCAATGTAGCGTGAAACCGGGTCCTCTACGAAGTCAAGCACCGCGGTCACCCGTCCAGGTACTAACCGCGATCTCCGTTGCTTAACTTCGTAAAAAAGCCAATCACTCTACCAGTGTCGCCATAAAAGCCGGCTTCCACAGCGAGGCTGTAGAAGTGATATATATACTATTCTGTTACACTTTTCTTTGGGTTTTGTGGCTTGTATTATGTCTGTTGGTCTGTTTGCTCGTTCTCTGTCTTTCTCTTTGTGTCATTGGTAGGCTATGTTCTGTGATTGTAGCTTTTCCTGGTTATTTTCTATACTATTTTCCAGTATATGCTAAAGGTGAAAAAAACAACAACAAAAAACAACAAACAAACAATCCGCAATTATCATAAATAGACGCCACAATTTACAGTCACCTATATTAATCTTTTACTAATCAGGGCGCAGTTGTTAAAAACTAACGATGTCGTTAGTTAATGTATCGTTAAAACTTTGATCATTAAATATGGCATATAAGTTAATATTTTTGCTGAAAACATTTTCAAAAACTACTCACATTTTTTTCAGCAAAATACCTGTGAATTAGATACTGTACTTACTAGAACACTTAACATTTTGACCACTAACGAGCTCGTTAAGCTAACGATGCTTTGAACAAGTGGGCCCTGATGTCAATTTTGAGGCATAGTAGCAACTTAATAATTCAAAAAGAGAAAAGAAAAGAAAGAAACATAATTGGACATAAGCAATAATTTAGAAAGAAACTTTTCCATGCCCCTAGTAGTACAATAAACAAGTAACAGTATTTTTGGTAGTCATTTTATTGATTCTCTTCATTAAAGGTTTAGTTTTTGTTTTACATGTTTGCCAGATAGTTCAGTTAATTTTGCTGAAGTATTATAATGCATGCTGTGAATAAACTGTAATTAACAGTCATTAATGATTAAGACATGCTTATTCAACATAGTTATAATGTTTATTGTCTTTTGTGATTATCATTGGGCACTACACATTGTTTATGTTTAAAAGCGCCGGTAGACATTAATGTATAACGGAAAATGCGGTGTGCATACTTACATACTCCATATATCAACCTGAGGGCCATACTTCCGCCGACCAAGTAGTTCCGGAGCGGCATAGGCAGGGCTCCCGCATTGTGTTACACAATATTCCTGCGCTTTGGTGCCGTCTTTTGTATGGACTACTTTTATGCAGTTACTTAAGCCAAAGTCTGTCAGAAAGAAATGTCAGGTATATTAACAACTGTCATCATCGTGAAAGCTCGAGATAGTACAATGTTAACTATAAGCATTTTACTTAAAGGCATAGCTAAAATGAGACCAAAAGTGGTACCACTCACTAATGATTTTATTTCCCGTATTTAGGAGCTTTGCAAGAGAAATCAAACGTGTGTCATAAAGAGATGGTTATGCGATTTTAGCAGGGGTGGTGAAGAGACCATCTTTGGGACAGTAGACATTTTGGAGGGGACATTTCCTATGGATCAAAAAAAAAAAAAAAAAGCCAAGACTAATGATCAAGACACATCGTAGTTTTATGTATTTGAACCTATATCGGACCGTTATCGGCCCGACAGGATTCATGGTGGGCCGATAACGATCCGATATAGATTAAACCCTTATCCTGTTGTTCACGACAACCCCTACCTTTGCAAACAGTGTAGATCCAGGTCAGATGGCTTCTGAAGAAGCCATCTGATCAAGATCTACAATGTTTGTCATTCAGTTTGTGAATTTAAACGAAAACAGTGTATGATGTTATCTAATAGGCTGATAGTCAGAAATGGGTGTGGCTAATTTAATTATTCAGCAGAATAAGGGTTAAGCAGAATGTTTGCTGGGATGCAGTCACGACAACTACATCTTTCTCTTTATTTATAAAACATTTTCCGGGAAGTAGTATAGATACAGGAATATCTAGAAAATGCCACAATTACGGAACACAGCCCTCCAAAGACACCGAATACTACGAAAGACCGGTAGTGACATTTCAACTACATTAATTCAAGGTTTCAACTTCACGAATTCACGATTTCAGCTTCACGAATTCACGATTTCAACTTCACGAATTCACGATTTCAACTTCACGAATTCACGATTTCAACTTCACGAATTCACGATTTCAACTTCACGAATTCAACTTCACGAATTCACGAATTCAGCTTCACGAATTCACGAATTCAACTTCATGAATTCACGAATTCAATTTCACGAATTCCTCTTCACGAATTCAACTTCACGAATTCACGAATTCAACTTCATGAATTCACGAATTCAACTTCACGAATTCCACTTCACGAATTCAACTTCAAGAATTCACGAATTCAGCTTCAAGAATTCACGAATTCAACTTCACGAATTCAACTGTTGAATTCCTGAAGTTGAATTCGTGAAGTGGAATTCGTGAATTCGTGAAGTTGAATTCGTGAATTCGTGAAGTTGAATTCGTGAAGTGGAATTCGTGAAGTTGAATTCGTGAATTCATGAAGTTGAATTCGTGAATTCATGAAGTTGAATTCGTGAATTCGTGAAATTGAATTCGTGAAGTTGAATTCGTGAAGTTGAATTCGTGAATTCGTGAAGTTTAATTCGTGAATTCATGAAGTTGAATTCGTGAAGTTGAATTCGTGAATTCGTGAAGTTGAAATCGTGAATTCGTGAAGTTGAATTCGTGAATTCGTGAAGCTGAAATCGTGAATTCGTGAAGTTGAAACCTTGAATTAATGTAGTTGAAATGACACCACCGGACTTTTGTAGAATACAGATTGAATGACAAGAAACGATATCATAAAACAGTATGCTAACGACAACAAAAAGAAGAGGAACTGCAACAGAAATACAGATGACTCTCGTTATCTCGACCTCGCTTATCTTGAATAACTGCTTATCTCGAAGTGCATAACTGGTCCCTGCCTAAACATGAACATCTAACAACAGGTAAAATAATATTATGAAAAAGAGGAGAAATTGCTCCTAAGGAGCAATTTCTCTTCTTTTCCATAATATTTTCAATATATCTCTAACTTCAAGAGTCCAATTACATTTGTTAAATGTGATTGTTCGAATAATTTTTTTCCTCAATTCTGCGAATCTTATATGTCGAGGTTTTGTTTGTTTGATTTGGGCTTAACGTCGCTTTCAACCTTTTTCAGTCATATCGCGACGGTGTCTGGATGTGGCAGGGAGCTCAATGCTCACTTTTAGAGTGCTGCCTCACTGAAATATCACGCCCCAGACACTTTGACATGATATTCCACCCAGTCACATTATACTGACACTGAGCTGACCAGTTCTAGCTCTACTTTCTTAATGCTGAGCGGCAAGCGAAAGAGCAGCTAGTACCATTTTTAAAGTCTTTGGTATGACCCGGCCGGGGATCGAACCCGCAACCTCCCGGTCACAAAGCGGACGCTCTACCACTGAGCCACTGTGCCGGTATATGTCGCGGTACGGATATCTCGAAGTATTTAATAGAGTCCCTTGTAATTCGAGATAACGGGAGTCGACTGTTCCACTAACTCTTGGCTGTGTTCAAATGTGCAGGTAACTCGCGAGTGTTTTGCCCTGGAACCCTGGCTACTGTTGATGCTCGTCATTAGATACAGGGATCCAGGGCAAACATTTGCTATCACTTTGCACGTCTGAACGAAGTCCTGGTCTTGAGAGCACTTAACTATGTCCCTTAATTCTGTTACAGTTGCTACACATGATATACAGTTCAACACAGAAAATATATGAGTGCCGGGGCATAGCATTTACTACAAGACTGCAAATGTGCCAAACGAAGATTCAGATCAGCCTGCACATAAGCTATCCACCTGAAGACGCTTTGGATCATTGGCTTACCACAAAGTAACGGGCAAAGTATTCGCTGGGCCCACACGCAGTCTTGTAGGAAATGCTGAGCACTGGCTCATAAATATATCTCAATGATGGAACATTGATGAAAGGTCCACTATAATTAGAAAGCCAGAGCAAGAAATAACCACTACTGGTAGAAGTACTTGGATGTCAAAACTACAGAACCTACGGTAGATATGGTTTAAACTCTGTTCCTGTAAAGCTTGTATTAGGACTAATCACGTCGCATTACAAGCCTGTTGAAATATACTTAAAATTTTACCACCAAAAAATGAAAAATTTCAGGTAAAAATTCTGATATTTTTCAAATTTCTACTCAAAACATAGATTGTGGGAACTCGTTAGAACTGCTTCCGCGAGGCGGTTCTAACGAGTACCCACAATCTATGTTTTTGAGCAGAAATAAGAAAAATAATGTATACCCCTGTAAACCCTAGTTTTACTATATAAAAGTGGAGTTTAAGGGGGTCAACATTATAATGGCATGTTTTAGTAATGGTCTGTATATTTTGGTTTCCTGCAAACGTTTTAATGGGGCTTTATATACTTGGTAGATTTTTCATTATTATTTACAGAGCAGACAATTTTTGTATCTTCCTGCTTGAATTCCTGGACACCAATGCCCCTCTGAAAAGGGTCTACTCTACAAAAGAAAAAAAGAGTAGACCCCTTTTTAGGAGGGAGACAAAATACCTCTCATTACGAAAACATGCCTATTCAAATATACTGAAAATTTTATCACCAAACAATGAACATTTTCAGACAAAAGATTCTGATATTTTTCATATTTCTGCTCAAAACAGACGGTTCTAACGAGTACCAACAATCTATGTTTTTAAGCAGAAATAGGAAAAATAATGTTTATCTCTGTAAACCCCTGTTTTACTATACAAAAGTGACGTTTAGGGGGGTCAAAATTATAGAGGCAAGTTATCCTGATGGACAGTTGCCTTCCTAAAAGTGTATCATATCCCTTTATTTTCGAGTGAATTCAGCCCTTAGTAACTGGAACAACCCATAACAAGGTTCCCTGCTAATTCCAGCTATTGAGAATTAATAAGTGAACTAAGGTTTGTGTGTATGTGCAAACAGCAAAATCCACGACCCAGCGGGCATGCAAACATTGAGATGACGTTGCATCGACGTTAATGCGACGTTGTAAACGTAATGTGCCCGCTGGGGAGTTTTGAGGGCATCTGTATGCCCTGATAAGGGTCTTAGTATTTCGCAAGTCGAGTATACGCAATAAATAATCGGATCAAATCGCGCTAAAACGCAGGTTAATCTGGTCCCAGTTGTTCAAAGCATCGTTAGTTTAACAAGCTCGTTAGTGGTCAAAATGTTAACTGTTTTTGTAAGTACAATAGCTAATTTATAGGTATTTTGCTGAAAAAAAATATGAGTAGCTTTTGCAAATGCAAAAGCTACTCATATATTTTTTCAGCAAAAATTAACACATATGCCACATTTAATGATCAAAGTTTTAACGATATGTTAACTAACGACATCGTAAGTTTTGAATAAATGAGCCCTGGGTGTTTGATGTCCGGTAGTTTGTTTAGCACTTTTTCACGTGTCGCAGAGAGACATGTAAATGAGCCACGACGTGAGAAAACGTACCTTCCGACATGTGCGCCCAACGAAGACTTAAATCAGCCTACGCACCAGCGGAAGTCTGATCAGAGTATTCTTTGTTCGCATAAGGAAACTTTGCATCCTTGGCTATCTAAAATGCGTCCAAGAAGATTCTGATCAGACTGCGCTGGGCATAACTGTCCTTCGTGACTCCAATATTCTATTTCAAAGACTACAAGGTTTGTCTTACCAATAAGCTTTATGTCTCGAAACTCGTCTAGCAGAAGGTTCTCTATCTTAAGGTCTCTGAAACAGAAATTCAACATCAAGATATTATCTGAGCAGACAAGTCCCTGTCATATAAACATCCAGTAAATTCTAAAAAATACAACAGTGACTGACTTAGTTACACGACATTTGTTTAGAAAATCAACTTACATGCATGATAAGCAGCAAATATCTGAATAAAACAGAACAACAGAAAAACAAACAGACATACACACACAACAACAACAACAAAAACAACAACAACAACCAAAAAAGAAAACAGGTAATAATGTAAGCACCCTAATTATTTCAACACCTCCAAGCATCATTACTGTACAAGAAATCGATTAGAGTCTTTTCACTTCTTTTCGGTCTCACAAATGAGTTCCACGTAATACACACTTGACTATCGATAAATCGGTCCTAGGGACTCTCTGAAATACTTCGAGATATCCGTACCTCGACATATCTGAATTACAGAATTGAAGAAAAATAAATCGAACAACATTTCACAAATGAATATGAGATTTGACTCCTGAAGTTAGAGATGTAATGAAAATATTGTGAAAAAGAGGAGCAATTTCTCCATTTTTCAACATTTTGTTACCTGTTGTTAATTTTCATGTTAAAACAGGGACCATATTTTCACTTTGAGATAAGCGGTTGTTCGATTAGGCGAAGTCAAGAAAACGAGAGTCGAATGTATGTGTTTTGAAGTCTGTTTCTCACGATCACTATCAAATGAGTTGCATGCGCTATAATGTACTCTGTGTGCTGCCTGCTTACCCCATTTAAGCCTTGCTTCCCGTAAAACACAAACGATCAAGGTAAAGTTTTTTCGGACGCTAAGGCTAAAGAAGAAAATGGCAGAAAAGGATAAATATGTGCAGGTTTGTTGTTGCTTTCAGATTTCTTGCTGTAGTTGCTAATCGTTACAGCTGATGACATTAGCTTTACGAAACCCACAATGATGCACAAATTTACATGCGATGGTCCGATTTCGAACACTATACCCAGTAAAGCCTATTTTGAGTCACAGTGCAAGAACCGAACCACTAAATCTCATTATATTGCATCTTCAAAGATACCATGCACTTTTTGCTGTTTATAGGTCACATAATAAATCGGGCAGCTGTCAATACGATTTAAGTAAAAATGAAACTGAAAGGCCCCGAGTGTGAAACGCTACTTTTGTTTTCCATAGAACGCCTCTTGCTAAAGAACTGGATACAACGCCATTGCTAAGACTGGCAAAAGTTTTTGGGACAAAAGGTCATCATACGCTCGTAACTCTCTTATGTTTACCTCTCAGTGAAGGGTTGTTTAACTTTGCATGGTTTGAAAATGCTTTACAATTTAAATAATACGACCGCAGAGGTTAGACACGTCCTTCATTTATGACATGTGAGAACACATCACGAAAACGTGCCTATATAATTTTGACCCCCTTAAACCCCACTTTTATATAGTAAAACTGGGGTTTACGGGGGTATACATTATTTTTCTTATTTCTACTCAAAAACATAGATTGTGGGTACTCGTTAGAACCGCCTCGGCTAGGCGGTTCTAACGAGTACCGACAATCTATGTTTTGAGCAGAAATATAAAAAAATATCAGTTTTTATCTGAAAATTTTCAGTTTTCGGAGGTGAAATTTTCTATATATAGGCGTGTTTTCATGGGTAGATGAATTCGATGTACTTTGAAAACTTTGAAAACTTTGAATTATTCAGAGATAATACATTATCTTTGTATCTGTATGTGAAATTGAATTGATTGGCAGGGTGTTTTTTGCCCGCTTTCATGAGACCATGTATAAACTCTGCCTCTTAAGAGTGAAAAAATCAATCGGCAAGCAATGGAGCGCATTTAGTTTGACTCTGAAGTTACATTATTTTTAAACTTTCTATTAATCTGTTGAACATTTACACAATGATTTGCTTTACAATAAAGGGTAAATCAAAAATGCAGCAGACGATGTTAAGAAACATATGTTTTATTTATTTCGTATTTCAGGGAATATTAGACTCGATATTTTATGTGAATCGTCTGAAATATCAAGCCTAATTTTCCCTAACAATAATAAAATTAGAATGCCGTCTGGTACAATTTTTCTTAATGTTTTAAGGGTTAACACTATACATTCTATGACACTTTTATTGTTTTCTTAGGTATTGACATTGTTTATGAACTTCTCATAGGTTGTTTTATTGTATTTGCAGAACTCATTAACCACTTTCAACCGAATAAATCTGCAATGGCATATTTCTTCACCTCAGGGTCCAGTTGTTCAAAAACTTAACGAAGTGTTTTGTTAACGTGACGTAAAAATTTCCATCTTGATATATGGAAAGTAAATTGATACTTTTGCTAAAAATGTGAGTAGCTTTTGCCTTGCAAAACCTTTTTTGCAGCTTAATATAAATATGTAATTGTAACTACCTTAGCTAAACCATTTAACGAGTTTGTCATTAATGAGCTCGTTAAGCTAACGATGCTTTGAACAACTGGGCCCAAATAGTCACTGATACTTACTAAAAGTGGTTTCTCAAAATACATGTACAGTAAAACTTCTATGACTCGGACACCAATGGCTCGTTTAACTTGGCTGATACGAACTCGTTTTTGAGTTCCTAGGAAATTCTTCAGATAGTTCGATATTTTAGGAAATTGTCTTTTTTTATCATGAAAATGTATGGTGTATGTACTCATTAGAATTGCCTTTGGAGGTGGTTCTAATGAGTACTCTCAACATACCATTATTTGATTGAATATCAAAAACACCTCCCTAAATTATCCCCGTTTGTCTCTTGGTCTGACGCTATTATTAACTTTCAGTGGCTGGTACTACCCGTGTCTAGAAAACATTTTCCATGGTTCCGAAGATGTTAATACCATTGAAGTTAATCTGTAAAACGTTTTGTCTAAACCCATTGTATACTGAATAGACTCTCCCACACTGTATATCGGAAGAGTCAAATTTCAATTTTAAGTACGTCCGTCTATGAGATTTACATATTCTTAGAGAAAAATGGCTAAACTATTTGCAAACAGTGGAGACCCTGATCAGACGCCGCGTTCTGGGGTGTCTGATCTGGATCTGTACTGTCTGCCAATTACCCTTTTATTTCCGACTACAATTGGTTAAAATGTGCAAGAGGGCCTACCTGAGCCCGTTTTATAATGGCTTAGTTCATATCTTTAGAAGGATTGCTGGTAATGCTGATTTTGGAATAATTCGAAATGATTGTCACTCATTACAAAAAGGTTTGGTCAAAGCATAAATGTTCTGCGGCAATGTGTATGCATGGTTCTAAACCGATGGCGGAGATTCGGGCCTTAAAATATTAATTTATATCAATAAATTTGAGTTTGTGTGAAAAGCTGTCTCAGCTCATGAACCAAATTTAAATTGCCTTTCTGGAACTTCCAAGCAAGTAAATACAGACGCTGCTTTCAATTCTGTCTACTGACCAGACACTGACCCCTACTATCTATATGTTAGGGGTTTAAGGTCAGACACTGTTTCTGCTTCAAGTTGTTTCACAAGACATGCGTCAGTGCGTGGACCTACTTATGGCCTTCGCTTGCTCAGTCTTCAGATTGCTGTTGACTCATCTACTTTGTTTTATTGCAGTGAATATATGGTTTGCATGAGGGTTTTAATGTAATATGTTCCACTCGTCGTTTCGTCTTTTACAGACTTGAACGTTTTAAAAAATACAAACAGTCAAGTCATCGATGAAATGTTAAAAACCCTTAAACCCTTTACAGCATTGTTTTCTCTGTAAATATGTATATATACATCGTTTGTTTGTATTTTAGAGGACCACAAGGTAGACTAGTTATTTTATAGCTAATTGTGTCATCCTCTTTAAACATTGTATAAATAAATAAATAAATAAATAAATCTTGTTCCTTAACTGTTCTAGGATTATAATTACCTGCGTTGTGGGATCCTCTTTGTGTGGCTCTTCAACAGTATATATATATATAAATTCGACAAAGATTGCTAAAATATGGATTTGGCCTTAGTAACAAGATCAAATTATCAACTTCATAACTTTTGAGGGAATATGTAAGAAACTATTGGACTTATTCCATCTTAATTACTTGAAAGAAGACTACAATCTGAAAATATGCAAGTCTGGAGAGATTGCTCGAACCTATGTATGTTGTCGTATGTTGACGACATCAATAAATTATTACCAAGGTCAAACTCAAACTTTACCACTCACTGGGCAAATTCAGCAGCGATAAATTATAATGTTTTTCTTATTTTCCCCAGATAATAGGCTTTTACATTTCATGCAAAATGTCTTCATGGTTTGCTCAGTTATTTTAACCGTGTTAGTTTTCACAAAAGCTTGGTCTGCGTTTTGTGAAAGCTGATGCTTGTCTTGCAACAGACATAATATTATTTACCTGTGTAAAATGCCTAAACGATGAAGATAGTCAACAGCTGACACTATCTGTCGGATGTACTTTTTTACTTCCTGTTCTGGTAACTTCCTTCGCTGTGAAATATAGTCCATGAGATCACCTCCTCGACACAACTCCGTCACAAGGTAATAACTATTCTGAGTCTCCATGATCTCTAACAACTGAACTATATTAGAATGACGAATCATTTGTAAAATTTTCCCTTCACGTCTTAGATTTTTACGAACATAGGAATCCTCCCTGCTCTTCTTCTTGTCAATTATTTTCACTGCAACCTGTAAAAAATAAAGTAAACGTACATTTCAGCTGAGAACAAAAATCAAAGCGCTGTAGGCGCTGATGGCCTGAGCTTCAAAGCTCACCAGATTTCAAATAAACACAAAATCTGTAAAGGCTAATATGATGAATATTTCAATAGAAAGTCTCAGCCTCATAGAGGATATGGTTTCTGAGGTGATACTTTTAAGGAATTCTTTCTATTTTCCATGGCAATCAGTAAAAACATTAAGAAAACACGCCTATTCAAATATACTGAAAATTTTCCCACCAAAAAATGAAAATTTTCAGATAAAAATTTATGATATTTTTCATATTTCTGCTCAAAACATAGATTGTGGGTACTCGTTAGAACCGCCTCGATGAGGCGGTTCTAACGAGTACCCACAATCTATGGTTTTGAGCAGAAATAAGAAAAATAATATACACCCCTATAAACCCCAGTTTTACTATATAAAAGTGGGGTTTAAGAGGGTCAGAATTATATAGGCATGTTTTCGTGATGATAAAGCCACATTACTAAAGGAACACTACAATATACGTTTTGTCAAAGTATCTGCAACTGCTGGGCAGTATATACTTTACCATTATAAGTATATGGAAACTGTAACTGGCATAGCAACCAAACCAAAGTGTCGATTTTCATAAAAAAAATACAAATTTTCAATTCCCCAGCCCAGTGATATTAGAGATGAAATTTGGGCTCAATTTGCCTTGTGGTGTCAGAGGAGATGTTGTCTAAAAGTGTTGACGATGACAGACTATGACGGCGACAACAACGCAGAACTATCCTATAAGCTTTTTCGGAGCCTTCGGTTCTGGTAAGCTAAAGACAAAGGAATGACATTAATGTTGAACTGTCACTGGATATGTACAATGAAAACGAAAGAGCTAGTTTTGTTAATGATTTTATTAATTATAACATGAAAGTAAAATACAGGCTTTCAAGTGATTATGATTAGAAAAAAGAAATATTCCTGGATACATATTATGGTGTTATTTTTATAAATAAAGGCTGAATGCCAAATGTTACCCAATGTTTTGGCAAATAAAAACCTAAAACATATGTTTGTAAGAGCAATGGATAAATCTATAAGAAGTTAGAGTATGGGCCATAATGCGCGGTTTCGGCTAATAACGCCTCATCAGTGACTTTGAATGAAACAGCTCAATAATTCAAAACTAAATGTAAATCGTCATATAATGATAAGAAAACATGCGAAATTTCAGAAGAATCCAATCAAAGATGTAAGAGGTGTTGTGGACACAAGCTTTAAAAATTGCTATTTCTCAGTTCACAAGGGCTGTAATAATGTCAGAAATATTGGATCAAAAATTCAATACCTGCACATCATCATATAAAAAAGAAGAAAATCTTCAAAACTTCAAAAGTATCCGATAAAAGGTGTTGGAGGCGCTAGGGGCACAAGATGTGTGGTGGACACACAGACTGATAGAACGACACACTGAATGACAAGGGTCATTTCTATAGTCCCTCTCCTCCTACACTGAGTGACAAACAGGCTTTAACTTTTTTTATTATTATTTTTAAAACGGCAAAGTTTTTCATGATGTACTTATTTATTCGAATAAGTAGTAACTGATCTGAATGAAAAACTTACAACCACTGAGTGACACAAATGCCAGTTTGAGCATATTTGTTCAGTCTATTCTTGCAGAAATTCGAAAAAAAAAAATCCTGATATTAATGAAAGTTTAATTATCTGAAAGAGTAGATGAAATTATGTGAAAACGTGAAACTGCATGTTCATGTTGTCCTACAACGGTTTATATAGACAAGATAACCAATTTATTTGCATGCATATTGAAACAAGATTAAAACTTTGAATGCAATGACAGTGACTAGAGATCCATTTGACAGCCTGTAAAATATACACCTCCCAACCACCCTCCCTCGCAACCCCCCCCCCCGCAAAAAAAAAATCCCCCAAAACCCTAGAAATGTGTCCACAGTACACGGATGCCCCTGCTTGGGTACCTCTATAAAACTGTGCAAACCTTGCCAAAATTAGCCTCCGTCAATGTGGGGGCATCTGTGTACTTTCGATACATTTCTAGTTAACAAAGAATCCAAAATTAATGAGAAATATAAGGCCCTTTGCTTGCAAGGTCAGTAACTCTTAAACCATGAGACTAAGAAACACAATTTTGTGTTCTCTGGTAGGTGATTTTCAACAAAGAATAAAAAAAAATAATGAGAAATATAAGGCTCTTTGCCTGCAAGGCCTGTAAGTCTTAAACCATAAGACTAAGAAATTCAGTTTTTGTGTTCCCTAGTAAGTGATTTTCAACAAAGAATGCAAAAATAAGGAGAAATATAAGGCCCTTTGCCTGCAAGGCCTGTAACTCTTAAAACATAAGACTAAGAAACTCTGTTTTGTGTTCCCTAGTAAGTAATTTTCAACAAAGAATGCAAAAAATAAGGAGAAATATAAGGCCCTTTGCCTGCAAGGCCTGTAACTCTTAAACCATAAGACTAAGAAACTCTGTTTTGTATTCCCTAGTAAGTGATTTTCAACAAAGAATGCAAAAAATAAGGAGAAATATAAGGCCCTTTGCCTGCAAGGCCTGCAACTCTTAAACCATAAGACTAAGAAACTCTGTTTTGTGTTCCCTAGTAAGTGATTTTCAACAAAGAATGCAAAAATCATGAAAAAAATAACTCGTGCGTCCAGAGTATAAGTAACTGAGATAACTCCAGACGGACAGATGGCCGGACAGACGGACACTCAGGCATTTTTGTCCGCAAGGCCCGGAACTCTAAAACCGTAAGTCTGAGAAACTCAATTTTGTGTTCTCTAGTAAGTGATTTTAGATTTTAATGCAGCAGCATCAGTTGCGCGTGGAGTTGCGCAGTTGTAATAGTATGTACGGAGCCTGACTCTCTGTTTATTGTACTCTAAGTAAAACCCGTAGAGAAATTTTCAGGTACCAGTCTGTCTTTCTTTGGTTAATATTTAATTACAGTCGAACCTCGTTATCTCGAACTCGCTTATTTCGAATTATCGCTTATCTCGAAGTGAAAATCTGGTCCCTGTTTTAACATGAAACTATGATAACAGGTAACAAAATAATGTGGAAAAGAGAGGAGCAATTTCTCCTCTTTTCCACATTATTTTATATACATATTTCTAACTTTAGGAGTCAAATTACATATTCATTTGTTAAATGTGGTCGTTCAATTTATTATTTTACTCACATTCTCAACTCTGATATGTCGAGGTACGGATATCTCGAAGTGTTTCAATGAGTCCCTTGGAATTCGAGATAACGAGGGTCGACTGTATTATTTTTTTAACAGTAAATATAGAAGAAAGTTATCAAAAGATTTAAAGCATAATGCGGTTTCAAACATCAAAATTGGTTGACATTTTTTTTCTCGGCTTTTCAGATACTCGTACTTTTTGTCCCCCGCCTTTTCATTGCGTGGTGCGTGACGAGTGATGAGTTGTGCGTGGTTCCGAGTTTGTAGTAGATACCTTGTGAGTGCAACTCCTCCTACAGTTTTGAACCGATCCTTTTGAAAAACTTTGCAGGTGTTTTAATCATGGTCTGAAAATATGCATGTGTTTTTTATGGAATCCTTAAATTCTTTTTTACTTTTTTACATTTTTAAGACCTTTTTGCATTGTTCCGAGTGTAGTGGGAACATTGTGAGCGCAATTCCTCCTACAGATCCTTCTGAAACTTCACAGGTATCTTAATCATAGTCTGAAGATATGCATGTGCTTTTTACAGAATCTTGAAATGTTTTTTTGTTTTGAAATTTGTCACATTTTTAACAGATCTTTTTTCATGCTTCAATACTATGAAAGTGTATATGTAGTAGGTACCTTGTGAGTGCAACTCCTCCTACAGTTTTATGCCATTCCCACTTAAACTATACAGATATTTTAACCATAGTCTGAAGATATGTATATGCTTTTTACAGAATCTTGAAATTACTTTCTTTTATTTTTTTTTCACATTTTTTACTTTTAACATAAACTTTTTTCATGCTTCAATACTATGAAAGTGCATATAGTAGTAGGTACCTTGTGAGCACAACTCCTCCCACAGCTTTAAGCAAATGCTTCTGAAACTTTACAGGCATTTTGCTTGTGGTCGGAGGATATACAGATGTTCTTGGAATCTTGAAATTATGTTTTTTTAATTTTTATTTTATTTTTTTCCCACATTTTTAGCTTCAATTTTTTCCAACTTCAATACTTAGGTAAGTGATACAGGACCAATGGTCCTCTGGTTAACTTACTCATTTTTAACAGCTGAAATAGAAATAAGGCGGGGGACATAAATTTCCTATGGAATTTGCTTGTTCGTTCTACAATCCGGCTATCAAGATCGGCTATCTCCATACCGCGTAATAATTTGCAATTATGAATAAGCTCATCAGGGCTCAAAATTCTTACTTAAACAGTTTCGTATGAGAAGCATCGTACAAATATCGAAGTTTGTTGTAAAACCATTAACCTTATTATTATGTTCAACCCGAATATAGATTTATTTTCACGGGCCTTTTTTTAGCGTATTTGCAGGCGGTATTTTGCACTTTTACTCGGGGTTTTTCCGTAAATGATTTGGCAGGGGTTGAAATTTTGGTATGACTACTATGGCCTTAAGCTTAGGCAAAAAAAAAAAAAAAAAAAAAGAAACAAGAAAAAAAACAACAACAACAAAAAAAAACAACAACAAACAACAACAACAACAACAACAAAAAAAAAAAAAACAAAAAAAAAAAAAACAAAAAAAAAACAAAAAAAAACACACACACCAAAAAAACAACTACACTTCCAGAGGAGGGAACTCTGTCAAACCTTATAGAACACAGGAAACCAGTTAACTATATAAGGAAAGAGTTTGCTTCCTTTGAAAGCATTGGTTTACTTCTACAAGAGACATTTCAGGGAAAATGCAAAATTAGGTCCTTGTTTATATTATCTAAAATGCGTCCAGTGAAGATTCTGATCAGACTGTATGAATGCGCAGGCTGATCTGAATCTTCGCCGGGCGCTCGTGTCCGAAGCTATGTTTTCTGAAGGTGAGGGTCATAATACATTTTTTTTTATTCTCAGACAAATGTAGCCTGACACAACGTTATGAGTTTTACTTTTCTAATCTAACAAAGGTAAAATACTTCTCCTTGACTATTGTTTTTTACACATATCATCTGCCTTACTAGTCAGAAAATCATAATTGATCAGCCAAATCAGAGATAAGGACATTCCAAAAGATAACCAAGCAGACACACAGTATCAAAATGACGTCGTATCAACGTCGATGCGACGTGACCACGTCGCATCGACGTTGATACGACGTCATTTTAACGTTGTGTGGCCACTGGGTAAGATTTTTGTGAAATATCAATCCATTTTATACTGATTCACATATCAGACAGGAGCCAGTCTTTGGACATTTAGGGTGAATACGGTTAGACGGTTGGTCAGTGGTAAAGAACGTGTATTTTCTGCCGCCAGTCACTGATATTCTGACAAGGCTAGAAATCTTTTGAATAAATGTACGGTGAATATGATTCTATAGTTATAAAGTCATTTACTATATTTATGTGTATATTTGATGACAGATTATGTACTTTTATAATTTATGCACCAAAGAAACTTGTCAACATTTGTTCAGCTTTTGTAATGTCATTTCACCCAACTACGTAAACAGAAATTCAAAGCCATAAAGCAAAGTGTTTACATTATGTTTAACCAAATAATTTAATATTTGCCCTTGTTGTATGATACTGTAAGAATAAAAGTCAATCGCCTAAAATAATTCTAAATATACATACGACACAACATAGTTCTGCTAATTTGGAAATTAATCAGAGGGCACTGACATAATCTTTGAACCGTGACATTAAAAACAGAGTGTTATGGCCTGCGTGGACCGATAATGCGTTTACCGATGCAAAACTAAATTAAATAGTTTTATCTTATAAATTAAGTGACAACTTACGCTGCTTATTTTTGGAGAAACCTAAAAAGATGAGTTTGTTACTATTTGTAAAGAAGATAATTATGCCTCGTAAAGAGTCTTTAAATATACAGATACTTCTTTTCCATAAAATACATTTTATTATGAATTAGACAAAGCGACCAATAGGTCACGATCGTATATCCGCGACAGGCACTAATCCATCAATAAGCCTGATTCTCCCTTACACAGTACAAGTCATACCGAATCTTTGTACCGAATATCAAAATCCTAGGTCCAGTAGTACCAGAGAAATGTTTGACGGAACACACACACACACACACACACACACACACACACACACACACACACACACACACACACACACACACACACACACTGTATTTGGCAACAGACCGGTCTTGGAGCATTGTTGATCACCCGTAAGTGCAAGGATGCGAAATAGCCCAGCATGCACACGCGAGGTCCCTAGAAAGGAAACGCACCGATTCACATGGTTAATTACTGTCTGATTACATCCAAAGAGAAGGTGAGCAAATTCTTTTATTTTAGAGAAGACCTCGGATATGAAATGTACCGATTCACAAGGTTCCCGTGGGAAGGTTGATTACCATCTGATTTAATCCGAAGGGGAGTGGAGCAAAATTCTTTCCTTTTGGAGTAGACGCCAGAAATGAAAATTGCACAGACTCTCAAGATCCATAGGCGTAGGTTGATACCGTTCTGATTTACTCTGAACATTGTGGTTGGGGTGGTGTGGGGTGTGGGATGGGGAGCATTATTTCCTTATTGGGAAGACTATTTTCAGAAGGGAGGCAAAAAGGGCGTTTTGACAGCGTTACTCCCGAGAAATTTTATCATTTCCCTTTAAACTATACACTTACAGCAAAAGTTTCCTGTTCTTCAATATGAGCCGCGCCAAGTGAAAATGTGCCTTCGGAGCATGCGCGGACAGCAAAGGCCTGATCAGATTGCGCGGACGCGCAATCTGATCAGGGCCTTCGCTACCCGCTTCTAGAATCATTGGATACGACAAACTGCAACAATGCAGCAAAGGCCCGGATGAGACATTGCGCATGTGCAGGATGATGTGAAACCGCATATTATGCGCTTGCTCGAAGGCACTCTTTCACTTGAGGAGGCCTATACGAAACGCGCCGTTCGTGACTGCTGAAAAGATTACACTCGATAAATTCAAATTAATACAGACAGCAATATTCAATTTATTCGAACTGAAAAGAAATCAAGATTAAAACTTACTAATTTGCTCCGAATTCCTTCATCGTGCTATTGCATATTCATTAACCAAGTCCCATCAAGATAACAAGTACCTCACGGCGTACCTAACACAGAGGATGGACAAACATGCATATTCACTGTGGACAATAGCTTATACATTTTACCTTAGAGCAAGCAGTTTGCTTAAATACGCCAGGTATTGCAGGTAAACATAAAAAACTGAAGCGTTTTTTTTTTTTTTTTTTTTACAAAAACAGAAAAAAAACATCTTTTGGGATGTCACTCTTTTTTTTCTGAAACGCAATTAATATGCTTATCTGTACATTAACCTATTTACATCGAGTGGACTCTTCTACAATAACTCTTTAGACCGGTCTATTTCCAATAGCAGGGTGTCTGTTTAGTTTTTATTATTACTATGTTTGCTGTATTTATTACAAGCAGTATAGACCCTATCAGACGCCGCGTTCTGTAGCGTCTAATCTGGGTTTGCACTGTTGCCACTCACAATTTTGGTGACTCTAGGCTAGAATGGGTTACATATAAGAAAGTTTATCAGGTTGTTTTCATTGAATCAACTTTACGAGTATATATACTTAAAAACGTCTTTACAACACGTTTTTTGTAACACGGATTTCAGATATGATACCGTCTCATGTACTTTCAAAGCTTTGCTAACCTGTAGGTCAAATCATCAGATGGAAATTAGTGACATTTGTCTTTGTTTTTACAGAAAGTAAGACTTGATACTTCATTTCAACTATCTCAAACTTTTTCCGTAAAAAAATAAGAAAATATTTTAAGATGATGTCTGTTTTTTTATAATCAGCAGGTTAAACTTAAAGCTTTCAACTTCGGACTCCCTCTATTGTACTTTGTGTAATGTAAGGCCCTGTTCCTTGACAGAGGTTAGTTGAACAAACACATTTGTTTCCAAAATTATTTCTGCCATTTTAAAGACAAGTATTAAAAGAAATCTTTCATTTATTCAAATTTGAGGCACCCCACATTTTACAACTTTATAGAGTGCAAATGCAGAAGGGGGCGTTGGGAGATGGGATCAGGACGTTGACGTACTGAATGAGAATGTTAACCCTGGTCCTGCTGAACCCCGATACTATGCCCAGATCAGTTTGCTTCTGAATCTGAACAGTTTTTCTTTTAGTACCATTACGAAAACACGCCTATTCAAATATACTGAAAATTTTATCACCAAAAAATGAAAATTTTCAGGTAAAAAATTCTGATATTTTTCATGTTTCTGCTCAAAACATAGATTGTTGGTACTCCTTAGAACCGCCTCGCCGAGGCGGTTCTAACAAGTACCAACAATCTATGTTTTTGAGCAGAAATAAGAAAAATAATGTATACCCCTGTAAACCCCAGTTTTACTATATAAAAGTGGGTTTTAAGGGGGTCAAAATTATATAGACATGTTTTCGTGATGCATATGAATATGTATCAACATCCTGAATCAAGCAAACTGTGTCGAGGCCTATTTCTGGAAAAATAAAAATTATTCTTCGAAATATCATCTGCTGAATTTTTTACTCAGCATGCTAAGCGTTAAATAAGAAAGAGGGAACAAAGCGTATTTTGTAACAAAAGTATAATAAACCCATTGTAGTCGGGAGACCCGTAAAAGGGCATTTGGCAAACATTGCAGACCCAGATCAGACGCCACAGAACGCGGCGTCTGATCAGGGTCTTCACTGCTTGCAAATAGTTTAGCCATTTTTCTCTAGGGATATGTAAATCTCATAGTCGGATGTACCTAAAATTGAAATTCGACTGTTCCAATATATAGCGTGGGAGAATCTATTCAGTATACAATGGGTTAAAGCCACGACACGTGATGAAGTTTCAGTTAAGCCAAGGCAACAGGGACAATACACAAGTTGTTGTGTATGCGTGATTAAGATCTTCGAAACAATTTATTCATGAGACAATGCATGGGAAAAAGTACTTATTAGAGGCATAGAACACACACACAGACACACGCATGCACGCACGCACGCGCGCGCACAAGCACGCACGCGCATGCAGTACGCCCCCACACAATACAAACTATACGCTCATCCGCGAAATCTTTTCATTGTAATTTCTCTGTTTCAACGTCCCTTAACCGCTTGCAAGGATATGCATATGGGTCTGTTGCTGTGTGGATTTTACAGGACTTGTTAACCTTTACCACTCTCTGGGCATTTTCAGCAGACGGCAAACTGATGATATTTTTCTTATTTTTCCCAGAAAACAGGATTTGACATTTCAAGCAAATTGTCTCCTGAGGAGACAATTTGCATGAAATGTCAAATCCTGTTTTCTGGGAAAAATAAGAAAAATATTTCAAAATGTCGTCTGCTGAAAATTTTACCCAGAGTGCTAAGCGTTAAGGAGGAGTATTTAATCTTAATTCCAGGATATTTTTTTTTTATTTCATTTCTCCATAAAACATATGATGTGGGTACTCATTAGAAACGCCTTGCCGAGGCGTATCCAATGAGTACCCACAGCATATGTTTTTTTTTTTTTTGTTACAGAGAACTTGAGAAAACTATCCCAAACTTATCGCCAAATACTACTCCTTAACAAGCCCTCTGATTGTTCGTTTCTATCACCACAACAATGCTGTTATATTGATTTGTAATCGTGCATTCGATAAAGTTGAAAATAATGGCCAAATAAAAGTAGGCATTGCTAAATAACAGTTTTAATAAAACACAGAGTAGTTGTTAAACCCTTTAAATTATTCAGTGTCACATGTAAAGACTAATGAATGAAAGCAAAACACAGAAACAAAACATTGAAACATACACGGCAGAAATTTACATTATGTCATTTCTCTGGAGATGTGCTGTTTTGACATCTGTAATGAACATTTTATGCCCTGAATTTTAAGAGTCGCTCTATAAAATGATTGATTATCTATAAGCTCAGAAGTAGTTACATTATTAAAAGAGCCGCGCTACGCAAATAAGTGCCTTCGAACATGCGCAAAATGCGCACATTCAGATCATTCTGCGCATGCGCAAGGTATCATCCGGGCCTTTACTCTCCATCCATACATTCTGTAGTATCCAGTGATTCTGTCAGAGGACAGTGAAGGCCTTGATCAGACTGCACAGGCTGATCTGGGCCTTCGCTGTCCGTATTTGCCCAAAGCACGTTTTCCCATGGCGCGGCCCAAATGGGAATCGAAAATCGTAGCATGAAATATTATAAATTACCGTATTTATCATAAATATTTGGACACTTTGCAAAATTAACCCTTTGTAGACTGAATAGTCTCTCCAACACTATATATTGGAAGACTCCAATTTCAAGTTTAGGTACGTCCGGCTATGAGATTTACATATTCCTAGAGAAAAATGGCTAAACTATTTGCAAACAGTGGAGACCCTGATCAGACGCCGCGGCGTTTGATCTTGGTCTGCACTGTTTGCCAATTACCCTTTGACGGGTCTCCCGACTACAATGGATTAGGTATGCTTAAATTTCAACACACTCATTTCACTACCTGATGTGTTTAAGATTGCTAGATGAGTTTCAAGTAGTGTATACCTTGATCAGAGGTCGCATTCTGAAACGTCTAATATGGGTCTGCACTGTTTGTTCAGGCGTGTCTGACCGTTACTAAGGGTAAGTACAATGTACGGTGGTAACGTTACATTACGAAAACACGCCTATTCAAATATATAGAAAATTTCACCTCCAAAAACCGAAAATTTTCAGGTAAAAAACAGGTAAAAAACTCTGATATTTTTTATATTTTTGGTCAAAACATAGATTGTGGGTACTCGTTAGAACCGCCTCGGCAAGGCGGTTCTAACGAGTATCCACAATCTATGTTTTTGAGCAGAAATAAGAAAAATAATGTATACCCCTGTAAACCCCAGTTTTACTATATAAAAGTGGGGTTTAAGGGGGTCAAAATTATATAGGTATGTCCTATTCATTGTCGACACTTTCAAATGGTAGTTAAAATAAAATCCAAGCGATATTAAAAAAGAGAAACAGTTAGGAGCGACCATTTGCTTTTTTATGGGATGGGGACGGGGATGGGGTAGAGATTTTAAGTAAAAACAAAGTCAGGACCCGGTTAAGCAAGAAGAAGAATAGCTAGGATGGCTATGTATCTGAAAAGAAAAACCAGGATCAGACTGACTAAAACATAGTTATCACTTTCATATGTAGCAAAATGATATTTAAAGGATTTAATAAAAAAAGAGAGGTTGCATATGAAAGTGACACAGATACAGTTCAGTCTCCAAGAAAGCATTACATTTCAAGTGTTAAAGTGTCAGCAAAATGCTTGCTTAAAAGATACATTAATCAAACAAAATCTTTAAAATTTAGGGCGAAATAAATAATGTGTTTTTTTTTTTTATATCGCTTGTCATATACACTATTTCTAGCACTGCCAGTAAAAGCAGAGATACATGGCTTATTGTTGTTCCTATATCATTCCATTTTGAAAGGCAGGATCCATTTCTTGAAGAAAAAAAAAAAAAAAAAAAACACAACAAAAAACAAAAGCAGGACCATCATAATCTTCGGCCCCGCCCCCTTCTCCCCGCATAGAAATCAAATGGTCGCACCCTTATGTAGAAAACTGTGCCTGGTAGGATTACATAATAGCGAATAAGGACTGTATATACCATAGGTCTAGAAAAAGGAGGGTATCCGGTAAATATTTTTCTTATTTATCCACAAAAACATATGTTGTGGGTACTCATTAGAAGCGCCTCAGCGAGGCGCTTCTAATGGGTACCCACAACATATGTTTTTGTGGAGAAATAAGAAAAATATCAATACTTTTTGGTTGAAAAAAAACAAGCGCCTTAACTAGCGCTATATATACCCTAAATATCATACTGGGAAAACTAACTCCTATCTATACTGGTTGTCCTTATGTTTGATCAGGTCTGTTTTACGACCAGGTGATGTGCAAACACTGTAGATCATGATCAGAGGTCGCGTTCTGATCTGGGTCTACACTGTTTGCCCAGGTCTGTTAGCAAAATACTTAGGGTAAATATGATATTAATAAAGCCAAATAACTTTAAGCTCGCCCTCGGTAAATTCAGCAAAGCATAAGTTGATTTTGAAGTTTTCTTATTTTACCCAAAGTTAGGGTTTGACGTGCTATGCAAATTGTATCCTTTAGAATATTTTTTGTGAATTCGCGGGTCCACGAAATGATTGATGTCAGTAACATGAAATATAACCATGTTATCGTGTGACAGTGGTAAACCGCCCAAGACTTGCAGCCATTCATACAATACAATCCTTAACGCTTAGAACTCAGGGTAAAACGACATATTGAAATATTTTTCTTATTTTTCCAGAAAACATGTTTCGGCGTTTCATTGAGGTGGGGGTTGGGGTGGGTGGTGGTGGGGGCGAGCTAGTTTTACGGGATCCCAACCCTCACCCTCAGCTTATATAGTGGTAAAAAATATCCGCTCGGTCGGTGTGTGGAGGTCAATGAATCATTACAGATAAAGCCTATAATGAAGCAAAGATCAACATTACGTCCCAATAGTTAACTGTAGTTTTTTTTTTATATAAATGCACCGACAAAGTAAATATTTTAATATGATGTTCATTCAGGAAGAGTTATGTTATCATCAGTCAGTTTTTTTTTTTTATTCATATGATGCATGTTGTGAGAACAGGGTCCGCTTGTCATATGTGAGCACAAATATCCCTGTCAATCAGGGCCTGCTCTATTCACGCATACATTATACAGTATATTTTGCCACTGCTTTTGGAAAATGAAGGTCCTGATCAGACTGCGCGAATGCGCAGGCTGATCTAGACCTTCGTTGCCCGTAAAAGACATAAAAGCGATTTTTTTGCGTCGTGTCAAGTCTGTTTGAACAAATTGTCATTTTAAAATTCAATCACGTTATAGAAATCAAACACTTGTAACAGCAACAGCGTTTAATGTCATAAAGCACGTACTTTCAGCGACGCAACGAACTGTGGCCGCAATATTCTCACAAAAAAAAAAAAAAAATACGTTTCCAAAATTACCGTATTTTACTTCTAAGCAAACAATGAAGACCCAGATCAGACGCTGCAGAACGCGACGTCTGATCTGGGTCTACACTGTTTGCCGGTCATTCAGAAAATTTTACACACAATAACGAGTAATAAAATTGACTCAATATTTAGGAAAAGTATGGTAAGGAATTAAGGTATTCAACTGTTTAGAGCAATTACGGTAAACGAACACACAGACACGAAAGTCTCAAACAGAATTGATCAGGACAATGCAATAGTCTGACGTGACCAGTATCAAAGCTTATAAATATTATATTGAGGACTGTTAAACATATTAACCCCAAGAGT
This sequence comes from Anodontia alba, assembly GCA_964016985.1. Classification (NCBI taxonomy): domain Eukaryota; kingdom Metazoa; phylum Mollusca; class Bivalvia; order Lucinida; family Lucinidae; genus Anodontia; species Anodontia alba. Next base: position 118,815,358 of record OZ024824.1, read on the forward strand.
AATAAAGTTTCTTATCAAGTGGTATTTATGCAGGACAATAATGGGCCATCACCGAGGTTTAACATCAAATATAAAAGTCAGACTTATAGCTGTTTACTCTTTATACTTTTGTCATCGTGAAAATTTAAAATGTCCCAAAGCCTTTATTGAAAACGTAAGAAAACATTAAATAAAACTTTAGGATAGAGATAAAGATATTACCAACTCTATTAAATACTAAATGCATTACATGGAAATTCTAACATGAGTGTTTATTTCACGTGTACAAGAAGTATTTCTTACGTAAACGGGTTAACTCTTTCGATGCCAAATTTCAGACGACATTTGTCGTCTGCTTTTTTATTTTACCGAACTATCGCTTGGGAAGACGTTTATATGTAAAGTTGAAAGACTGAATGTCAAACAGCGTAGATTTAGATGAGACGGCTCAATGAGCCGTCTCATCTGGATCTATGCTGTTTGCAAAAGCCTATTATTATCGCCTGTGGCAGTTAAAGAGTTAAATAATTTATATCTTTACGAGCCCAGACGAGCAAAAGATTTAGACCATTAAACAAGTTTTAAAATGAGCCACAAACTAAGAGAACGTACTTTGTGACATTTGCAAAACCAACTCAAATCAGCAAATGCATTCGCTCAGTCTGATCAGAGTCTTCGTTGTTCGCATGAAGAAAATGAAGAACTTAGCATCATTGGCTATCCAAAATGCACCCGGTGACGATTCTGGTTATAAAACTTTTTTCATGCTCAACTCAGCTGAAGCATGAAAAATTATTTTGCTTATAAATCTTAAAATACTGACAATTTTTTAAAACTTCTTTCATGCTCAACTCAGCTGAGCATGCTCAGCTGAGTTGAGCATGAAAAAAAGTTTTAATTGTTGGTATTTTTATTTTTATGACCAAGTGAAATTTCATGCTCAGTTCAGTTGAGCATGAAAAAAGTTTTATAAAGTCGGGGCCTGATCAGACTGGGCGCACATGTCTGAAGGTACAAAATAAAAATTCCTGACATTGCTATTCAAATAATAAATGGGCCAACGGCTGAGAAAAGAGGCCTGAGAGCACATGTGAACAGCGAAGATCCTGACCAGTCTGGTCTGGATCTTTGCTGTTCGCCTACACAAAATAGGGATCTAGTTGAAGATAAAGGACAAATAGCAAAGATCTTGACCCGACGCATGGCTGCGCAAACTGGTCTGGGGCGTCGCCATTCGTATAAGCCCTAAGGGCCTTTTTGTCAGCCGGCGTCCGAAATATTATATGAAAGAAACATAAATGTAAGGTACTATTTTTACTTTGCTATGAAACACGTGCAATACTTACAACATTCAACAGAGAGATTGTTCTATGGTATGGTTTATGATACACGCATCAACAGATTTGACTGTTGCAGAAAATTGATCTTTGTGACTAATTTTCAAATGCGCCGTGAAAGTACGTAATTCCGACACTGTGAAAAAAATTCATTACTTATTGAATAATTCACTGTGAATTAGAAAAAATAACAAATTGAAAAAACGTTATACTTTACTCAAATGCTACATAATAAATAGTAGTACATTGTAAATGCACTTTGAATACGATACGGTGACAGCGATGGCCCAGATCATCAGATTCTACGCTAGGATATCAAAAGCGAACAGCGATGGCTTGCTGCTGCTGTTCAGGTATACAGTTTGATTTAACATCACGAAAACACGACCCCTTAAACCCCAATTTTATACAGTAAAACTGGAGTTTACAGGAGGTATACACTTTCTTATTTCTGCTCAAAAACATAGATTGTGGGTACTCGTTAGAACCGCCGAGGAGGTTCTAACAAGTACCCACAATCTATGTTTTGAGCAGAAATATGACATTACCGGAATTTTTCACCTGAAAGTTTTCATTTTTTGGTGGCAAAATTCTCAGTATATTTGAATAGGCGCGTTTTCGTAATAAACCTGCACTGGTCGCACACACATTCATTCTCTTACAGTGCGATGTGACGTATTAAGCTGGCAAAAAAGTCTTTTAGTCTGATTTCGAAACATTTACACACACTACCGTATTTACCTTAAGTATTCGGACGCCATAATTCCTTACCATACTTGTTCTAAAATTTGAACAAGTACAATTCACTACCCAGTAGTGTGTCTGAAATTGCCTGATGAGTGGCAAACTGTATAGTTCTGCGCCGTCTCATCTAGGTCTACATTATTTGCTGAGTTCGAATATATACGGTAATTACGGTACAGATTCTTTGATACTCTTACGACATGAAAGCGTAACACTCCCCCTTTTTAAGGAAGTCATCATTTATGATGACGTGAAGCCATTTTCGGCGTAAACAGCCCTACCCCGGACGAGCCCCCATCTTATGACATGAAAGCCGTAACAAAGGAATGAAGCATAGCTGAAAAAATTTCCACGCCTATCGTGGGAATCGAACCCGGTCCTCCCGGTTAAAAAATCCAAGACTCTAACCACTGAGCCAAAGAGTCGACTCCCAGACGCAGTTGTCAGAGATTGAATATGTACTTAGAAGCTATGCGTAATCTGTCAGGGCAGATAATCGAAGGTAGGAGTGCTCGATTGTAACACTACATTCAAAAATAGTTGATTTCTACATTTGTTTCTGTATTTTATATTTACTCAGTGATTTCCAGGTAACTGAATAACGTTACTCTTATGTGAGATCATTCAAAAGTAACAAAATGGCCGTCAACAACAATAGTATAGAGCTAGACGTAGTCAGAGCTAGATGTAGTCATACTCTAGAACGGGATATCGAAGACCCTGATCAGTCTGCAAATTTAGACGCGGCACTTAGTAAGGTCAAGGTCAGTAAGGTCAAGGTCACGGTTAATGGGGTTCAGAGAACGATAAAGATAAAAAACAAACAACAAAAACATTACGAAAACACTCCTATCCAAATATATTGAGAATTTTTACCACCAAAAAATGAAAACTTTCAGATGAAAAATTCTGGTAGTTTTCATATTTCTGCTCAAAACATAGACTGTGGGTACTCGTTAGAACCGCCTCATCGAGGCGGTTCTAACGAGTACCCACAATCTATGTTTCTGAGCAGAAATAAGAAAAATAAGGTATACCCCTGTAAACCCCAGTTTTACTATATAAAAGTGGGGTTTAAGGGGGTCAGAATTATATAGGCGTGTTTTCGTGATGTCAGTGATTTCCAGGTAACTGAATAACGTTACTGTTATGTGAGATCATTCAAAAGTAACAAAATGGCCGTCAACAACAATAGTATAGAGCTAGATGTAGTCAGAGCTAGTTGCAGTCATACTCTTGAACGGATATCGAAGACCCTGATCAGTCTGTAAATTTAGACGCGGTACTTATATTTTCAGAAAGGTCAAGGTCACGGTTAATAAGGTTCAGAGAACGATAAAGATAAAAAAAAAAAACCTTACCCTTTCTCCTGTAGGAATGTGCAGCGCCTCTTTCACTTTAGCGAATGACCCTTCACCAAGAGTGTTACCCAATAGGTAGTTGCCCACTTTTTTGGAATGTGGAAAGTTTCTGAGCGTTTCCTTGGCAACATCTGTCACCTTGGGAGGTAGGAAGGGCGTATCATTGGGTACCATGGAGAGAACCGTCATTTTGTTTGCAAGATCATTTACAGCGCTTTTCTCCTTGTTTCCTCACTAAAACATAGAAATAAGACAAATTGTATTTATCCTAAGTATTCGGACTCAGAGTTTTGAGCAAACACTGTTGACCCAGATCAGACGCCACAGAACGCGGCGTCCGATCTGGGTCTACACTGTCTGCCAGTCATCCGGCAATTTTTATACACATCATCAGTTCGTGAAATGGACTTATTCAAACTTTAGAATAAATATGGTAAGCTTTTTATCTTTACCACTCTCTGGGCTAATTCAGAAGACAACAAATTGACAACATCTTTCGTATTTTTCCCAGAAAACAGGCTTTGATATTTCATGCATATTGTCTCCCTTAGGAGACAATTTGCATAAAATGGCAAAGCTTCTTTTCTGGGGAAAATGGCAAAGTTTCTTTTCTGGAGAAACATGTAAATGTGTTTCAAAATGTCGTCTGCTGAAACTTTTACCCAGTATGATAAGCGTTATTAAAGTCGTCTGAATGCTTAGGGTATGTACGGTTAAGGCTTAACTTCCAAAATTTACGTAAAAATCCTTTTATTTATCACGTATAAGCCGCAAGGCGAGGAAAAGTATCAAATTAGCCTGTGCATCCATATTGGGCGCTCTTGCGACGGTCAGGGCTAGAAAACACCGAATACTCCGCGCAGACAAAGGCTGGTCTTAATCTTCACTGGCGCACATATCCGACGATACACTTTTCACACAGCATGGTTTCTTAGTGTTTGGCGTATCGTTTAAAATGACATTAAATCTTTTTATTCGATAATATACATGTGTTTACAGTCCACGTATTGCCTGCCAAATGACATTTAATAACTGAAGTTAGAGTACTGTTTTTCATATGATGCTAGTAAACGAGGGAAGATAAATAAGTTCTCGGTCCCTGTACTTTGGGAATGACCAAGAGCAGACATTGTGCCATTATTTTTTAGTATAATCTCCCTTTGCCTCGATGCAATTTCTCCAACGCTGTTCCAGTTTGCTTATCCCTTCAAAATAGAAGCCTTCATCCTAGTCCCCCAAGTACTCATCAACAGCATCTATGACACCATTGCTTCCAAAATTCCTACCACGAATGTTTATTTTCAGATTTGAAAACAGGTAGAAGAGGCTAAATCTGGAGAACACGGGGGATGAGGGAGGACCTTGAAACTGCATTTATTTGCAGCAGCCATAGCAACTTGAGAGGTGTAGGCTGGTGCATTATCTTGAAAGAGAACACCGCGAGTCAACTTTCCTCTTCTTTTCTTGACAATCTCCTGACACAGCCGACTTAGTTCTGCATAATATGTACCATTGATCCTGTGACCTTCCTCAAGATAATCCACCATAATAACGTCCTGACTATCCCAACAGATCATCGCCTTTCCTGCTGAAGAAACTCTCTTAAATTTCTTAGGAGGGGTGAGCCAGGGTGCTTCCATAATATATCTGCTTTTTGGCCTCAGGATCAAAGTGTAGGACCAAAGTCTTATCTTATGTCACAACTCGACGCATTAATTCCTTAGGATTATCTTCATAGAGAGACAGGAGATACTTAAAATATCAAGCGTGCTCTTCTTCTGATTTTTTGCTCAATATTCTGGGGACCCATCTAGCTGAGACCTTGGGCATCCCTAAGATATCGGTCAAGACAGACTGAGCTGCTCCAAAACGTATGCCTATTTGTCTAGCTATATCATTCAGGCTTCTTCTCCTGTTACACATGATCTGACTGCACAAGCGTTAAATTGGTGTGAATAATAATGAAAATAATTATAAAATACTACTACTACTACTAATAATAATAATTAATAATAATAAATTTACAGGTTCATGATTATTTTCTGCGCAGTTATATTGAATAAATTGCAGCATTATTTTTAATATAATGTTCAATATACGTATGTCAAAAGTAACAATAAGGATAATAAATAAATAAATAAATAAATAAATAAATATATATATATATATATATATATATATATATATATATATATAAGTAAAGTGAAAATAACAAAGCAGCTACGTCTTTACACAGATTGATTTAAACAACACAGTTTGGTTTCTTCTCACAGTCTGAACAGATTATACAAATTTCATTGAGAAAAGAAGAGAAAACAAACACCTTCCTTAAATATACCGTGATAGTTTAACGCTTAGCACTCTGTGTACAGTTTTCAGCAAACAACATATTGAAATGGGTTTCTTATTTTTCCGGAAAACCGGATCTGGCTTTTCATGCAAACTGTCTCCAATTCTGTTTACTGGGAAAAAGAAGAAAACCATCATCAATTTGTCTTCTTCTGCTGAAGTAGCTTAGATAGCGGTAAAGGTTAATGTTTATACTGAAAACAACAACAACAACAACAAAAAACAAAACAAAAAAAAAACAACAAAAAAAAACAAAAAAAAAAAAAACATTTGTACATCCTTCAGTCTTAGTGTATTTCATTGTAGAAATTGTTATATAACCCTTACATGTATAACAGTAAAACAGATAAAAATAAAAACAAAAAAGCACAAAAATAAATAAATAAAATGAAATAAAATAAAACAAAACAAAACAAAACAAAACACGCACGCACACATACACATACATTAATAAAAAGAAAACAACAACGTTATCACCTGAATGTTTCTGTCAAAAACTGTCTTTAAAAATATATAAATCCTGTTAAAACGAATACATTTTACATTTACTGAAATGCCATTGAAGACGATTAAAAAAGATATTTACTCTAAATATTCGTACACCTCAACTACACCTAGATAATTGGACACCTCCTCCTAAAATTTAAATGTCTACTTTACTGCCTTCTGATGAGTCTTTAAACTGCTGGATCAGTGGCAAACAGTGTAGGCCCTGATCAGACGCCGCAGAACGGCGTCTGATGAGGGCCTTCAATGTTTGCACAGTCATGTCTGTCCAAATACTTAGGGTAAAAACGGCAAATAAAACTTTAATATAATGGTATCTGCATATATACCTGAAAACTCACACTGCTATAATTTGATGAGCACTCATTTGCTTCATACCTATAGTTCCGTCATTCTATCTATCACTTAGCAATGCTTAGCGTAATATATATTAACATATTGGTAAACTTGTCCTCACTTACACACAAACTGCAGTTGATATCACAGCACTAAATAACACAGCCTCATTTTCACATCACTTGTACACTGGATTTACAGCATTAATTTCCTAATTAAGTCAAAATCTCCGGAAAAATCACAGGTCCGGTATCATGTTTCCGCAGCCAATCAATCACTGCGTATCAATGAGAAAAATCGTGACCTACTAATGCAAAAACCAAGGTATTCCAAATGCGATCAGCAATGATCCGGGTCAGTTTATATCCGTGCAAGCTGGTAAGTGTCTTTGTTCTTCTCTTATACAATAAGTGATATGGGAGACAATTACGTTTCTGACCAGACTGCAGGACTGCTCATCTTGGTCTGGGTAGTCGCAGGGGCACATAAATGTCAGTGTTTTCAATGTTAATCCGAACTACAATTAGTAACAGCATTTTACCGTCGATACAAGATCACTATTTACTGATGTATCACCTTACACCTGATTTTATTTCAGTGAAACTAATAAAATCCCAATCACTTGAAAGTTTATAGGAGGTCCGAATAATACACACAATGAAATTGTTGTTCATTTGTACGAAAGTGAATTGAACATATTGGTTTCGTGACTGTTTAAAAATCTAAATATCGTAACAGTTAACATTTTGGTAAGGGCAATCAATTTTTAAAGGTACATAATGTGACATATGATTTTGTTGAAACTACTCATTACGAAAACATGCCTATTCAAATATATAGAAAATTTCACCTCCAAAAACTGAACATTTTCAGATAAAAAACTGATATTTTTCATATTTCTGCTCAAAACAGAACAGGCGGTTCGAACGAGTACCCACAATTTATGTTTTTGAGCAGAAATAAGAAAAATAATGTATAACCCTGTAAACCCCAGTTTTACTAAATAAAAGTGGGATTTAAGGGGGTAAAAACTGTATAGGTATGTTTTCATAATGTATTCTTAAGGGGAATGAACACGTTTTGTTGTTTGTTTGCACTTTCCGCAAGGACAGACAACCCTTGTGACTTCTTGTTAGCACGTACCTCTACTCTTTATGGAAAAGATTTGCTCCCACAGGGAGACCCCCTTTCAGAAGTGGACAAAAATCTGTCTCCCTTGAATGTGTATTAGCTTCACTTCCATATGTAAATGGAACAACACATGAAAAAAGCCCTTATGTGATCTACGAGCAGCGAAAGCACAATCGCACATTCTGATTACTCATACAGATTGCTGTAGAATATATCGTAGAACAAAGAATTAACTTTGTCTTTACTGCTTGCACATGGCATAGGTGTTTTGTTTTCACATTGCCCATAAAATGTCTTTCTTCGACTAATGGTCACGATTATGATACAATACATATTAGACAAATTAAGTGAGAAATTAAAACACTTTCAGGAGGCAGCCCTAACAAACTTGTTTTTGTCCCCTATCTGAAAACGGGTCTATTCTAAAAAGAAGACAATGCTCTCGTTGGAAGCAAATAATTTACTTTTAGAGCAGACCATTTTTCAGAAGTGGGGTTGGTGTACAGTAAAAGCATAGAGAAACTTTCTAAGTGAAGATTCCCAGAAAATGCCACAACCACGAAACACAGCTCTCCCGAGACGCCGAAAAACATTACGAAAACACGCCTATTCAAATATACTGAAAATTTTACCACCAAAAAAATGATAATTTTTAGATAAAAAATTCTGATATTTTTCATGTTTCTGCTCAAAACATAGATTGTGGGTACTCGTTAGAACCACCTCGCCATTGTGGGTACTCGTTAGAACCGCCTCAGCGAGGCGGTTCTAACGAGTACCCATAATCTATGTTTTTAGCAGAAATAAGGAAAATAAAGTATACCCCTGTAAACCCCAGTTTTACTATATAAAAGTGGGGTTTAAGGGGGTCAAAAATATATAGGCGTGTTTTCGTGATGGGAAGAGATGGGGAGTAAACAAAGACAAAACAATCGCCACATAGGAGACCATCGACGCACAAACAAAGAACTGCAACAGAGCAACCGTTTTGGAACGTTAGAAGAAAACAAAAACTACTTTAGTACTTAAACACCAGTTTTACGCGCGAGTACCCTCCAAATAACAATGTTCGGTCCTCTTTCTCATCAATGAAACGTCGCAGCGAAACACACATACTCCCAATCACCATGCTGAACATAGACACAAACATTGTCTCCCTTATTAAAAATTGCAGGAATTCTATCACGTGTCTAGTGCCCCCTTAACGCTAAGCATGCTGGGAGAAAATTTCAGCAGACGACATTTTGAAATATTTCTCTTTTGTTTTCAGATAATAGGCTTTGACATTTCATGCAAATTGTCTCCTAGGAGACAATTTGCATGAAATGTCGAAGCCTATTTTTCTGAAAAAAAAAAAAAGATGAAAAATATCACCAATTTGTCGTCTGCTAAATTTGCCGAGAGAATGGTAAAGACAAAAGCGTGTCCAACACTGTTGTGTACGAGTATTTGAGCCGGGACACCGATACCTAGGGCCTTTTTCAGCCTAGGTATTCTTACGTCAGGGTATTCTCAAATAGTTTTTATACTCTGTCTTATTCAAGGCAACGAACGCCCTGGTCATATTTTGCGAATGCGAAGGAATTTCTTTTCTGCATATGGGATACGGGGATTTTTTCTGATGTTGCGACAAATATCTAAGTAATAAAACGGATGATAGTTGTAGCTCCCATGAACTATATGTAAAGTTCCCAACCAGTGTAGCTTATACATTATGCATACATGTACATAGATTTGAACCAAACGTGAGAAAACATACCTTCTGACTTGTGCACCCAACGAAGACTCAAATCAGCCTGTGCATCCGCAAGTCTGATCAGAGTTCGTTGTTCCAATGAAACACCAAGCGATATTCTTATCAGATTACGCGAATGCGCATGCTGCTCTTAATTTTCGCTGGGCGCACATGTCCGAAGGTTTGTCAAGTCATTTGAGGTCACGAGGTCAAGGTCACAGTCTGATTATGATTCTCAATGGGAACCGAAAGTGTCGCTGTAACTGAAATCTTTCTTCGGGATATGCTTAATGAATATGTGGAATAATGTAATATTCTATGCTGATAAACCTATTCAAGAAGAGGCATCATAGCCTACAAATGAACATTTTCCACACAAGCTGTCCGAGAAACCTATAAAAAGAACAGAACAACACAAAATATTTAGACGTAAACGTCTAAGTACCGGAGCAAATTTTATTCATGTTTACTTAGAGATATGGGACAAGGGTATACTAAAGTTTAATAAATTTTCAATGTAACGGGTAAAAAAGAACAACAATGTGATTCTTTAATGTATGCTTTTATTAAGCTTTATAAAATTTCTTGATTGAAATGAAAATAAAATAGACATTATCTGTTTATAACACAGTTTGTTATAAGATGGATTTAGATATGGTTCAAAGATTGATAGGAAAATGTATAGATTATATCAAAACTGATGGTTAATGGTTATTTTTTTATAACATCTATATATTTTTGTTTGGATATAACAAGACTGTTTAAATAATACAGGTTATGCTTTGGATTCCAAAATTTGTGTAATAAGCAGATTGCAATGTATAACAATTTTGATAAAACCTATCGCCTGACAGGATAGTTCGCCTGAAGTTGACTTTAGTTAGACCCAAGTCTGCTGCAGTAAAACCGGAGAATGAAATAAATCATCAACAACATAAACACAGAACAAAAATTAACCACAACAAAATAACCGACTTGGAACGGTCAGTTATAACCCTTAACTTTCACTGGTTCAATTATTTGTGCGGCTCGTTGAGCGATCTTCTAACTCATTGCGCAGTTGTGTAATCTCGCTACAACCTTAGCTAGTTGCTCATACGAGCATTCTCAGCCAAACAACCAGGTCCTAGCCCCTGAGTGTCTCAACATGCGCATTCAAAGTTAGACATTACCGAAATCAACAAATTAATAGCTTGGATGAAAAGTCAGACACTGGTGTTCCCGAAAGATACAAACACTTAAATTCGTGGGTAAAATGTCACATACCGACGACGATCCCGGCAAATATAAAAAATCCTTCGTGAGCTAATCGAACACTCTACCATATAATAAAAAAAAAATATAAAGAATACAAAGCTATATTAAGAGACCGGCGCGATTCCCGCGCCGATCAATCACAAGCGTTAATGTGCTTAAGCAGACACAGTTAAAAGATCAGCTCGCCATACATGTATGACAATAAAGCTCCTTTCTCTTCGTCATCACTCGGAAAGACGTTTTCACGTGGCGTTTTATTTTAAATGAAAATATTCTGTTCTGATTCATCATATTTCATCGGAAACCACTTGCCCTTTTTTGTTTTCGTGTTTGTTCTAAAAAATTTACCCTAAAATTAAATTATGGTCAAATTGGTCTAACCTATGCAATTCCAGTGGCAAAGTGTTTTTTTTGTTTTGTTTTTGGATGTTTATGTGTAAGAAAATATAATAACTTTTCTTTTACTTATTTTCATTTGTTGACGTTTCACGATAATATTCTGAAAATTTCAGAAGAACTTGTTGAAAGTCTACCTCCAATTTATCTAACCTACCTGTTTCTACATAATTTGCAGCCATTTTAACTACCGGAGAAAAAATGAAAATATTCAATTTCTTTTAAAACCAAAGAATAGAGTAATAAAACTTTTCGTGCATGGGTAGTTACGACAAAATATTTTACATTAAATCATAACAATATATTAACATTTATGATGACGTGAAGCCATTTTCGGCGTATAAAGTCCTATCCCGGACGAGCGCCCGTCTTACGACATGAAAGCCGTAACAAAGGAATGAAGCATAGCCGTCTTTCCTGGGAATCGAACCCGGTCCTCCCGGTTTAAAAATCCAATGCTCTAACCACTGAGCCAAAGAGTCGACTCTTTGACGCAGCTGTCAGAGATTGAATATATCTTAGAAGCTATGCGTAATCTGCCAAGGCAGATAATCGAAGGTAGGAGTGCTCGGTCGTAACAATTCACCTTAAGCTGAAGCTATCATGTCGGTCGTATCCCGATCTGGAGAAGACAGATTTGCACTCTGTGCTGTATCTACACTGGCAATGTCCGGTTTCTTTGCTCAACCCGGTGTTACGGTGCTTAAAAGAAGTCCTGAATTTGCGGGAACTGGCAAATGAGTTTTTTTTTCTAATGTCTTAATCTTGTTTATTTTGAAAACATTAATATCATTGGTGTGATAATTGTATATAAGTGAAAGATTTTTAAAAAATGTAAACAGCTAATTATGGATAATTCGTCGTTCCGGCTTCGTCACAAAGCAAGAACTACACATGACCAAACCGGAATTAGCAACCCCTTGCCTATGGTAACGTCAGTAAAATGCCTACTTCACAATATTATCTGAAAAAAAAAACAAAAAAAAAAAAAAAAAAAAAAAAAACAAAAAAAAAAAAACAAAAACAAAAAAAACAATGACACTAAAATACACATTTTAGGAGCGAAACCAATAAAAGAAAGTGTTTTGGTTTCCTTTTTTAACTTGTAATTATGAAGCTGTTTACCTCAACACCAGTTTCCGCGAGGAAACAGAATTTGTTAGTATAGATAGACCACAGTAGTACAGTAACCATAAGTTATTTGATCTTCAGCAAATAGGCTGTCTCAATTGAAAAAGTGCCTTCGAACATGCACAATATGCGCAGATCCAGATCGTCCTGGGCATGCGCAAAGTATTATCCGCATCCTGTGCATGCGCAAAGCATCATCCGCATCCTGTGCATGCGCAAAGCATCATCCGCATCCTGTGCATGCGCAAAGCATCATCCGCATCCTGTGCATGCGCAAAGCATCATCCGCATCCTGTGCATGCGCAAAGCATCATCCGGGCCTTTGCTTACCTTTCATACATTTTCTAGTATCCGATGATTCTGTTAGCGGACAGTGAAGGCCCGGATCAGCCTGCGCAGTTGCGCAGGCTGATCTGGGCCTTCGCGTCCGCATATGCCCAAAGACATGTTTTCGCATGGCGCGGCCCTATTTTCTTAATCGATTTCTCCCGTATTATCTTACTTAATTATTCCCTGATTGAAACAATTTACTGCATCTCTTATCGGCAGACCCATTCTTATAAAAAGGCAATGGTCTGTGAGGTAAATGCAACGCGATGTGAGAAAAGGGCTCTAAGCTCGAAATGTAAGCTTATATCAGCCTGTGAGTTCGCGCGTTGTCTGATCAGGATTTTCATTGTCCACTTGATCGATCAGAAATTAAGTTGTACAGAATAAATCGACGAGCAAAGATGGCTCTGATAAGACAGTGCTGAAGCGTAGTCTGTTCTGAGTATTTCAGGGGCGGATTCCGAGGGGTTTGTAGGGGTCGACTGAACCCCGCCCCCTCGAACTTTGATTCAAAAATTTATTTTTACGTAAAGTTTTGATAAAGTTGAGAATCTGTATTTAACCTAAATATATTCACATCCCTAACTCTTTACATATACTCCTCTTCGACAAGTCAGTTTTACTACCTGTGAACGTGTGTAAATTGCTGGGTGAGGGCAAACAGTTTAGACTTTGATCAGACTGCGGCGTCTGATCTGGGTCTACACGACTTGCTCAGGCCTGTCCGTCCGATACGTTGAATAAGTATGGCGATTTGATCAAATCGACCCCCTCAGGAATCATCCTGGATTCGATCTGTAATTTCTTGCCCTTCCTTTATGTTGCGGCCCATAGTTTCTGAAAGAACAGGCGCATAAAACTTTAATTCGGTATTGATAAAAAAACTACAGGTTTCTGATTTTATTGAGGTTTTCTGTTGGATATAAGTTGCAAAGCTAAGACAAGCGTCCGTCCTTATTATATTGTAATGCGTTTGGCGGACCATGAAGAGCCTACCCAGCGGGCACATGACGTTTATACAACGTCACCTCAACGTCGATGCAATGTCATGACGTTGCATCGACGTTGAACCGACGTTGTATAAACGCCATGTGCCCGCTGGGTGGTAAAGAGAGCATAAATACGTAGGATGCTCTAAATCTTCACTAAATGACCACACTTGTCTTGAACAAGCCCATTCTACTACCTGTTGATGTGATGGATTTATCGTAAACAGTGTAGACCCTGATCAGACGCCGCCTTCTGCGGCGTCTGATCTGGGTCTGCACTGTTTGTTCGGCCTGTCTCTCCGAAGACTTAAAATACGGTATATTGAATAAGTTGGCCCTTATTCCTATTTGTGATGGTTATAGTACCTAGTTGTGATGGTTACAATACCTAGTGATGCCATGTTTACTGTAGTTCCTATGTCGCATTGCGTTGTGGTCGTAGGGGCAGTGGGAGTTAGAGCCCATCGTGTCTTGGGCTACCAGATACCAAAAGCAGACTGAATCCTCTTCTTTCGCTGCCTTTACCATTCCGCCGAAAGATACTCATTTACTGCTTGGTAAACTGATGGTTTTTCAGCTGATGGTCTGAACTGGGCTCGAACCCATAATCTTCAGCTCCGCAGTCGAACACTCTAACCATTCGACTTTTAGCAAATTATGAATATATGAAACCTGTCGTTCTGAAAACTACATGACGGACTCAATTATTGTTTAAGTTATTCAGTACCCTTGGTTTGGAAATGAAAGGAATATTTAAGTTGCATATACATGTAGTTACCGTTAAGGGGACTGAATATACACACTAGATTTTTTTTGCCGTATTTTATAAGGGAAACAACTTTTTTCACTTCCTGTTTGGATGAATGTAGACCGAGCAAGCCCCTTCTGAAAATAAGTCTAATCAAAAAAGAAAGAATTTGCTACCAAGGGGAACACCATTACGAAAACACACCTATTCAAATATATAGAAAATTTCACCACAAAAAACTGAAAATTTTCAGATAAAAAACTCTTATATTTTTCATATTTCTGCTCAAAACATAGATTGTGGGTACTCGTTAGAACCGCCTTGGCGAAGCGGTTCTAACGAGTACCCACAATTTATGTTTTGAGCAGAAATAAGAAAAATAATGTATACCCCTGTAAACCCCAGTTTTTCTATATAAAATTGGGGTTAAAGGGGGTCAAAATTATATAGGCGTGTTCTCGTGATGCATTCTTTCCTTGTAGAGTAGACCCATTTTTAGAAGAGTTCTGTATAAACATATCTTATTGCCACAATAAAGCAAGCACATGGGTCAGAGAAGGGAGATAAAACATTTTGACAGAGTTATCTCCTTTGATAGTGTGTCCAGTCTGCTTAAGGTGTGTTGCATGCACAGCTCTCGGCACAACTGTATTGACAAAGTTTTTCTGTTTGCTTGACAGAACTCTAACAACAACAAGGAACAAATACGAAAAGAAATCTCACCTTATTTCTTGTGTGGAAACGTAATATTCGACACACACACACATAATTATAAAATTTATTTTAATCCATTATCTGTTTAAAGATGTGTTGTACATTCCATAATATGAAAATAATCTCATTTTATTTCAGTTTCACCAATGACGTAAAAAGTTTAATTAACAGAGGTAGACAATCCGTCGGGCGTCTTAGAACACTTTACCCAGGTTTGTTTCCGTGATTAACCAGCTTAAATTTTCAATAACTTCACTTTTATACTTTTTCTTTTTAAACTAAAATGTACGTTGCTTTACAAAAATGGTATTTAATGATATGTTACAGAATATTCCCAAACTAAAACATTCAATTATCTCCAAGCTACATACAATGCGCATCAAGATTTCTTTGTCATAATTTTGAAATGTGCAGATGGGCCACCGTCTGAAAAAAGTCCCTTAAGACATACACGCAATACGAAACCCCGGAACAGTTTGCGCAGCCACTCGTCGGGTCAAGATATTCAACAAGATCCTAGGTTGTGTAGGCGAACAGCGTAGATCCTGACCAGCCTGCGCGGATGCGCAAGCTGGTCTGGATCTTCGCTGTTCGCATATGTTCTAAGGTCCTTTTTCTCAGCCATCGGCCCATATATAGTTTTATGGACAAGTTGTGTCAAGGGAAAAAAGAGCTAACGCATATGCGATCAGCGAATACTCAGGTCAACTTGCACATCGGTTCCCAATTTTCAGAACATTCACTGTTCGTTTAGATACTCTCTGACTATTATAGAATCTACTGACAGAAAGTGAGGGTCCTGATCGGACTGTGTGGATGTGCAGGCGAATCTAGGCCTCCGATTTTTGCATATTTACTGGCCGTAGTTTTCACTTGACGTGATTCGTATTGTTCATACATACATTGCTTATATTAAATATTAGTAAGGCTGTATGTCAAAGGCCGAGCAAACAGCGTTCTCCGCGTTGCTCAAACATATCCTAGGTTTGGTTTATTTACTAGTTTTATTGAGAGTCACTTGTACCAACATTAAAACCTTAACGCTATGCATGCTGGGTAAAAAATTCAGCGGACGACATTTTGAAATATTTTTCAAAAATTTTCCCAAAAAACAGGCTTTGAAATATTATGCATATTGTCTCCTAATTTGTGTGAAATGTTAGAGCCTATTATTATTGAAAAATAAAAA
Source organism: Anodontia alba (assembly GCA_964016985.1). Taxonomy (NCBI): domain Eukaryota; kingdom Metazoa; phylum Mollusca; class Bivalvia; order Lucinida; family Lucinidae; genus Anodontia; species Anodontia alba. The sequence continues at coordinate 118,831,591 of OZ024824.1, forward strand.
AAACAATATCTTCAATTTGTTGTCTACAGAATCTACAAGAGATAGGTAAAGGGTTAAATTGATTTACATTTTTATAACCGCGACGCCGAGATTTATTTGTAAGTATTAAAACTGATATAATAAAAGTATTAAAATATTTTAGAGTGTCTCTGATGTTTAAATCATCGTAACACATCACCCATCGGAACAATGCACACTAGACATACCAACTTCCTAGTTATGTGGCAAGTTCCCATGGCGTGCTAGTGAAAGGCGATTTAGAATGCAAACAGTTTGATAAATAATAATAATCATAATAATAATAATAATAATAATAATGTTAGTAATAGAAAAAATAATGATAACAATAATAATAATAAAAATAATTATAATAGTAATAATAACAACAAGAAAGTAAAATCATTTCCGAACCATCACGGAAACATGCCTATATAATTTTGACCCCGTTAAACCCCACTTTTATATAGTAAAACTGGGGTTTACAGGGGCATACAGTATTTTTCTTATTTCTGCTAAAAAATATAGATTGTGGGTATTCGTTAGAACCGCCTCTGCGAGGCGGTTCTAACGAGTACCCACAATCTATGTTTTGAGCAGAATACGAAAAATATTTGAATTTTTTGCTGAACATTTTCAATTTTCGGTATATTTGAATAGGCGTGTTTTCGTAATGCGGCGAATCCCTGAGTGGTCTGTGTATAAGCATATTCTTTCTCTGATGGCCAGGGGTACATGTAAATCTGTATGCTATAAAATTTACTTGTGCGTGAGTCTGATTGGAGCCGTTGACCGATTAAATAAGCTTTGGATCTTTGGCTAATGGTTAAGCGGTAGAATTTTTTTTGCCATGTATTTTACAACCGAGAAAACTTTTGTGACATCTAATTTGCTTTCCTGAACGGGGCTTCCCTTTTGAAAAGGAATCTACCCTAAAAGAAAAGCATTTGCGTCCAAGACTAACCTACTCTTATCATCATTAACATAAACCTCTAGCCTCGGTGGCTCAGTTGGATGCACCGTCCGACTGGAGACCAGGAGGTCGCGGGTTCAACCCCCCGCCGAGGTTGGCAACATTCTTTCGTGGAGATTGATCATGAAATATTTTCTACGGTCATTCTCTTCCTTCCGCTGATTCAAGAAGGACGGTTGTCAGTTTCTGGAGAAAGACTGTGCACAATACTGGTAAACCGCTTAGAGGACTAAGCCTGCCCAGTAAACGTGTGGTTAGGTAAACTGACCGCGCTCGACATGACCCCATGGGGTTGACTGGGCCGTAAAACCTCAACACAAACATAAACCTCTAACCTCAACCTAAAGCAACCCAAAACTTACCTTACCCTAACTCTAACCTACTTACCAACCCATAACCACAACAACTGCTGATACTTGCTCCAACCCATTACACTAACCCTATACATACCCCATCCTAACCCTAATCTGCACAAACCCTTACCCTAACCTACTTACCAACCCTAACCAACAACAACTACTGATACTTGCTCCAACCCAATCCCTTACATTACACTAACCCTATACATACTCCACCCTAACCCTAACCTGCACAAACCCTAAGCTTACCCTAACTCTAACCATAACTTAAACTAATCGTAACCCTTTTCTTACCCTTGCCCTAAAGAAAACTAACCCTACCCTAACTCAAATCATAACTATACTCATCCTATCCCTAATGAAAACTAACCCTTTATCTAATTTTAAAAGTGTTCGCCTTCCACAAAAAAACTGTATCGCACACCTGTTAATCCCATAAGGGGTAGCCGCTGGATATGCACTCAAAATCTTTACGCGAACTTCCGGCTTACGAGACCTACAAATGTCAACAAACGGGTAAGTTCTCCTGATTTATTGAATTTTGGTCAGTTTCATAGACATATTTTGAAAAAATCGGACAATGCTATTCCCAACAACTTTCATTTCTGAGTCGGAAAAGATAGGTGAGGGCTTGAAAAAAAAAACAACACAAGCTGCTGATTGTTAATTTAATTTCAGTCGGAGAAGGGTAGTCCAATATTCCTGTTTTGACATTTTTTTTTCCAGTCGAAATGAAGGTAGTATCTGGGCTGTGAAATACGAGTACTTGTTTAAAATATCAAATAAGACGTACTGCAACCTACGTCTACGTTGAAATACATAAGATGCTAAATTTCCCAAGCATTTGTTCCGGGGACGGAAATATTTGCACCGAATATGACTTACGAGGCCGACTACCCCTTACGGCAGGGAGGGGGCGCATTAATCCTTACGGGGACAAGAAAGCCAACTGTTAGGTGTCTGATTACAAGGCCTGATTATCCCTTATGAGAACATTAGCCATTTAAAAAAATGCAGATATTAGACCGAACCCGTTTCAAAATATTCCATTTTATGATTTACATTTAAACAATCAAACACCATGAAAAGTTTTGCAAATGAGACAGCATGTGTCAATAGGGTTCTGATATGGCACATTTGCATATATTTGAAGCTCTCAACTGAGAAAAATCGTATAGAAGTTTCATTTTACTGCCGTAAAAATCGTATAGGCTGTCATGTCCCCGTAAGGGTTAATGCTCCCGTAAGGGCTAATCGGCCTCGTAAGTCATATCCGGCACATATATTTCGGTCCCCGGAACAAATGCTTGGGAAATTTAGTATCTTATGTATTTCAACGTTGACAAGGTTGCAGTACGTCTTATTTGATAAGTTAAATAAGTATTTCATTGCCCAGATGGCTGAAAATACCTTTATCTTGCACTGAAAAAAAAGTCAAAACAAGAATATCGGACTACCCTTCTCCGGGTGAAACTAAATTAAAAATCAGCAGTTTGTTTTTTGCAAACCCTTACCTATCGTTTTCGACGCAGAAATGAAAGTTGTTGGGAATAGCTGTCCAATTTTTCAAGTTTTGTCTATGAAATTGACTAAAAATCAATAAATCTGGAGAACTTACCCGTTTGTTGACATTTGTAGGTCTCGTAAGTCATGGCCGGAAGTTCGCGTATAGATGTAGAGTGCATGACTATCGGCTGCCCCTACGAGATAATAAGGTGTGATCGGGTACTACAGAATATAACAAGAAGCAAAGTACAGTATCTCAATCAAACTCCTCAAATACACAGGTCGACCTTGGTCTTCGTTTCGTATTTTGTGATTGTACGCCTGAAACTGAGACTAAGCAACCCAGCGTCCAACGAAGAGGTCTCTTTACTGATTAATGTAATCTTCGACTTCTTCTCCTTTTTTTCTTCTTCTTTTTTTCTTCTTCTTCTTGTTCTTTATCTTAAGGACCACTATTTCTCTTCCATATCTGTTCTGTCTTCTATATTGTTACGGAAAATGCTTTTTTGCACCATTGCATCTTTAAACGAATGTATTTCATGCTGCAGAGAGAGGACTACCTAATGTTGTTATAACTTGTGTCCACTCCCTTTGTTTAACATGCAATAAAATATGATTAATCTAAATCTTCTTCTTCTTCATTAATATCACGGTCAGCATCACAATGATCACCAATAGCATCATTATGTTCACTGTTCTATTAAAATGCACTGCATGACAAAAAATGGACTTGACCCAGTACAAAGATGGAAGAATCCATTTCAGAAACTCAAGGATGAAAGGTTTAATGAAGAAATTCAGTAGGTGCCACAGTCACCGATCGCCGTTTACCTTCGATTCCGGGAGGAATTTCCAGCCAGAATATAGAGCGCAGCGACTAGCTCCTAGTTTCTCTCCGTTGCGCCGACCACAAAGCTAGAACACAAAAAGCAAGGCAACAAACAGGGTAGAACAATTTAACCCTTGTCATGCTGAATATTGAAATTAGATGCTACAGCAACTTCTAATTTCCAGGCAATCAGATTACTTGATCCGGGTTTTTGATAGAAATTCACATATTTAATGACAAACAGTGCAGATCCAGATCAGTTGGCTTATTCAGCCAACAGATCAGGATCTACACTGTTTGCTAAGACAGGGCATGCCGTGTTCAGCAAGAGAAAGGGTAATCCCGCAGTCAGAGGCCAAAAAGTTAAAAAAAATGATGAACATTATCAGAACCAGATCTTTCTAAATCAAAGATTTTATAGCTGTTTATATACGTTTCACGTGACTGTTGCTGAGAGTGGCATGCAGCACTTTTTTTTCCCTTTTGACCGCACTTACGTTAGCATGGCGAACTTAGGCGTTCTAGTTTCCGTCTGTCCGTCCGTTCGTTCGTCTGTGTACTTACGTTCAACCTAGCGTCCACCCTGGCCTCCACCCTAGCGACCACCCTAAATGAAATCTACAAACTGTCAATCTTTACACTTAATTTCCCTTCACTGTTTTACGTACCTCACTGAGCTAAACAAGGATGACAGCTCTCAACATTCTGGTGCATATTTTATCATTTTAGCATGCAGGTGGGACATAAATTTCAACAAAGTTTTGTTATATTTTTTTTATTGTTTTCGTTATTATTTGTTTGTGTTTACTTCTACAACTGTCATGAGTGATTTTCTACAATAGTCTCATTTGTTTTTTCGAAGTGAAAATGCTTTGTCTCTACGACGTCATGACAAGAAGTAAATACAACAAAAATGTAAAATTATTTAGTTTAACACTTTCACTGCCAAAAACGTCAATAATAGGCTTTTGCAAAGAGCGTAGATGTAGATGAGACGGCTCATCATGAGCCGTCTCATCAGGATCAACGCTGTTTGACATCCAGTCTCTCAACTTTAGATATAAAAGTTTTAATCAATAAGGGTTAAAAAAAAAATCGGACGACAAATGCAGTCGAAAGAATTAAACACTATTTTTTACTCTCAATGAAACATATGAACATACATACAAGTAGTTACTTTACAAAATTAATGCACAGTGTAGAAAGTATACGTGACACGATGGTATTTCATGTTCTTAACAAGTATATTACATGATATTTTTTTTTTTCATTACGAAAACACATCTATTCAAATATATTGAAAATTTTACAGCCAAAAAATGAAAATTTTCAGACAAAAAATTCTGATATTTTTAATATTTCTGCTATAAACAGATATTATGGGTACTCATTAGAACCGCATCGGCGAGGCAGTTCTAATGAGTACTCACAATCTATGTTTTTGAGCAGAAATGAGAAAAATAATGTATACTCCTGTAAAGCACAGTTTTACTATATAAAAATGGGATTTAAGGGGGTCAAAATTATAAATGCGTGTCTTCGTGATGATTAAAGAAGAACTGGATACACTTTGTAGTTTTTCCACCATTTTTCACAAGGTAAACTTCCTCATTGTTTTCCTGCGTATCAAGTATCTTCAAAATAGGGTCTACTCTAACAGGAAAGAATTTGCACACCCCTCCACTGGGAGCAATTTCTTTCCTTTTAGAGTAGACCCTTTTCAGAAAAAAAAAAAAAATGCAAAATTAAATTTGATTGAGTTGCCTCTCCTGATAATGTATCCATCCCCGTAAGGGATATCGTAGTGGAATAGTTACTTCATTTAACTTGACAAAATCGAAACATTTGTTTGATACTATTTAATAAATAAGTTATAATATTTGGATCCCATCACGAAAACATGCCTATATAATTTTGACCCCCTTAAACCCCACTTTTATATTGTAAAACTGGGGTTTACAGGGGTATACATCATTTTTCTTATTTCTGCTCAAAAACAGAGATTGTGGGTATTCATTAGAACCGCCTCTGGGAGGCGGTTCTAACGAGTACCCACAATCTATGTTTTGCTACGTGCAAAAAAGCATATCTGTTGGCCCTACAGAGGACTGTGCAAGCGTATTGGAATAACACTCTTTCTCGTGTGCCGGCCCCTATAGACAGCCAATTTTTAAACGCTTTTTGTTTTCATATAAATTATGATAATACGTCAATTACTGGTGAACAGCAGTCATAAATCAATGAACTCAGTGAGAGAGATGCAAATCTTTTGCGCTACAAGGCAACTGGGTCCAATGAGCTTCCCGGATTTCCGTGTAGATGCGGTACGTTCTCCACGGAGAATTGCCGTCATGAACCATAATAAAATAATAATAATATTACACGTTTCATTATGATACATAAACGAAATGGATAATAAACATATTGGACAGCTAAAAAAAGAACACACTGAAATTTGGTATGATTGCTGGTTTGTGCCCTTTCATCTTTTCGCCGAACCATATCTTGATGATACTTATAATAATAAGACAAAAGCAACCGTTTGTTTCTGAAACTTTGTAACTGAAGTTCGAATGTTATAAAATGACAGACATTCAACCTTTTTTCACAGCTCTGGTCATGCAATGATATAAAAGCAAATTACACCAGGACGTTCATGCTGAAAAATAACTGGCTATTGATCAGCAGTGTTAAAATATTTTTTTAAAAGAATGTCTCCCTTTAAATCTCATCAACGTGGTCGTACATGCTCGCGAAGGTTTGTCACCGCCGCACGCAAAAATGGCCGTTGAATAGTCACGAGAATTTTCATTGGTTGGAACTTGATGGTGACGTCAATAGTGTATCTGGAAATTTATAACGAAAATTGCTATAGACGAAAGATAAAAAAGTCCTGTAAAGTCCGATTATATCCAATCACATGTTTTATGAATAAAAAAAAAAGGTAAGAGAAAAGTCCAGGGAGTGCCACAATCACAAGCCACAGCCCTTCTCAGGCACCAAGAGGAAGACAAAACAGACAGAACCAAACAAGCGCAAATCGAACAAACGTACGAAAAGCAATGAGATTAGCTCTCTCTTCCCCAAGCGAGGTAATCGCAATGCTAAAAGGACTGGAAAAACACAAGAACAAAATAACACAAGGTAAGACATAAAACAAATCGCCTCGTAGAATAAACAACAAAACAATAAAGAGTAAGACTAACACAAGGACCACCGCCTTAGAACGGTCAGTAGAATAAATCACCGGGGGATTTAAAGCACTTTTACAGCTAACCAACTTCACCCTGGGTCCCGATGCTACTCTTAATACAGAAATACATAAAAATTCGGTTCGCATAAATGCTCCTAACTCGGTCAATGCATCAAAGCGAAAACATAAAAATCAAATTAATCACAACGATAACAAAGACGAGTACTCATGGCAATTCTTCTGTATACTGTATCTAAACCCCACTTTTCTTCAAATTAAAAATAGTAAAAATAGTTCTAATTGCTTAGACACGTTAACATAAAAAAAAAAAAAAAACACAAAAAAAAAAAAAAAAAAGAAAAACAAACAAAAACAAAAAAACAAAAAAAAAAAAAAAAAAAAAAAAAAAAAAAAACAACAAAAAAAACAAAAACAAAAAAAAAAACAAAAAAAAAAAAACAAAAAAAAAAAAAAAAAAACAACAACACAAATGTCAACATTTCGAGGTCCGATATTTTGGCATCTGTGAGCCATGGCCCATAAAATTCTATTATGCACTAGACCATCCTCTTAAACGAAGGTCATTGTGACCTTCTTAAGACATTCAAGCCTTTCAAACTTCGTAAGTGGACATACCAGCCCACTTTGGGTCATTTCCGAAAAAAAACTTATACTAAAAAACTTAAGACACCAACTTACTCTTTAAAGTTTCAGGATGCAGTTCAAGAAAGCAACTGACGGTGATTATGTTATTGCGAAAGATGTTTACGGGGAATACCTTGACAACATGAGAGCCAATTGTCCTGAAAGTAGAGTGACATCAAAACCACGAATGAGATAAATAGTGCCGACAAATTTTAAGAAAGTAAAAGTCCCACCGGAGTCCTACCGGCTTTCTTTTGATTCAGTATTTCAGTTATTTCTTGCTGTCGAGTCCTCATCGTTGTTTTATCTCTGTATTCGTTTGATTTTTATGTTCTCGGAGATGTTGCACTAATGATTTAGGAACCATTCACGCGGACTGAACAGAGGTCTTATGTATACCACGGCAGAACGAAGGGCGAGTGTTGTGGCCACGTAAAATCGGTTTAAGCCCATCCCCACCACCACGTAATATTTTTACTGACCATTCCAAGGCAATGCTTCTGTTGTGGTTTACTATATTTGTCTTTGTATGTTTTTGCATATATGTCTTTTTTTATTTTAGATGGCCGTTTGGCCATTTTTGGGAAGAAATTGTCCTTTTGGCTTTCTGCTTATGGTGTTTTGATTGTGGTGCTTTTGCTTTAAGTGCGTCCTTCTTTCCCTTTGGTGTCTTGGACAGAAGGTGTTAGGTAATTGTATCGATGACTGATCATTGCCTTCCTTTCTACCTGCATTCTGGCCGTCATATATACAAGGGTCTTCAAATCAACATAAATGAAGATAAAACTGCGATAGGACATTTATTACCACTATAGCTGCAGAAAGTGGGTTTTTCTTTTTTAATGAGAATGACAGTTCGAAGTAGGGAGTATCATCAGGCTGCTGTATAAACATTAATTATGTTTCAAAACAACTGAAATCGAGGAAAATTGAAATTGGAAATTTTCAGTGTGTGGAAAAGAAATGGACCCAAGAGTTATTGGTCTTAAGTGTTCAAATTATTAAACACATTAAAACAGACAAAACTATGCAAAGGTAAAACAACGGAGCCCGGCATTAAATTCAAGAAATTTTGGATGCTGCAAGAATGGAGTATTTTTGGGAATGAAAATAGCAATGAGTCAAATAAAAGTAAAAAAGGATTGCCTTTGGAAACAAAGAACATTCAAAATCACGAAAATTGGAGACTCGGTTTGGTTGAGTCTCTTTATATGTAACACTGTAGTTTGCAAGGCTGCATACGCCTCTAGCGCCAGCTTAAAACTATCACATTACGAAAACATGCCTAATTCAAATATACTGAAAATTTTAACATCAAAAACTGAAAATTTTCAGATAAAAAAATCCTGATATTTTTCATACTTCTGCTGAAAACATAGATTGTGGGGAAAATAATGCATAACCCTGTAAACCCCAGTTTTACTATATAAAAGTGGAGTTCAAGGGGTCAAAATTTTAAAGGCATGTTTTCGTCATGATCTAGAAATTGTCAGCGTGTAGTTTCATTTGTTGACTATTCTGGTGTTTGTCATGTATGTAGTAATATCAGGAAGCGAGTGGCCATTGAAAAGGATGGTGAAATGAATTTCAGGAAATTATCTGTTAGATCAGTTATTCCCTGGGGTCAATCAGTAAATGCTCAGCATTATGAAAAAAAAAAAAAAAAAAAAAAAAAAAAATCATATTTGTGAATCTAATAAGACGTAATCGTAGATGGGACAAAAATATACTGCAGGTTTCACTTTCCATGTGAAACAGATCCCCGCAAGCATACACAACTCTTCGGAACAGTGGAATTCTTTTCTTGCCTTGAGAAACACTTTAACAGAGGTACAAAAACTGCGTCAGTCAAGGCCTCGGGGTACGTCATCAAATGAGTCAGTGGTTACATCTAGAATTTTAACGTCTGAAAACTGAAAAAGAGCGGGATGAGGATTGGGTGGGGCTCATAGTAGACGAAATGGCTGTTCGAGAAGGCCCCCAGTTATGTTTTGATAATGGTCAAGTGTTGATAAAAGGACGTGTTGATATCGGTCTGACAATAATGATATGTATAAAGTGAACGAGCCTAAAGCTGAAATACACACTGCTTAATATATACTACAATTTGTATATTTGGGCATCAGCCAATTTTCTTCCTATGAATTTTCCATTCTGTATGTTTGTTTTGATGGTGGCAGTTCAAACAGAACTTTTCAACGAATGAACTTCAAAGATAAAAATGATGCCATCCAAGCCAATGAAAGAGTAGCATTCATAATGTAGTTTTCATAATACGAAAAAGTTGAGAAACAATTAATATTCCAGCCAAGACCATGAATTTTGTACCCGTAAATTGAAAATGAAAACCAAGCCAATCGTATGGAATAACTGGATAAAAGCCTACAATGTGGATAGATATCATAAACCTATGTGAGTACAACAAAAATTAACAGACGAGCACATTTTCCTAAATAAAATGAGAAATCATCTTTCAGAACATTGAGTGCCACAATCACAAGCCACAGCCCTTCCCAGACACCAAGAGGAAGAAAAAACAGACAAAACCAAATAAGCGCAAATCAAACAAACGTACGAAAAACACTAGGATTAGCTCTCTCTTCCCCAAGTGATGTAATCGCAATGCTAAAAGGACTGAAAACACAAGAACAAAATAACACAAGGCAAGACTTAAAACAAATCGCCTCGAAGAATAAACCACAAAGCAACAAAGAGTAAAACTAACACAGGGACCACTGCCTTAGAACGGTCAAGGGGTTTAAAGAACTTTTACAGCCGACTAACTTCACCCTAGGTCCCGATGCCACTCGTAATCACAACTAGTAAAAAAGGAAGCAAAATGGGCAGCTGTTGAAGGTGACCAAAATAGAATCTACCATCGAACGACTAGAACATTCCAGCCAAGTTACAAATATTTTCAGAGACCCCAGACCTACAACCAGTTTGAATGACAAAAGATTCCAACGGCTTTCAGACTTTGAAACACGGCTAAACAAATTATCGGAAGATATTGAACGACAGTCAGTTGATCCAATAAAAAGACAAAATGTTTTTCACACAGGAGACATACTTGGACAGTATAGTATAAACATATTTATTGCCTTTTGTACAAATAATAGTACAAACAATGGGGTTAGGCTATAAGTTCTTTCAACATTAGTTAAAGCCCGTCCCCTAGAAACAAATTATATTACAACCAACATGGCAGAAAAAATTACAACATTTCATTTCAATTTTTAAGCATGTTCGATAAATAAATAAATAAATTATCTGTTCAACCCCTGCCTCCTCCCATGCCCTCAGCCAACCGTGTGTTCTAACTGCAAACAGTCGTATGGTGGTTGGTCTGACCTGAAACAGATGAAAGAAAACAGTATGAAATAAGCATTAATTATCATTAAAAGCGTCTAGTGTCTTTTAATATATGTTTGAATGGCTTCGAACAGAACTGAATTGTCGTCTACAGACAAGTTTCTTTTGCCATTTAGAGCATCAGAAACACAAAGGGGATGAAACTGCCGTGCTTTATGGAACTTATTCACTCTTTTATGCTCATATCTATTACATCTAAAGAGAAATGTTCTGCATCTTTAGTCTCTTGTTGACAATTACATTACGCATTGTCACTAAGATGATTATAAAACAAGTCAGCATGCAGATCACTGCACCTGTTACGTAGTCTACAATGTAGTATGGCAAGTGTAAGAAGAGAGAGCTAATCTTAGTACTTTTCATACGTTTGTTCGATTTGGGCTTGTTTGGTTTTTGTCTGTTTCCTCTTCCTCTTGGTGTCTGGGAAGGGCTGCGGTTTGTGACTTTGTGGACTTTTCTCTTACTTTTTTCCTTTATGATAATAGTTTAGAATTTTAAACGATAGAGCTTAAATCATGTTTAGTTCTATAGCAAAATGATCCGTATGTTTGACAGTTACTATACTGATGGCCAAGGCTATTCCATGGATGATGGAACACAAAAGTTCTGATTTTGAAAAAAAAAAAACATGTGTAGTTCTCTGAGGAAGTACAGTGATATCACTTCTATTTCGTAAATCGTATCGGGATGTCTCACCAACTAATTGAGGTATTAAATCCCCAATATAAGATGGAACCATATCATGCGTTGCTTTGTACATAAATTTTAGTGTCTGGTTATATCTCCATAGGGCTAAAGAATCTCAAATACATTCCTTGTGTAACCTTTTCTAAAGAGATATTAGTTCAAATGTCAGCTGAGCTGCAACATGCATGTATTCATTTGAAAGACAAGTTTAATATCCGTGAAGTAATAGTACAGTCGATTTAAATTCTTATAAAAATGACATATAAATGATATTCATTTATTGCTGAAGTCATATCTAAGTGCTAGTATGATCAGCAGAAGGCACATTTCTCTAAAAAAAATCTTGAATAATTTTATATATTTTGGCATACAAACATATCAAGAAACTCTGCAGTTATCCTTTCACATATATCATTGATATGTTTGTGTGTTACATATAGGATTTTCAAAACTGATAGAAAGTAAGATGGTTTCAGGTGCAAAGTACGATGGTAATTATGGAATAGTATCAACATCAATCTTTTCTTATGATTCCAAGTCCGCAGCATCAAATCAGAGTCTTCAATATTATAGATTTTTGTATTCCATTTTGCTTAAACTGTTTCATAACTATTGGGCTACAACAATCGGAAGCCTCAAGACAAACAGCTTACTTGGCAATCCATAAAATGAAGTTACCATACACTGTGATTTGGGCAGAGTCCCTTTCTATAATGTTCAAGTTGCAAACCCTCAGATGAAACAGCCCTGCTTATCGCCAAAGATAATTGCCCAAATATTCCGTACCACACGTAGTCTTGGGTAATTCCTTGAGATTTATGTATACATGTAGTAATCGCGTTGACAAGTCGTAAAGGAAACTGTTTTCTTTCTGCAAATGTTATTTTTCTTTTCATATCATGCACTGAAAATGTATACCTAAAAATTTCATGACTCTCATTAATTGTAGGAAAATGTACAGTCACTGAGTCAGATTGAAGAGCTATTACTTTGCCACTGAAGCCGTTCACGAGTTTTCCACCTATGTTCCTAAGAAGCATGACTGGACATTCCATCTTAAAAAGTAAGTAATAAGGGGCCGATATTTTGTTCAGAATCTTTTGGCGTCCACTTTTTTTTGTTGTTTTTTTTTGTGGCAATATACAAATGTTTGCAGTTCATCTAGCCGGACATTGTTAAAAAGTTAGACGTCTATGTTTCTAGCAAGTAAGTGAACGGCGTTAGCGTTTTTAGGCAAACTTCCTTGGCATGATCTGGAGAAAAAGCCGCTGTCTTCTGAAATACACCCCGCTGCACTTTCCCAAATATCCTTAATGAACTGTGGCTCTGACTGGCGAACTACCGTGTCTAAACTTATTCTATGTTTGAAGAAGTTTTGCTAGACTACACTTTTAAAACAAAACTGCATAGAATCTTCATACATATGGTTTCCGCTGGATATACCAAAACTTGAAGGCCTCAAAGATTTTGCCATTATTTTTAACCACGCGACTCACCATTTTCAGCTGTTTGAAGTCTTTTTCGGATAACACTGAAATCTCGTCTGTAATGAGTAGATTACATTTTTGGATATTATCTCTAACTTTGTAGTAGGTATCATCCTTTAGTACTAGGACTTTCAGTAACATCATACCTTCCGTCATACAGTCCGGCCCAACTAAACCAAAATATCAATGTAGACCCAGCTAAGAACCTGACAAGAATATATTTCAGAAACGTACACCCTGTCAGCCAGCTTTGATAGCACTGGATATCGGAGGATATATTTCTAAAGCAAAACGTAAAATATTTTGTTAAAGGAAAAGCAAATTATGCAACAAGTTTTAAACTTAACAATAGCAATGCAAAACGGAGCTTATTGTCGCAACGGCCACCATAAGTCGTGGAAACTGGATTTTGTGTTTTCTAGTAAGTGATTTTTCAACAAGGAAGCCGAAAAAAAGCCTATTGCCAATAATAGTTATAACTCTCAAACTGTAACTTGTAGAAACTGGAATTTGTGTTCGCTAGTAAGTGATTTTTCAACAAAGAATCCAAAAAATAATAAGAAATATAAGACGTTTGCCTGCAAGGCCTGTAACTGCTAAATCTTAAGTCTGAGAAACTTAATTTAGTGGCATTAGTGGGCAATCTATCGCGGGCCGTGTGATGTCACGAAGCCTAAGCATGGCGGTCTCTATTAATTTTGGACGTCAAATATTCAAATTCCGATAATTTTCTTATTTGATAGTTCAGTTTAACGAAACTTGTATTAAAATAATTAGTTTGTAGTTCTATCCTATTAGACATACTTTCTTTCTACATTGCCTTTCCCTTTAGTTTTCAAATACCGCCTTTGTAAAGAAATGCCCATTTCTTCTCCTTCTGTTCAGGATATCCTTACCAAGGATTCCAACATATACATATGTTGATTGATATTATATATGCTTTTATGCAAAGAATTTGCTGTGAACAGGAGTAGCACCGAACTCTTGGAACTGCATGCAAGTAATGACAGTGGTATATAATAAAGAAAATGACCTTTCAATGAATTGTAGGTCTTGTGCAATCTCGTTTAGCAAAAAAGCCCTTTCCTGTTCCAACCTGACCAGTAACAACTAAATTGTGGCCATCAATCACTATTCCAGTAGCAGAAACCTGTTCTTCATTAGCAATATTTATAGACATTTTATTCATTTATAATTATTTTATTGTGTTTGTTTACACCCACTAGAACCCAGGAAACTGGTACTTTGAAAGGCTGTATCTACACGACATGCGTGCTGATGATGTATCTAATTGTCATCAATGCAATTGTTCCCAACCTCAGGCACCATAGGCTACCTTTATAGACACGGCAGTCCAGCGAATAACCAATATTTTTCGGCACGACTGTTATACGAATTTTTTCACCCCCATGAAATATTGTCCAATGAAATAATTCGTTGCAGAACAATTTGCCCGCGGCGGTGACAAACTTTGATATTTTGTAAAATAAACGAATTGTAAGTCGATTTTCTCTGGTTAACCGAGTCAGCAGATCATCATCATAAAGCGGAAAGCAGATGCACATGTTTACTACCAAACGGCTGGATGTCGCCATTGAAATAAACCGATCACGGAAATAAACGGTATGTAAACAGACATGCTAAAATGACTGAGCGACCATGTTAAAAAGGTGTAAAGGGAGACATTCTTAAAAAATATATTTAACACTGCTGATCAAATAGCCAGTGTGATAAATACAGAGGCGATGGTAGAAGTTCGAGTATAAGGGAGATAAGTAGAGTTAAATATTGTATAGAGTAATTGTCAGCGTTATCTCGAGCTGTATTTTTTGTGATGCATATTGTCAGTGTAAGGCCAACCTTCACTTTGAGACCAAATTCGGAAATCAAGGACTATTGTGAGGGTTTACTATTACGGAAACCTATGGTAAAGTAATTAGGCTCCTGGTCCTTGAAGAGTTAGAATGCTTCTATCACCAAAACAAAAGTACCATGGAACTGACATTCGTTAAACTATTGCTCATTATTAACCGATTTCTGCCTAGCGCCCCATAGAAGGAGCATTGGCAAATTGTGTAGTCCCAGATCAGACGCCGCCTTATGTTCAGGAATTTCTATAAGACAGTCATAATAATAAATTAACCAGACACCCTGCTATTGGAAATATACCGGTCCAAAGAGTTACAGTAGAAGAGTCCACCTGGCATAAATGGGTTAGCTGATATCAATGTAGCTTTTATCCTGCTGATCGCTTTTATATACATTTAATGGGCTAGGACTGTTTGAGAGCATCTCCGGACCGTCAGAAACAAGCTCGTAATTTAGTTCTAGGTTGTACGACAGAGAAGGGAACGTGATTTGTCACAAAGCTTCGTCTGTCCGAATTCAATGCCAATAAATGAAATAATTTCTAAAATTTCAGTTAAATTTCACCACATTCTGTCTCCTTTTTTTGTCGGACTAATCATCATTCCATCAAATAGACTGCTGTGCCAGTCGCATGGACTCTACTTAAACAATATCTGATGATAATTGTAACTAAATTGTAGATAGATGAATAGTAGATAATTGTGTGCATGTCAAGACGTTATTGAATTTAATTGGTTATAGACAGTTTGTTAATTGGACGTTGCGTCTATGAAAGTAGAGTTGCGTAACGTTTATTTACGTAACGTTACATAATGCTACTTTAGTTGCTAGGTAGATAGAGACGACGCCATTGAGTGTAAGGCTCAGTATCGTTGAACAAAGAAAATAAATTAGCATTTCGGAACTTGCTATCGAAGTTTTTATTTGTTACGGTTTTCCATATTCGGGAAAAATCGTCAGGACATGTATCATCACCTGTTGTCAAAACTTGCCTGCAATAACGACATTTGGCGCTAGTATTTTTTAGTTCTTCTCTTTTCAAAACGATACACAGGTTTGCAACGTGACTCGCTATGATGTGATACGACCGAAACGCTTATAGTAAGCCAGTTTATTGTTTCATTACATGTGCGAAGGTGAATAAAGTCTGTGGAAAACGAGTGTAATAACAGGTGCTGAGATAAGGCTACCCCTTTCGTAGACCCCGATCTGAAGTAAACGCAGCAGAATAAGAGTTAATAAACAAATCCAAATCTTCAGAGGTTTCGGCATTAGCCGTGATGTTTTTGCTTTTGTCCAACATTGTTTGGTATTGATCAATAAAAACACATACGGCATAGTCTACATAAGGGTCAAATAATTTGCATAAATAGTCCGGTTACTTTCTTTATCCCCTGTTCGACACGGGGCGCTACACTGGTTATTGTCCAGAATGCTGAGCAGATTGCGCTGGTTGTATGCAGTCTGGTCGAGGTCTCTAAACAGTGTGCGCAGGTACTTGGTATTTTCGGAAGGCTGAACAAACTGCGCTGATAGTAATATAGTCTGGTCAGGGTCTCCGCTGAGTTAAACGTAGAAATGGCAGTACCATAAGGGATCGCGCCGGTTTAGTCCAGGATTGAGGCAGCGCGGATACCCACATATATACACTATACGCACCCACTCCCGACACGTGTATATATATAATTGGGGCATGTACGTGTGCGCAGTTTCTGTATATAAATGATGAACGAATGCAAGTGTGTGCACACACGCATGAACACAATCAAAGATGCTCGTGCCCAGGCAGTTTATTTCATAAATTTACATCGCAACGTATTTTTCAATTCGAGCAGACGATCTGGGAAAATTAATTCTGCCCAGATATATTATTTACTGTTGTGCCGATTAATTGAAATAATCGAAAACTAATCGGATGAGTCCACTATCGGCAACTATCGATATTGTTTTTACTAGCGATTATTTGAAATTTTATTTTTAGAAACATGGGCCAAAGGTCTATAATGAGACCTACAAATTACGAGTATTATGAAAGACTCATTGACTAGAAGCATGACTGCAAAACCTGCTTTGTCTTGAAACAATTTTTAGCTTAAACTATCCTAGTTATGTTATTATATCTACTGCATTTTAAGTAATATAGAAACAAAAAGCGTATATGCTATAATGATTTATTACTTGACGCCAATTATGGAATATCTGATTGTATGAGCGATAATCAATCGGTTTTATTTTCCCGATAATCGATTGTGATTTTCCTCTCCGATTCCCAACACTACCATTATCTGATTCTAGAATTTTCTCCCTTAGACTTGTAACCAAATCCTAATGAATTACTTTTTAATGTTTTCAAAGGGTTATATCTCTAACCTTGCCGGTAAAGGCAGCAATGTGTTGTGTTTTCATAGCATGAAGGTCGCGACATTTGAAACGTCATAGCCCTATTGTTATTCAGGCTTTATAGCGTGGGTTAACTTCAGTCCTGTCATATGACATGGTTAGGGATTCAACCCGAAATACCCCGATCCGAAGCGGTTGTTCTGTCAGCTGAGCCAGTCGGACGGGACTTTGGTTTGTTAAATGCACAACGGGTGTGCTAAACATCCTGCTTAGGTAGGATGGCCACGGTATAAGACCTATCTGAACCCATATGTAGTGAGACAATAAGCGAATCTCACTCCGTCTTCTGTTCTCGCATATTGAACATGCGTTGACGTTCGTACCAATTTTTTGCTCATTCATCTTCCCGAAATCACTTTATATTCTGCACGTTATACACCAATTTATGATATTTAGTTGATCCATAGACAAGGTGTAGATTATTTGCAAATCATTTCTAACGGTAACGGATACAAGCAATCTATGAAAAGCAAGGCATTAAATTACCTACTGAAACAAACCCTTCTGGTGAAATGTTGAAAGGGCGTAAATCTTCATCTCTACCATGTCATCACATCCTTCGGCCCATTTAAGGGACTAGTTGTAGCTGCAGCTGTTAACAAGCGTATATAAACGATATGGCACTTTTACAGGCAAATTCATTTTCACAATGCTAAAAGGATTAAAAAACACACGAACAAAATAACACAAGGCTAGACACAAAACAAATAGCCTCGCAGAACAAACCACAAAGCAACAAAGAATAACACCGGGACCACCGCCTTCGAATGGTCAGTACTCTGAGGGTCAGTAGAATAAAAAAAGGTAAGAGAAAAGTCCGCAGCCCTTCCCAGACACCAAGAGGAAGGGGAAACAGACAAAACCAAACAAGCGCAAATCGAACAAACGTACGAAAAGCACTAAGCTCTCCCTTCCCCATGCGAGGTAATCTCAATGCTAAAAGGGCTGAAAAACACAAGAACAAAATAACACAAGGTAAGACACACAACAAATAACCTCGTAGAATAAACCACAAAGCAACAAAGAGTAAGACTAACACCGGGACCACCGCCTTAGAACGTCAGTAGCATAAACCACCGGTAGGGGTTGGTGGGGTGGGGTGGGGGGTCGGGGGGGGGGGGCAGTTAAAGCACTTTTACAGTTAACCAACTTCACCCTGGGTCCCGAAGCTACTCTTAATACAGAAATACATAAAACTTCGGTTTGCATAAAGGCTCCAAACTCAGTCAATGCATCAAAGCGAAAACATAAAAATCAAATTAATCACTATAATAAACAAAGACGAGTACTCATGGTTAATTCTATTGTATGCCAGAGTAAATGAAAATCAATAGTTGAACCACTGCGGGCCAAGCCAAAGACATATCGTCGTCGCAACCCACTGGTTAAAGTTTTACGAAGAGGCCGTCATTGAGTCTGAGGCCGGAACCGCCGTCGTTCAATTAAAGAGTGAAGCATAGCCATCAACAATGATTGGCCACCGGGGTGGGGTGAAGTCCAAAGCACCCTTACGGCCAGCCAACTTCACCCTGGGTCCCGATGTAACTTCCAACACAGAAATACACACACACACGCACGCACGCACAAACATACAAGAAAAAAACAAAACAAAACAAAACAAAACAAAACAAAAAACAACAACAACAACAACAACAAAAAAAAAAAAAAAAAAAAAAAAAAAAAACAACAACAAAAAACAAAAACAAAGGTGTCCAACTCAGCCAACGTACCATAGCGAAAACACAAAAACCAAAGCATCACCTTGATAAACAAAGACGAGCTCTCCTGGCTAATTCTACCGTGTGACAGAGTAAATGAACACCAATAGTTGAACCACGGCGGGCCAAGCCAAAGACCATCCGCCAAGCCCCAACCCACAGAGTCTTCTAAAACTAGATCTACAGTCGACTCTCGTTATCTCGACTTCGCTTTTCTCGAATAACCGCTTATCTCGAAGTGAAAATCTGGTCCCTATTTTAACATGAAATTCTAACAACAGTTAACAAGATATTGTGGAAAAGAGGTGAGATTGCTGTGGAGCAATCCCTCCTCTTTTCCATAGTGTTTTCAATATACCTCTAACTTCAAGAGTCAATTTACATATTCATTGTGAAATGGGATTGCACCATTTATTTTCTCCGCAATTCTTTTGATCTGATATGTTGAGGTACGGATATCTCGATGTATTTCAAAGAGTCCCTTGGACATCGATACAACGAGAGTCGATTGTATTTCACCGTTTGCACAATTTGTTTGTAAGGAGAAAATGGTCAATACCAGCGTGTTTTTCGATTAATCAGGCAGCTTCGAAAACGATAGTTTTAAACTAATTAAACATGTTGTTACAAAATCAAACTCAACTATCAGCCTCACTTCTTAAACTTTTTCTCACATACCCGCAAATGATATAATTCTTAATTTTGTTTCTGTTATTTGTAAACTGAACTTATAAAGGGCGAATGAATAGTTATGCCCTATGTCAAGTCAATGAATTACGTATCAATATTCATGCACTTCTACTGATGTGATATGCTTGATTACATATAAGAAATATAAAGCTCAGTATGTTGAACAGACACACCAGAAATGTGCCAATCGCATGAATAATCATAAATGAAATTGTGCATTTTCCTGATATGTTTACCAATGTTTCAGAACACTTCAATTCTCCTAGACATACGATTCAAGATTTTTCATTTATGCCTACTGAGGAAGTTTCAAACACAGTCGACTCTCGTTATCTCGAACTCGCTTTTCTCGAATAACCGCTTATCTCGAAGTGAAAATCTGGTCCCTGTTTTAACACAGAGATCTACCAACAGGCAACAACATATTGTGGAAAAGAGGAGAAATTGCTCCTTAGGAGCAATTTCTCCTCTTTTCCACAATATTTTCAATATATCTAACTTGGGAGTCAAATAACATATTCATTCTGTTAAAGGTGGTTGTTCGATTAATTGTTTTCCTCAGTTCCGCAAATCTGATATGTCGAAGTACGGATATCTCGAAGGAGTTCGAGATAACGAGAGTCGACTGTAATTGGTAATAAAAAATAAAGGAAACTTCTTGGAACGATTATTCCAACATGCATGAATTCTAAAGTGTTATTTTTAAGTTGTGCCTATTTTTCCCTGGGACAATTTTATTCTATAATCTTTGCCTTTGTGCCCAGTTATCACTCAGATCAGTCTGCGCGTTTGCACTGTCTAATCTGATCCTACTGCGATAACTGGGGACCCTTATATCTTTATGCCATTATCTAGAGGTCCGGTCAGACTGCATGGTAGCGCAGGCAGATCTGGCTTTTGGCTGGCTGTTTATATGGTTTTGTAGGCATTACTGCTCTGTCGCTCAGTTTTAATGTAATATGACAGTTATAACAGGCGTCTTAATATTAAGCTTTAAAATTGAAATTTTCCCTTTGATTTTGCATCTTCTAAGATCCTGTTATTGCTAAATGAGGTTAACACTGTTGAATCATCAAGCCTTATGTACTAAAATAAACATAAAAAAGATTGCCCTTGGAAACAAAGAACACCCTACAGATTAGAAAATAAGAGTCTCGGTTTTATTGAGACTCTTCATAAGCAGTAATGAAGTAAGCAACACTGCTTACACCCCTAGCGTATACATGAGCAGAACTTCATTTTCAAATATACCACAATGGGCCCAGTGATTCCAAAGGAAATAACATATAATCTGCACTATAGTGATGTTCGGGGAGACGTTCTACCGCAGTCACACAGCAATAACACCAACTGCAGTGTAGTAAAATAAACGTCAAAAAGATTGCCCTTAGAAACAAAGAAGACACTACAGATTAGAAAAGAAGGAGTCTCGGTTTTATTGAGACTCTCCATAAGCAATACTAAGTATGCAACACTGCTTACGCACTCTAGCATATACATGAGCAGAACTCCATTTTCAAATATACCACAACATGCCCAATGATTCCAAAGGAAAAGAAATATTATCTGCACTATTGTGAGATACGGGGAGACGTTCTACCGCCGCCACACAGCACCAACAGACATTTCCATGTTTTGATGTCGTTGCCACTGACGTCATTTGAGGTTGATGTCAATATATTTCATTGTTTACAATAATGTGCCTCGAAAAAGGTTGCAGTGACCGAAACTAGTCGGGAAGTCAATAAAATGTAGAATAAGAACTTGGAAGTTTATCTCTTTTATTAAAATATCCTAGCACTATTTATTATAAACTTGTGTACAGCATGCTACCTTTTCGTGAAATCGACAGTGCCGACTAATATATTCAAATGAGGGATCAGAAAGACAGGTCAATGTACACCAGCCATATGCCGACCAAACTGACCTATCGCTTCGACCTTTTGATTATAATGTCTGTAAACACATATTTACTGTGTAAAAAGGTTTTACCTGCACGGGCGAACGACTTGCTTTTTCATGTGGAATGCAAAATTTTCTGACTAACACACCTAAAGTGTACAGTGGACGTATCCTTATGAGTATTGAATGTAAATGTCGAAATGACAGGTCAGTTCGGTCGATCTACAAATGTTTACATTTTCGATTTGAGACTCTTCGAGAAACCTATAGAACCCAGTGTAGTTCATTTCTCCATGAACGCAATGGATCACGCGAAGTGACGTGACGTCAAAACAGCTGACGCTTTCGGAGATTTGATTGGACGCTGCTACTGTTGTGATGACGTCGCCGTGCCCTTAATGCAGCCTGTAATGTGAAGTTTTCTCCAAGGTATGCGAGAAAAATAATGTAAATATAAGTAATGAACTTGATTTTTTCCGAAACGTACGTATGACCGTAGTGGGTCGCGTGCAAAGTGCATGAGGGCGTGCAAAGTGAATGAACCCCTTCATTCACTTTGCACGCAACCCACTGCGGTCATACCTCAATGAACTTCCAAAAAATAAAATTCATTTCTTAAACAAAGCATTACTGTTTTCCAACTTATTTTACCTTTTTTCCCCGATTTTGGAAATGCATTTTCACGGATCGAGGTCAAAAGCACAGGTCAATTGGCAACTATAAACGAGGTTCGTAAGGTCCTGAAAATATTTATTTTGTCTTTCACAAATGATGTATTTTGTCTTTCATTTATGCTGTATTCTGTATATACGAAGTTTAACCTTCCAAACGGGTTATTACATTTTTATAATCATTACATAGCAGTTCCCAACAAGGATTTTATTTAAGGGGACTGAATATGATTTTTCGCCATTTTACAAGGGAGATAACTTTTGTGACTTCCTGTTTGCTTTGCTGCAAAATATAACCCTTTAAAAAGCCAAAACGATTTCGATATGGTTGACTTTCCTGAAAGTGTAGCCACCTTTAAAAAATAAATAAAATGAGGGATCAGAATGACAGGTCAAAAGATCAATTTGGCCGGCCTATAGCTGGTGCACATTGACCTGTCTTTCTGATCCCTCATTTGAATATCTTAAAGTAACAGATACACCTTCAGGGGAGGCAACTCTGTCAGAAGCGTTTTGCCTCCCTTCTGAAAAGGGGTCCACTCTAAAAAGGTAAAATATAGTTCCCTTAAAAGCAAATACTGCTCCTTAGAGTAGACTCCTATTCAGAAGGAGCTTGATGTACGGGAAAACAAATAAGATATATAAAAAATGTCTCCTGTGTGAAAATGGCAGAAGGTCAACCAAGTGTATCCATTCCCTTAACCCTTGTCATGCTGAATAAATTAGGATGCCACGCCCACTTCTAATTTTCGGCCAATCAGATTACTTGATCCAGGTTGTTGATACACATTCAAATATCTATTGGCAAACAGTGCTGATCCAGATCAGTTGGCTTCTTCAGAAGCCAACTGATCTGGATCTACACTGTTTGCAAAGGCAGGGCATATCCGAGTTCAGCAGGATAGGGTTAAAATAAATAATGGTCTTCTGGTCCTCTTGGCGAAGGTTCAGATGAATAGCGGGTTCGCACGGTCTGGTCACAACAACGTAGATTCTTCTTATGAAAAACTTTGTTACTGATCAGAGTACACTAAGCAATAGTCCGTCCTAAGCATTCAGTATATGCATGGCCTCGATGAGGACTAATCGCGGCTATGCATGTAGTGAATGCTTAGGACATTTGAGAAGGTATGTTTTCGCTCCTAGCGACTCTTTGATTGTTTCCTGGAACGAATGCCTGATTGGTTCCTGATTCACTGACTACAGATCTAGATGAGTGCTATATCAAGATTGCAGGACGAAAACGCACGTTATAAATAATCATTAAAATCGCCTCTGCGAGACAGTTCTGTTCGTTAATATTCATTTCTCTCTAGAAGAAAGAGACTATCTAATGACAGACAGTCGATTCCGCCTTTGACTTTAATTTCATTTTATGGGTGTGGTATAAATTTCATAACTTTGGGATACCTGAACACTTCTTACACTTTTACGTTATATGCTACTTACTACCTGTGAATATGTGTAAAATTGTGGCGAACAGTGTAGACCTTGATCAGACGCCGTGTTTAGTGGCTCTGATCTGGGTTTACACTGTTTGCTCGGGCCTATCTGTCCAAATATGTAGAAGCCCGTTCAGAAATCATCTTAGAGCTGCCCCTGATATCCATTTTTTTTTTATCAAATAGCGCCTTATCTAGAATTATTTACCCTGGCATACATCATCCAATTACAGCGACAAACAAAGACAGACAATAGAAATAATATCTTAATGAACTTATCATGTCCGAAAAGATAAATCATACTGCACTGACAGATTAATAATGATAGGAAAGAAGATCAATATTTCTGCTGCTATTAGAATCATAAGATAAATATTTGGGCCACGAGAAGCGAAAACAAATGCTTAAGAACATACGCAAAATGCTTAGCTTCAGCTCATCCTGCGCATGGGCAAAGTATCATCCAGGCTTTTACACTCCATTGATACATTCTATAATATCCTTTGATTCTGTTAGCAGACAGTCAAAGCCCTTCCGTGCAGCCTGATCTGGGCCTTCGCTGTACGCATGTGACCCGAGGGCACATTTTTGCTTGGAGGAGCACATTTAGCGGAGACAGTCGGCCTATCTAATCAAAAATAGAAATGACATTCCCAGAGAGGACACAATTACAGCCGTCTCAAAGCACAACAAATAGAAACGGAAACTGTACATTTTTGCTGTGAGGCAATATGGTTTTGAAGCTGATAACAGAGAGAGTATCTGCACATTTCGCTGTGAGGCAACATTGTTCTGAAGCTGACAACAGAAAGAGAATCTGTACATTTTGCTGTGAGGAATCATAGTTTTGAAGCTGACAACAGAAAGAGAATCTGTACATTTTGCTGTGAGGCATCATAGTTTTGAAGCTGACAACAGAAAGAGAATCTGTACATTTTGCTGTGAGGCAACATAGTTTTGAAGCTGATAACTAAAAGAGGAATCTGTAGATTTTGCTGTGAGACAACATGGTTTTGAAGCTGCTTTTTGAAGGAGCAATCTGTACATTTTGGTGTGAGGTAACATGGTTTTGAGATAAATTGTTATCAGCTTTGAAAACTTTATTTCTATTACATCTGTTTGGTGCTTCTTTTCAGTTTTAATCTTCCTTTATAGTTTGATAAGTCACAGTGACTCACTCAGTCTGATAACAGTGAGTCAAGTTCCGAATAATCGCATCACTTGATGACAGTCATCATTCACGATGAATACTTTTACCAGCGTACCCTCATTTAATGTTAGAGGCCAAATATTCGTAAAATCGAATTTCGAATTTCAAGGCCATAACTCGACAACCAGATGAACTATGAGCACATAAACCCAGTGATTCATTTCCTTTTTTTTTTTTTTTTTATCATTTTATACTAGTTTCAACCCGTTCGGCGAGGTCGGATTTAGGGGTCGCCAAACTCTTTGTTGCTTTGTGGTTTATTCTACGAGGCGATTAATTTTATGTCTTACGTTGTGTCATTTTGTTCTTGTTTTTTTTTCAGTTCTTTTAGCATTGCGCTATAGAAAGTTGGAGGAAAACATAACTCGCTCAGTACGTGTTGAGCAAACGCGTTTATCATAACATCACGAAAACACGCCTATATAGTTTTGACCCCCCTTAAACCCCACGTATACACAGTAAAACTGGGGTTTAGAGGGGTATAAATTAATTTTCTTATTTCTGCTCGAAAACATAGAGTGTGGGTACTCGTTAGAACTGCCTCGCCGAGGCGGTTCTAGCAAGTACCCACAATCTAAGTCTTGAGCAGAAAAATGAAAACTACCAGATTTTTTATCTGAAAGTTTTCATTTTTTGGTGGTAAAATTCTCAATAAATTTGAAAAGGCGTGATTTCGTAATGTTATTGATACGCCTGAACGAGTTGCACTTCTCAGCCAAGAAGTAGATGCGGAGATGCAAGGACATGGGTTCTCTCTATGGTTTTACTATGAGAAATATAGACAAAATCGAAAGAAGCTGACCAACGACAATATTGATGAAATCTACGCCGAACGATGGCCTTGGAACTATCTTGCCGCACAATGTTTAGCAGAACATTTGGAGCGTCCGTTATTGAATT
The DNA here is from genome assembly GCA_964016985.1 of Anodontia alba. Taxonomy (NCBI): domain Eukaryota; kingdom Metazoa; phylum Mollusca; class Bivalvia; order Lucinida; family Lucinidae; genus Anodontia; species Anodontia alba. The sequence continues at coordinate 118,857,441 of OZ024824.1, forward strand.
ATTAGTGTCCAAACATTCTTAGAAGTCGATATATACTCAAAAACGAGATGCTAAGAATTTTGAGCACATAACCCCAGTTCATTGCTCAGGCCCTATTATTTTGTATCAGTTTTAGCCAGATCAGTGAGTGTTGGATATGACCAAAATAAGCAATCAAAAAGCTAGTGGCGGACATCCAAAATTTTACTGAATTAAGGTGTTCTGATTGGGCTGAAGTTTGGACCATTTGTAGAGTTCATCAATACAAATAAGACTGGAAAAGCTGGACGCGGGTGATCTAATATTACTTTCTCTATGGACCCTACATTTGCTTTGAATAAAACTGAATCTTTGGGGTTATTTGAAACAGGTACAGTGCTGAAAAAGTATGCGTTCTAACCTGTAGGACAGTCGAGAGAATCGGAGCACGGATACCTGGTGAAAATTGGTTGTCATACATTGCCTTCTGATTTTGACTTAATACACAGCGAACAGGTGTGTTTTTTTTAATGTAAGTCACTATTTCAACAAGCGCGGAGAGAGACGGACCTTTTTTTCTATAGGACTTATATGGAATATAAACGTTTGAACCTTAATAAGTCACTTATTTATCATTCGACTGGGCTGCAATTCCCAAAATTCGTAAAGTACATTATGCTAAACAAAGTCTGCACGCGGTAGATGAAATAGTGAGTGCGCTATGGGCTACCAAACATACATTAAACTAAACTCTGTCCGAATACAGGTGCCAAACGAAAACAGGTAATACGACGAACAATGCGAAGATCAGTAGTGCAAGTACATCATAAACGCTTGCAGGGAGACGATCTCTTGGTCTAGCATCGCCATGAAGAAAAAAAAAATCGAAAAAGGAATTTTAAGTAACCGTGAATAGATGAAACCGAAAGATCCAATTGCTGTTTTGCAGAGACAGAGAACCTTTTTAGACAAGAACTTGCCTTCTTACACTTTTTTCGACATTGTTTGGCAAGACAGTTTTATTGTGTTAAATTAAAAATAAAACGAAAATATAGTAAATCTTTTACTTGGTTTTATTTCCTTTGCAGTTTTTGAGCCGAACAATCACTTTGTATGTTTACAATATTTGAACCTATGGTGATGATTTGGTGCCAGTAAAATCGATTTAAACCCCAAGGTAGTTTTTACTGTAGACCCTTCTAAGGCAGTGGTTCTGCTGTTGATTGTTCTCTTTGTAACCTTATGGCTGCTGGCAGTAAGGCTATTTTCATGTTTATCAATTTCGTTCTTTTTGTTATGAATTGTGGATCGTGTCCGGCATTGTGATCTCGTTGCTTAGAGGGAGCTGGTTGCTTTTCTGTTCATTACGAAAACACACCTATTCAAATATATTGAAAATTTCGCCACCAAAAAATGAAAGTTTTCAGATAAAAAAAATCTGATAATTTTCATATTTCTGCTCAAAACATAGATTGAGGTACTCGTTAGAACGGCCTCGCCGAGGCGGTGCTAAAGAGTTGTCACAATCTATGTTTTTGAGCAGAAATAGAAAAGTAATGTTTACCCCTGTAACCCCAGTTTTATTATATAAAACTGGGGTTTAAGGGGGGTGGTGGGGAGGAGGGACAAAATCATATCATACAGGTATGTTTCGTGATTTCTTGGTTTATGGCGTGTGTACTCGTTTCTTTTTCCTTTATTTTGGTGTCATTGACTATGCGATTTGACTATGGCTCTTCCTGAGCATCTTCCAATTTCTCGAATTTCTTCAATAACCAAAACCATTACGAAAACACGCGTATTCGAACAACAAAGAAAAAAAAAACAAAAACGATTTTGATTTTGATATAGTCAATTTCCTTTTTCTGGATGGCGATGTCCATATGGGGTATACATATCTTAACTTATTAGATTCTCCAGAGCTTAGTGACTTTAACTGTCGTAATAAAGCCCTTATTGCCAAACTTCTTAGGCAGGGCTATCATTATTTTAAACTTCGCAAGGCGTTTTCGAAATTTTATCGCAGACACAGTGCCTTGGTAGAAAAATATTGCGTTAATCTGAAAACCCTTCTGCAACAAGGTATATCGGAACCAGATTTTTACGTTGACTTAGTGTACAGATTTAGAAAAATTGTAGGAAAATCTAACTTTTCGGAGCAATTCAAAATTAACCGTTATTGAAGAATTGGCTATAGCCTGGATTTTATGCGGCATACTGCATGCCTAGTTGTCAACGCAATCATTGTTGATTTCTATGCTTCTTATAAAAGATTAACTTATTAATTTAATTAACCAAACATTTGTTCGGGAGAATACCTAGTATTTGGCTTGCAACGAAGAATGTGCTTTTTTCACTTCTGATGTATACAATAATCACAATTTATGGTCGTGTCAAAAAGTCTGTGATGCCCTTGTTTATCTTTTGGATAATATTTTCATTAGATTTGAAACTAAACTTTATAGGCAAACTATTTGTATTCCGATGGGAACTAATTATGCTTCTCTCGTTGCAGATTTGATTCTTTTTTTATATTGTGAGAGAGATTTCAAGAAGTCTCTCTCCCTTGAAAATCAGACTGACATTATTGAGGCTTTCAATTCAACTTTAAGATACCTGGATGATTAATTAGATATTGAAAATATTTACTTTGACCAAATGGTGGACCGCATATACCCTACAGAACTCCAATTAAATAGAGCAAATTCTTCCGATACCGAGGCATCTTTTTCGGATTTGAATCTTTGTATATCTAATGGTACAGTTTCCACCAAAATTTATGATAAACGGGACGATTTTGATTTTGATATGGTCAATTTCCCTTTTCTGGCGATGTTCCCCGGCGTACCTCATATGGGGTATACATATCTCAACTTATTAGATTCGTCAGAGCTTCTTCAAATCTTAATGACTTTAACTACCGTAATAAAGCCCTTACTGCCAAACTTCTTAGGCAGGGCTATCGTTATTTTAAACTCCGTAAGGCGTTTTCGAAATTTTATCGCAGACACAGTGCCTTGTTAGAAAAATATAACGTCAGTCTGAAAACACTTCTGCAACAAGGTATATCGGAACCAGAATTTTACGGTGACTTAGTGTACAGATTTAAAAAAAAAATTGCAAGTAATCTAACTTTTCGGAGCAATTCAGAAAACTTATTAACCGTTATAAAAGAATTGGCTATAGCCTGGATATTACGCGGCAGACTGCACGCCTAGTTGTCAACCCAATCGTTGTTGATGGCTATGCTTCACTCTTTAATTGCACGACGGCGGTTCGGGCCTCAGACTCAATGACGGCCTCTTCGTAAAACTTTAACCAGTGGGTTAGGGCTTGACGATATGTCTTTGGCTTGGCCCGCCGTGGTTCAACTATTGGTTTTCATTTACTCTGGCATACAGTAGAATTAGCCATGAGTACTCGTCCTTTTTTATTATAGTGATTAATTTGATTTTGATGTTTTCGCTTTGATGCATGGACTGAGTTGGGAGCCTTTATGCGAACCGAATTTTTATGTATTTCTATATTAAGAGTATCGTCGGGACCCAGGGTGAAGTTGACTAGCTGTAAAAGTGCTTTAAACCCCCGGTGGTTTACTCTACTGACCGTTCTAAGGCGGTAGCCCGGTGTTAGTCTTACTCTTTGGTGCTTTGTGGGTTATTCTGCGAGGCGATTTGTTGTATGTCTTACCTTGTGCCATTTTGTTCTTGTGTTTTTCAGTCTTTTTAGCATTGCGATTATCTCGCTTGGGGAAGAGAGAGTTAATCTTAGTGCTTTTCGTATGTTTGATTGATTTGTGCTTGTTTGGATTTGTCGGTTTCCTCCTCCGCTTGTCTGGGAAGGGCTGCAGTTTGTGATTGTGGCACTCCCTGGACTTTTCTCTTACCTTTTTCACTCTTTGATTGCACGACGGCGGTTCGGGCCTCAGACTCAATGAAGGCCTCCTCGTAACCAGTGGGTCGGGGTTTGACGATATGGCTTTAGCCCGACATGGTTCAACTATTGGTTTTCATTTATTCTGGCACACAGTAGAATTAGCGAACCGAATTTTTATGTATTTCTGTATTAATAGTAACATTGGGACCCAGGGTGAAGTTGGCTACCTGTAAAAGTGCTTTACCACCCCGCTCCCCCACAGTTTACTCTACAGACCATTCTAAGGCGCTGGTCCCGGTGTTAGTCTTATACTTTGCTGCTTTCTGGTTTATTCTACGAGGTGATTTGTTTTATGTCTTACCTTATGTTTTTTTGTTCTTGTTGTTCTTGTGGTTTTAATTCCTTTTAGCATTGTGATTACCTCGCTTGGGAAAGAGAGCTAATCTTAGTGCTTTTCGTACGTTTGTTCGATTTGCGCTTGTTTGGTTTTGTCTGTTTCCTCTTCCTCTTGGTGTCTTGGAAAGGCTGCGGTTTATGATTGTGGCACTCCCTGGACTTTTATCTTACTTTTCTTTATTGAGAGTCTTCATAAGTAGTAATGAAGTTTGCAACACTGCTTACGCCCTCTAGTGTATACATAAGCAGATCTCCATTTTCAAATATACCACAACGGGCCCAAAGGAAATGAAGTATAATCTGCACTAGAACCTGATTGTGCGGTGTTTGTGTCTAGATAGGTAAGTTAGATTAATTTTTTTTTGTTAACAAGAATGAAAATCACGAAGGCGGTTAAGACATTGGTAAAGGGATTACCGTTAATATGTTATCCAAAGAAGCATACTTTAGCACGTATAAAAAAAACAAAAAACAATAGCCGTAATAATACGCTCGTCGGAAAATAAACTATTCCGTTGATGACGTAGCAGAGCAAGGACGCGGTCTTGAATTTACCAGTGACATGTCAACAACAAAAAATCCTGACCTCAGGATCAAACGTAAGAATAACTTTTGTTTGGCAAGAAAAGAAATCTGTATGCGTTTTTTCAAGGATGATAAAACACATTTCAAATATGTATGGATATAATTTATTGCATAAAAATTATGAATGTTTTAAACACAAATTTCCCATCATGAAAACGTACTTCCAACTATGTCAAAAGGAGAATAGTATTTGAAACATTTAAAAAATCATAACAAACTCAAGACGTTGCCTGTTCCCAGGATGGACCTGTCCAAAGAGTTAATATAGAAGAGTCCACTCAGCATAAATGGGTTAATGATCCGTTATAGTGAAACAAATTGTATTGTCCTAAAATCTTCGAGCAGATTTACAGCTAAAATGTGAGTGCGTCAATATTAAGACCTGCTGATGCGTTTAAAAATGCTGGATGAGAAGCAAACACTATTGTGCCAGATCAGACGCCGCACGCTGCCGCGTCTGATCTGGCACAATAGTGTTTGCTCAAACATGTTTGTCCGAATACGTTGAATAAATACGGTCAGAATATAATTGGCTCATGCCATTCGAAAACGTAACTTCGGGCATATGCGGGCAGAAAAGGCTCAGATCAACCTGCGCACGAGCGGTCTGATAAGGGATTCAACTGCCCCATAACAGAATCATTGGGTACTACAGAATGTATGAATTAAGACCAATGTCACTGATGATATTTTGCGCATGCGTAGGATGTTCTGAACCTGTGTACTTTGTGTATGTTCGAAGGCACGTTTTCGTTTGACTAGGCTTATATAATAACGTACACTTCTGTTTGTAGCCGCTGAGATATTGCCCAGTGGAACTATACCATCAGCTTTATGATCGTCGAATTTCACATGTTTACTGATATAAAAGATAGAAGAGCTGTAAATGCGAAATAGCTTAGAAATCTAGTTTTGTGTTTTCTTTTTGATATCTTACCCCCGGCAGCCTACAAAATGTAAGAAAGTAATTTCTCACAAGCCATGTGAAGTGGGCGTTAAGATTTCTTACTGAACCGTGTTTAGTCTCACATAATTCACGCAAAGGCAATAAACTAATCAAAAACCATATCGTTAGTCATTCAATCAGCCGAATAGTTAGGTCATTTTAGACAAGTAAGTAAATATTTTCGTTAAAAAAGTATTTTTAATGGAAAAGTTTTATTATCAAAAATACGGTCTACCGTCTATTTCAATGGAAATTTTCCTAAAAGTATGATACATGTCAATGCTGATTTTTAGAATAAAGGTGCATTTAAATGCGAATTTTCTGTACATGTGAATGAACACTGATACTAAAAGCATTTAAAAATCAAATAATTTTCGTTGATTTTTGTGAAGACCGGACTGCCTGTTAAGATCCCTAACATTATTGTCCTCTCAAATAACAGTTTTGCTATCATTTTAACAATCATTTTTGCATTCTGTCCTCACACGTTTTTTTTTTTATTTTTTTTTTTAATTTAGTTAAAAATGCTTCAGAATGGAATAATAGAAGGAGAAAATTCACATGAAGAAAAACTATCAAAACAGTCGATAGTTGAAGAGACTATCGGCGATAGTTATCGATAGTTGGAAACACTTTCATGATAGCACTGTCATGGCAGCATGGCAGTCACTATCATGATGCGTTCGCTATTTCGATATATCGTTACACCACTAGTAAACATATACCCTGTTGGCAATCGTTTAAATGATCATTGAATAAATTGATGGTTGTTCTAAATGTTAATGTGTGTATTATGTTGGATTGCACAGACGGTCTCTTGAAACGTGTCCTGCAGTTAACCTACAGGCGTTCATTTAACAGATACTTTGTAAAAAATGCAAGAATGACCCCAATAAATCTGACTGTCATGGAGAGACAACACTTATATACAACAGATCAATTAAACGACATCTAAAGTCTACCATCGGGACCTTTAAATCAATGCAAAACATACACATTGTCTATATCGTCTATACAATCCAACCATGTTCTCGCCCACCAATTCTTATCGATGACATCACCGAAGGAGTTCCCGGTATCTACTATGTAGTTTAGCAATTCGCACGAGTCGCTTTCTTCTCAGAATGTTGTGCAGTGGAAAAGTTTTTGGACAGAAACATGAACAGTCATTGCCACCTGCCCAAGAAAATTAACATAAAGAAAACAATATATTGTTACAGTAGTTTTTCCATAGTAGATCATGTCTCCGCTGCACTGCATACCTGGAAGGGATGAGGAAAAAAGATTGTTTCAATCATGCAGTTGTAAACTCTCTCTCTCTCTCTCTCTCTCTCTCTCTCTCTCTCTCTCTCTCTCTATATATATATATATATATATATATATATATATATATATATACGAGGGGAGTTCAATAAGTTCGTAGATCTCGGGGTTTAACTCATAGATTGGAAGATGATTTAAACATCATTTTTAAATATAATCCCCCTTTACTTCAATGCATTTGGCCCACTTTTCTTTTAAGCAGTCTATGCCTTTGAAATAAAAGTAATCTATTTGGTCCTCAAACCAAGCCTCTGTAGCAGCCTTGAGCTCATCATTGTCCCGAAATCTCGTTCCACGCAAGTGGGACTTCAAATTTCGAAACAGATAATAATCACTTGGAGCCAGATCTGGACTGTATGGCGGGTGATTTAACTGCTCGAACTTGCACTCACGAATAGCCACTTGTGAAGCTTGGGACTTGTGCACAGGAGCACTATCATGCAAAAGAAGGACACCAGCAGATAGCTTTCCCCTTCGTTTTTCTTTAATAGCAACCCTTAATTGTTTAATGACATTGGCATAGTATTCTCCTGTAATCGAAGTACCAGCAGGCTTGTAATCTATTAATATAATCCCTTTGGAGTCCCAAAACACCGTGGCCATTACCTTGCTGGCTGATGGTTGGGTACGAATTTTCTTAGGTGGGGGTAAGCCAGGGCGCTTCCATTGCATGGACTTTTTTTTTAGTATCTGGGTCCCAGTGGTGAAGCCAAGGTTTCATCTCATTGTACACTTCCAGAAGTTCTTGACTTGACTCTACCCTTTGCTGACGATCTTGCATGTTCAGGTTTCTGGGTTCCCACCTGGCAGATACTTTTGACATGCCTAAATGTTCATGGATTATAGTGTAAATACTTCCATTAGAAATACCACATTCTGAAGTATTGTTCGGCAACTTTGATTCGGCGATTGTTTAGCACAAGTCTCTCAACACGGTCGATCATTTCCTAGCTGATGACATTAGCAGGGCGACTTGGCTTTGGGTCATCTTCAAAGGAGTCTTGCCCACGTTTAAATTCTGCTGACCACTTTGCCACTGTGGAATACTTTGAGCTACTATCACCATACACATCAGCCATGCGCAGATGGATTTCTTTGGCCTTTGCACCCTCCTTAGTGAGGATCTTTATGACTGCTCTGAACTCAATATTCTGACTTTCCATTTTTGCCTATGGGTGTAGGTTTTCAAACAAAAAGTAAGCGCAAAAAATGTACGTGTTGACTGAACGGCTGTTATCATTCAACTGACAAAGGTTTACACTGCACAAAAATAAATAAAAAAAATAATCTTGTATTGTATAGAAAAATACCGAGTTCTACGAACTTATCGAACTATCCTCGTATATATATATATATATATATATATATATATATATATATATATATATATATATATATATATATATATATATATATATATATATATATATATATATATTCCTTACTGTAATTCCAATTATTTTGACCATTATTATATGAATCAGGAAACGACATATCGTATATACGTATGCTTCATGCTTACAGTCAGATCCTAGTACTATACATGTTGTAAATTTCATGTATGTTTGTAGAATATAACAATAATTATTTTTAAAAACCAATAATAGTTTTTGATAAGTACGGAATTTGTTAATGGAAATTTTCTGATTAGTACCATTCATGTCAAAGAACATTTTCTGATAAGTACGGTATGCAAAATCACAGTAAAGTGAAACAATGCTCTCAGAATAAACTCTATTGATATAATGCAACCAGCAAAAATTAGGCATCAACACACCTAAATCGGATTGATATTTTAACCCTTGCCTTTCTGAATAAATTAAGATGCCACGCCTACTTCTCTAATTTCCAGCCAATCAGATCACTTGATCCGCGTTATTTTATGGAAATTCATATATTTAATGACAAACAGTACAGATCCAGATCAGTTAAGCCAACTGATCTGGATCTACACTGTTTGCTAAGACAGGACATGTCGTGTTCAGCAAGAGAAGGGTTAAACCAATGATTGAAGTAATTTCTTCAAACTTTGTGAAACGATCACTGAATTTCGACCAGGTTCGCATTACAGAATAATCAAATATGTCATTATTCTTGATTGTAGGGGGATTGGTATCTGAACTTTGCCATTTTTCGAATCAGATAGCGACATTTTAGACATGCTGGTGAATTTTTCAAACGGAAACTGACAGACTGGTGTGCTATTTGAATGTCATTTGATATTTCATTTTAATTTAAAAGGTGCATTGTCAATATTCAAGGCCGATTAGAACAGTTATCTTTGGTTTTCTTAACAATTTAAAATAAGCAGCGGCATGCAAAAATATGTCTTCGTGGCATACATATATGCATACCACGATGTCCAGATTGGTCTCCACATCTCCGAGGTCTGATCTGGGGATTCCTTGTAAGCGTCTGGACGTAATTGAACCACAACGTCAGGAAACGTACGTTCGGATATGTACAGCCAATGAAGATTGAGATAAGCCTGCGCATTCGCAGTCTAATCAGAATCTTCACTGAGCGCATTTTAGATAGTCAATACGCCAACACGCCTATTAAAATGTATAGAAAATTTCACACTAAAAAACTGAAACTTTTCAGATAAAAAACTCTGATATTTTCATATTTCTGCTCAAAACATAGGTTATGGGTACTCGTTAGAACCGCCTCGGCGAGGCGGTTCTAACGAGTACCCACAATCTATGTTTTTGAGCAGAAATAAAGACAATAATGCATACCCCTGTAAACCCCAGTTTTACTGTACAAAAGTGGGGTTTAAGTGGGGTCAAAATTATATAGGCGTGTTTTCGTAATGCGAGGATGTAAAGTTTCTTCAGACAGACAATGAAATTCTAATCAGACTGCACGGATGCGCAGGTAGATTTGACATTTTGCTTGGCGCAAATGTCAGAAGGTACGTCTTGTCACGTAGCGGCTCTTTTGATGCGGGAGTCTGTTGGCAAACACTAAAGAAACCTATCAGACAGGGCGGATAGCAGATGGTGGCCCTTTGCTGTCTACACAGCTAGCATTCTTTATAAATCTATAGCGGGCCGTTATCGGCCCGTCAGGGTAGCTGACGGGCCGATAACGGCCCGCTATATATCTATAAAGAATGCTAGCTGGGTATGCATGTGTATCTTTCCCAGGCCTTCGTTCATTTTTTTTTCATTTTTTTAAAATCATTTTCCGGTACTATCCTGAAATTCTATCACAAATCGACCCATTTCCAGGACTAATGTCATTCACATACGATTCAAATTGGACAATGTTTAATTAAAGATATAAAAAATAATCACACAATATGCAAATTATCATGTTTATAGAAATTCCATCTTCAATTTATTTCATAGCTAGTTCAGATTGTTATAAAAAGTCCCGGGAGTGCCACAAGTACAAATTGCAGCCCTTCCCAGACACCAAGAGGAAGAGGAAACAGACAAAACCAAACAAGCGCAAATCCAACAAACATTTAAAAAACACTCAGATAAGCTCCTCTCTCTTCCCCAAGTGAGGTAATCGCAATGCTAAAAGGACTGAAAAAAAAAAAAAAAAAAAAAAAAAAAAAAAAAAAAAAGAAAAAACACGTAAGAAAAAAATAACACCAGGCAAGACATGAAACGAATCGCCTCGTAGTCTTTGGAGTTAAAGAATGCTCAGTAAACAGTATGGACTCATATGAAACGCCACAGAATGAATTACTTGAACAGTATCTACACTGTTTGGTTCTTATCCGTCAATTTTAAACGTCGACGGGTAGTAACATGGCCTTTTTCAAATTTGAAGACAAGTATTTTGAAAATAAATAAACGAATAAATAATGAATAAATAAATATAAAAAAATGGGAAACGGTGGAGTTAGTTTACAAAAAGTATAAATGAGGCTACCTAGAAAAGGCCAGAGTCACGAAGCACAATTTTCCCGATCGAGCAAACATTACGAAAACATGCCTATTTAAATATACAGAGAATTTTGTCACCAAAAAATGAAAATTTTTCAGATTAAGTTCTGATATTTTACATATTTCTGCTCAAAACATAGACTGACGGTATTCGTTAGAACCGCCTCGACAAGGCGGTTCTCACGAGTATCCACAATCTATGTTTTTGAGCATAAATAAGAAAAATTATACTCCTGTAAACCCCAGTATTACTATATAAAAGTGGTTTAAGGTAGGTACGTATGTTTTCATGATAAGACGATGAGATTTGCAACAAACAATGATAGACACAACTGTACATGTACAGTTGCAATAACGGACAAACAAACACTGAACTATCGCCTTGGGACGGTCATCATAAACATCTACTGGCGGAGGGGGGTGGGTGGCTGGGGAGGGGCGAAGTGGGGAAGGGAGGAGGGATGACGTATTGAACAATATCAACCTCGCCTTATGATGCAGTTCAAAACTAAACATATGTGCTCTATTCGCGTAGGGTCTAAATCGCATCAGCCAAAACATCACAATAAAATAGACAAATAATCACAAAACTGCAGTGAAACAGATGAACTGTAGTTAATGGCTTAATGTCAATTTGAAACCAGAGCGAAAGAAAACAACCAGTTGGACCGCGATTGGCCCAGCCACATACAAACCTTCAGACAAACTTCTGAACCATATTGAGGAATCTTGTGATTTTCTTTACATACATCACAATTCAGCCCTCTACTTTGGTTCATCATGGGTGTTGAAGTTAGGTTCGTTTTACTGTTGTCCTAAAGTAATAACGTTAAGAAAACACACCTATTCAAAATATATAGGAAATTTCATCTCCAAAAACTGAAAATGTTTAGATAAAAAGTCTAATATGTTTCATGTTTCTGCTCAAAAACATAGATTGTGGGTACTTGTTAGAACCGCCTCGACAAGGCGGTTCTAACGAGTACCCACAATCAATGTTTTTGAGCAGAAATAAGAAAAATAATGTGTACCTCTGTAAACCACAATTTTACTGTGTATAAAAGTGGGGTTTAATGGGGGTAGAAATTATACAGGCATGTTTTTGTAATGAGGTAGGGGAACTTTATGTGGGTCAAACACTTATTTATACTTTGGATCTGCATTAGAATTAGGGCAAAAGTTCGCGCAAATAACAAAAGTTTAAGCACTCCCAGTCCATTTTCTGGCTTTCCAAGTGGCCTTTCCAAGGCAGTTCCTCAGTTGCATGTTTTCATTTTTCGTATTAAAGTTGGTTACTGCAAACGTGCTAAGTCTGCATTTTGTCATTTGTTTTCCACTTTCTATGTTTTCTCTTATTGCATCGGGAAAACACTTCTTACACCCTGTAACATACTGTTTGTGGCTTCTTCGCAAACAGCATCTCTACCTGAAAGAAGTGGAATAAACTGTAGGGTACATAAGCCACTGTATATATTGCAACAAAGGAATTCTTCATGTCAGCAAAGAGTAGTTCTTTTATCCGTTTTTCTTTTAGCCATCTCTGTAGATATTCCTGAATGTTTCGATCTTGGCAGCACTGTAGAATGAATTTCATTTTCAGGCTTTATGTCAGTGTAAGTTTGGGAGTGATTTGTGGCGATTACACATCCATTAAATACACAAGAAATGAAATTCATTTCTTATAATTCCAATTCGGTCATGTTTCCTTTGAAAACGTGAATTAGATAGTTTGTTGTAGCTTGATTTAGAAATCTACACAAAGAAAATAGTCTCGAGAGTCCTGCTTAGTGGATATATATATATATATATATATATATATATATATGATATATATATATATATATATATATATATAATATATATATATATATATATATATACAGTCGACTCTCGTTATCTCGAAATCCAAGGGACTGTCTGAAATACTTCGAGATATCCGTACCTCGACATATCAGGTTTGCAGAATTGAGGAAAAATAAATCGACCAACCGCATTTCACAAATGTTTACGTAATTTGATTCATGGAGTTAGAGAGATATTGAAAATATTGTGGAAAAAAGGAGAAATTGCTCCTCAGGAGCAATTTCTCCTCTTTTTCACAATATTTTGTTACCGGTTGTTAGATTTTCATGTTTAAACAGGGACCAGATTTTCACTTCGAGATAAGCGGTAATTCGATATAAGCAAGGTCGAGATAACGAGAGTATATATATTACATAAAACGTTTTGAATTTGCCAATAACAAATTAAATTGCACTTAATTAGTTGAATTGGAATTCCTCATAAAACTGACGTGTTTAATTGTTGTATTTGGTGGACCCTGTCTAGCATTGTGATTATCCTTTTAGGTTACTGGTAACTTTGCTTTTCGTTGTCTAGCATCTTGTGTTCTGTCTGTCGAGGCACACAGCGGGCACACACATTAAAACAACATCGATTCAACATTGATTCAACGTCTTGATGTTGAATCAACGTCGATTCGACGTTGTTTCAACGTTGTGTGTACCTGCTGGGTTTGCTCTTCCTCTTGGCGCCATGGGTAGGCTAAATTTTGTGATAGTGGGTCCTCCTTGACACCCTCATTGTCAGACTCAACAAATACAGGATGTGGGACCAAGATTATTCACTGCAAAAGACATGCATTGCATCGCAAAAGGCTTCCCAGTTCTCTACTTGATTTGCTGAAGGAAGCTGTAACTCACTATTCTAGTGTTGTTCTATCCTTACGGGGCCTTGAAGCTATGTCCTGTGGAGTTGTCTCTTGTTTTGCCATGATTGGTGTCTTATCGTTGTGTTTAATGTGTCTTGTCGAGTAGTAAGATTACCACGCTGGGTAAGAGGGAGCTCGTTGGCTTGTAAAATGTATGCGTCTAGGTTTTTTTACACTTCCACTTGGTGCCATTGGTAGGCTATGTATGATTGTGCTTCTGATTCTGCTTGCACACCGTTTGTATTATTTATCATTCTAGGACGTTTCTAGTCCCAACTCCTCCTATAGCGATGAGCAATCTGCACCTACAACGCTTGAATATTTATGAGGGTGGGAGTTCCTGATCTAATTGTATCCACTGGTAAACGTAGAATAAAATATGGAGTTAAGCATACATACATACATACATACATACATACATACATACATACATATATACATACATACATACATACATACATACATATAAATCTTGCTGCGTGTTTTGTCCATATGTTTTTTTAGTCCTTTTGGCAGTGCGATCACCTCCCTTGGGAAAGAGGGAGCTGGTCAGTGTGCTTTTCGTACGTTTGTTTGGTTTGCGCATGATGGTTTGTGTCTCTTTCCTCCTCCCCCCCCCCTCCCCCACCTTGGTGTCAGGGATTGGCTGCGACTTATGATTGTGACACTCCCTGAAATTTTTCTTTTACCTTTATACAAAACACACAAAAGTACATACAACCATCCATCCGTCCTTCTATCGGTAAATACAACTGCCTTCCAACTGGCACGTAAACGGACGAGCGTGGGCTGGTGACGATGGACTAGACGCGATGGCACGTAAACGGACGAGCGCTGGGCCGTTGACGATGGACTAGACGCAATAATCTAACCTGGTTAATAAAAATCAAAACAAACTTCTTTTTATACTATATACATATAAAATATATATTCAATATAAAACATGGACGTGACACTAACTTCCCTGTTTAAATGTTAAAAAAAAGGTAAGAGAAAAGTCCTAAATCCTAACACCTATGTTCTGAAGTCCGAATACCATCACCTCGGCTTCCGTAGCAAGCGAAGTTACAAACGTTGGTGGGTGTTTCAATTTCATTTATTCTGAAGCTATTGTTAAAATGACCGTGGGATATTACATAACATTTAAACAAAATATTATCGGTTGAACAAAAATATAAATGTAAACTCGTAAAATCTATACGACAATAAGCAGTTTCTATAACGGACTACGGACATACATCACGAAAACATACCTATATAATTTTGACCCCTTTAAACCCCACTTTTATATAGTAAAACTGGGGTTTACAGGGGTATACATTATTTTTCATATTTCTGCTCAAAACATAGATTGTGGGTACTCGTTAGAACCGCCTCGTCGAGGCGGTTCTAACGAGTAACCACAATCTATGTTTTGAGCAGAAATATGAAAAATATCAGATTTTTTTATCTGAAAATGTTCCTTTTTTAGAGGTAAAATTTTCAGTATATTTGAATAGGCATGTTTTCGTAATATCTCAAAACAGGGTTTAAGAGGAACCGGTGCTCTTTCGGGGAAAAGGGGAAGGGGGGAGGGGTTGGGCTTGCAGGCAAGAAAATATGTGAAATTTATTTCGCCAACCTTTTGAAAAGGAGTTTTACTGTAATAGAAAAGGATTTACTGTTTTCTTCTAGTGCGCATTCATAACGAAAACACGCCTATATAATTTTGACCCTCTTAAACTCCACTTTTATATAGTAAACATGGGGTTTATAGGGGTATACACTATTTTTCTTATTATGTTAAAAACATAGATTGCGGGTACTTGTTAGAACCGCATCGCCGAGGCGGTTCTAAGGAGTACTCACAATCTATGTTTTAAGCAGAAATATGAAAAAATATCAGAGTTTTTTATCTGAAAATTTTCAGTTGTTTGGAAGCGAAATTTTCTATATACTCGTATTTGAATAGGCGTGTTTTCGTAATGGTAAGTTCATTCGCCTTAACATGTTTTGAGGAAGTTTCTGGTTGTGACATACGAGTAATATCTAATTGTTTTATAGCTCTATCTGGATCTTCCAAATGCTAAGAAGATGATTTATGAGAATACACGATGGAATAGTTAATGTTTAATATCTCTTTATACTGACGACTACTAGACAGGCATGTCAGCCTTGAGAGAAACAGATTGTTTTATATTTGATTGTATAAAAAATGAATGCCAAACGCAAAAGTAGTTTGAATTGTGGAAACGCTGCGCATAAAGTGATTTTGATGGTTGTTTACTATATACTTCGCTCAGCAGAGACCACAACCAGACTGCATAAATGCACACACTGGCCTCGGTTATTTTGGCTTGCAGAATTAAAGTATTCTGTTGTGGTTCATATCATATATCTCAAAGCGCTGAAGTACCTACCTGCATACAGTGGGGCCCTGACCGGCCTGCACATAGGTAAATTCTGACCAATGCTCATGACATATGCGAATATTGTATGTATTTTTGCTTTTGTTTATGGTTTTGTACTGTTATATCAGAAAGAATTTATCAGGCTAGCACAGCAGACCAGATCTGTGCCCTGAATACTTATAGTTCATCTTATGGGCATCTGGCTAAATATTTGGTCTCAACTTATTGTAGATATTCCATTTGGATCGCGTCAAGCAGAAAATTGCCTTCTAGCATTTGCAAAATGTGCATATTAATAACATCCTGCACATGTGCAACGCCTCATCCAGACATTTCCCCTCCATTGAAACATTTTAAAGTATCCAATGTGCGGATAGCGGTCGTCCTGATCAGACTACGCCAATCTGGATCTTCGCTTTCCGCATGTGCCCAAAGACACGTTTTCACATGGCGTGGCCCATTTATGTTTACAGATCATCACGAAAACATTCCTTCAAAAACTTATTCACTTAAGCATAAACAGCTCATCGTGATTATAATATATACATATATACAATGAAGAATGTGAATCGTTGAATGGGTTAACAACTGATAATAATACATATATATTCTGACTATAAATACAGGATATTTACTATAAGTAGTTGCGGTCATGGTACCAAAGCCGTAATCCAAAATCATAAATCCATAAACGAATGACGAATCAGAATGTTCAGACCAACAGACATGGACCCCAGAACAAAGGGTGTAATCAGGCGTCCGCGGATAGTAAGCATTACTTGGTAAGCAAGCTTCGCCCACCATGCCCATGGGCCTGAACGAAGGAAATATCGGTAGAAACTTCAGCAACTCCATTCAGCAAGCAATCGATGCTGAGGCGACATAGTACGACTCCTGTTCGACGTCGCGGCAACACCGTGTCCTTTCCAAACGGGAAAAAAACATCTCAACACTACGAGAATTTCACATTTCTTGCTTATTTCTAAATTCTTCAGAGGGCCAATATTTACGGCTAGTCCAAGTCATGGTCTTACTCTCAAAAGCAAGGCCATTTATTGGCTCTAGTCAACTTATTTACATCACCTGTTCATCTCGCCATCTCTCCGCCTTGTCGAAACGAAACACAAGACCGGAGCGTCTGAGTCATTAACTGGTACCGAAATAAGGTATTTTATGTTATACATAATATCATACAATTATGCGACATCATTGTTGACCACAGAATTACTACCATTCAATGCTTGTATAATGTACCTAGTCGAATTCTTCAAACATGTTATAATATCGTTTTGAAATAACTGCACTAATTTATACATACTTCGACGTCTGTAATAATATTATTTGTTTTTATATTTATCTTCCTTATATCATTATATTGCGGACATATAAGAATAAAATGATATTCGTCGGGATTCGTTGTGTACTTCGTTTAAATTAGAAAATACACATTTTCTATCATTTCTCTCTGTTTGTCCATGTCGACCGGTTTCTATATGTAAATTATGTGACGATAATCTTAATTTTGAAATTGCCTTTCTGTATTTAACATTTACGATCTTTTTTAAATAAGTTGAGATATTTATAACAGCTTTTATTGCTCTGTAAAATTGCAAAGAACTTTACATTGATAGTTTTTCGTTCCATT
Organism: Anodontia alba; assembly: GCA_964016985.1. Taxonomy (NCBI): domain Eukaryota; kingdom Metazoa; phylum Mollusca; class Bivalvia; order Lucinida; family Lucinidae; genus Anodontia; species Anodontia alba. Next base: position 118,875,175 of record OZ024824.1, read on the forward strand.
CTGATGTGCACTGATCTCTTAAACGTAGCTTTAATAAAGGTATAAATGATTTCGTATCTACTGAGTCTGGACATAGCCAAACATCATAAAACCCTGTTCTTTGTAATAAATTTCTAATTTTTGAAATCCAGTTTATTGCATTTTCATTACTCATTAATTCATCTACCAGACTAGATAGCACCGCTTTGACAATACAATTGTCATAATCGGGTTTAACTATTTTCAACCAATATTTTATTATTCTCACACGCCTTTCTATAAAAAGGGGGAATCGACCTGTTTCACCATACAATGCTGCATTGCTTTTGCTCATTTTGACCCTAAGTATCCGCTTTAAATACTTCCTATGGACCCTTTTCGCATCTCTCTGCAGACGAAAACCCCCATACCTCACAGCTGCTAGATAGACTTAACGAATGCCTCAAACAGTTGTAGCAACATTTTAAAACATTTTCAAAGGTACCTGAATTTGTCTTAGGGTAGAAAATAATAGACCCATTGCTCTTACAGCCTTATCTGCTAACATAGTTATTGCCCTTTGAAGGGTTTCCCCACAGCTAACAACATAACCAAGATAGTTAAACTATTTGACTATTTCAAATTCACCATTATATATAGTTATATCATTTGGAATGCGCCCACCTTTTTGAAAAATCATAAGCTTTATTTTTTCAACGTTAACCGTCAGCTGCCATTTGTTACAATACGAGTATATATATATATATATATATATATATATATATATATATATATATATATATATATATATATAGAGTGAGTGTTTTTGTGTTAGTGTTTGTGTTTGGATGTACTTGTGGGTGATTGCTTATTTTTTATATGTACATTTAAAAGCATTCAGAGATCGAAAATAATTACCCGAATATCAGAACTCATTCTTGCATTCCGTTTTCGGTAAAAGCAAGTTTTAGGACTGGGTTTCTCTCTCTCTCTCTCTCTCTCTCTCTCTCTCTCTCTCTCTCTCTCTCTCTCTTTCTCTCTTTTTTTTCATTGTACTGGATGGTGCTACGGCCTTTTTCATTAATAATGAAAAAAAGGAGTGATGGCAATCGGACGTATGGCAAATGTATGGCAAATCTGATCTAGTGTCTTATTTGAACGAACTGTATGTGTGTGCGCGCTTTATTTTGTTTGCATATGTTCATTGTTTGTATATATTTTGTTAGGTGAAAATAAAGTCTTTATTATTATTTATTATTATTATAGTATATTTCAAATTGTACTAACAGATTTTGTAATCCATCTTTTGAGTTAGATATAAGCATGGCGTCGTCAGCGAACATGAGTAAATAGATCGTTATTTGCTCAAGAGTTGTATTACCCATTGTACTACCTTGTAATGATGATTCTATGTCATAAATAAAAAGAGAAAATAAAATCGGTGACAAAATCTCCCCTTGAAATAGCCTAAATTTCGGAGTCGAAAAAGTCTGACAAGCAATGTAGGTGCCTCACACATGATTTCACAGATGAGTACATAGATCTTAGAAGTTTTATTAATTTGCCGTCGACCCCATACTTTATCAGTTTGTACCACAAACCGTATCTGTATACCATGTCAAAAGCGCGTTTTAAATCTATAAAAGCGCAGTACAATTTTTGCTTTTTCTTAAGATATCTGTTGATAAAATTTTGAAGAAAATGTTGTGTCGACTTTACTATTTTCGTCCTGCTTCGAAACCAAACTGCGCACATGTGCCAATTAATAAGACGCTAATTAATTACAGAGGTAAACAACTTTCCGAGACAACTAATTTCATGTGATGCCTCTGTAATTATTCGTGTCTTCTGTAGAACCTTTCTTATGTTATGGTATGATTTCCTTTGGTCAACTGAGAAGGGAAAAAGCCAGAATTTAGTATTTCATTAATATATTTATATAGTAAAACTGGGGTTTACAGGGGTATACATTTGTTTTCTTATTTCTGCTCAAAAAATACATTGTGGTACTCGTTAGAACCGCCTAGTCGAGGCGGCACTAACGAGTACCCACACTCCATGTTTTGGGCAGAAATATGAAAAATATCAGAATTTTTTATGTGAAAGTTTTCATTTTTTTGGTGGTAAAATTTTCAGTATATTTGAAAAGGAGTGTTTTCATAATGTTTAGTTTTAAGAACTGACAGTATGGTATTGTTTGGTGTTGTTAAAATGATTTTCGGTATACATCTGTCGGCATCTTTTCCATAACATCATTTCGTTCTATTTCGTTTTTGTTTAGGGAAACATGTAAATAGTTTGCATTCCTTTTGAGCTAAGGCAGTTTGGGATGACTATAAGCTGAACTTTCTTATGTCCAGCTTTCTGAATTTCAACGGCTGAATGTGCTCAAACAAGCTACATGTTTGCATTCTAGGCGGGGGATAAATAGTTTCGACCAGAAAGTATTAGGTTCTTGTTGATTTTTAGAAAGAAGAATAATTAAGCATGGTTTGTTCTCATATGCACTATCTGGTCTGTAATGCACAATTCCCTTATGCCAGAAAACAGGTTGTGTCTTGACTCATTATCACTAACAAATACGCCAACATGTTTGCTTCATATATACATATAATGATAAGTCTCAGTAAACATTTTCTGTTATTCATGTAAGACTTTAACAGCCCAGTAGTTTTCCTACTGACCGATCCAAGGCGCTTCCTGTGTTACAGCTTCTCTTTGTTCGTGCATCGGTGATTTCACGGCGGCGTTTAATTGAACGGCGGCGGTTCGGTCCTCAGACTCAATGACGGCCCCTTTATAAAACTTTAACCAGTGGGTTTGGGCTTGACGATATGTCTTTGGCTTGGCCCGCCGTGGTTCAACTATTGTTTTTCATTTACTCTAGCATACAGTAGAATTAGCCATGAGTGCTCGTCTTTGTTTATTATAGTGATTAATTCGATTTTTATGTTTTCGCTTTGATGCATTGACTGATACATTGACTGAGTTGGGAGCCTTTATGCGAACCAAATTTTTATGTATTTCTATATTAGGAGTAGCACCGGGACCCAGGGTGAAGTTGGCTAGCTGTAAAAGTGCAGTAAAAGTGTTTTAACCCCCCCCCCCCCAACTCACTCCCCCGGCGGTTTACTCTACTAGCCGTTCTAATGCGGTGGTCCCTGTGTTAATCTTTGTTGTTTTGTGGTTTATTCTACGAGGCGATTTGTTTTATGTCTTTCCTTGTGTCATTTGTTCTTGTGTTTTTCGGTCCTTTTAGCATTGCGATTACCTCGCTTGGGGAAGAGAGAGGTAATCTTAGTGCTTTTCGTACGTTCGTACGTTTGTTCGGTTTGTGCTTGTTTGGATTTGTCGGTTTCCTCTTCCTCTTAGTGTCTGGGAAGGGCTGCGGTTTGTGATTGTGACACTCCCTGGCTTTTCTCTTTCCTGTTTTCATATATGCCGCTTTTATTGTCATTATTTGTCCATCATCCCTGATTCTTTTGGTGCCTGCGAAAAGCTACGTTTCGTGATTATGATCTTCTTAAATGACTGACCATTTTGCTTACTATGTTCTTTCTGTTTGTTTTGTTTTAATCTTTGGAGCTGCATTGTGTCATATGCAAAAAAAGTCCAAACTGCTTATTTTGTGTCGACTTTACTATTAGGTAGCTATTATAGAAAGTGCTACACTTGCGTAACAAAAACTGAAAGAGGTTATTGTTTTCAAGAGTTCTGGAGGCTTGAACAAGGTATATCGGAACCAGAATTTTACGGTGACTTAGTGTACAGATTTAGAAAAATTGTAGGTAAATCTAACTTTTCGGAGCAATTCAGAAAACTTATTGACCGTTATAAAAGAATTGGCCATAGCCTGGATATTATGCGGCAGACTGCATGCCTAGTTATTAACCCAATCATTGTTGCTGGCTATGCTTCACTCTTTATTTGCACGACGGTGGTTCGGGCCTCAGACCCAATGAAGGCCTCTTCGTAAAACTTTAACCAGTGGGTTAGGGCTTGACGATATGTCTTTGGCTTGGCCCGCCGTGGTTCAACTATTGGTTTTCATTTACTCTGGTATACAGTAGAATTAGCCATGAGTACTCGTCTTTGTTTATTATAGTGATTAATTTGATTTTTGTGTTTTCGCTTTGATGCATTGACTGAGTTAGGAGCCTTTATGTGAACCGAATTTTTATGTGTTTCTGTATTAAGAGTAGCATCAGGACCAAGGGTGAAGTTAGCTAACTGTAAAAGTGCTTTAACCCCCCCACCCCCCGCCCCACCCAGTGGATATTATGCGGTAGACAACATGCCTAGTTGTCAACCTAATCATTGTTGATGGCTATGCTTCACTCTTTAATTGCACGACGGCGGTTCGGGCCTCAGACCCAATGACGGCCTCTTCGTAAAACTTTAACCAGTGGGTTGGAGCTTGACGATATGTCTTTGGCTTGGCCCGCCGTGGTTCAACTATTGGTTTTCATTTACTCTGGCATACAGTAGAATTAGCCATGAGTACTCGTCTTTGATTATTATAGTGATTAATTTGATTTTTGTGTTTTCGCTTTGATGCATTGACTGAGTTGGGAGCCTTTATGCGAACCGAATTTTTATGTGTTTCTGTATTAAGAGTAGCATCAGGACCAAGGGTGAAGTTAGCTAGCTGTAAAAGTGCTTTAAACCCCCCTCCCCCCCCCCCCCCCCCGTGTGGTTTACTCTACTGACCGTTCTAAGGCGGTGGTCCTGGTGTTAGTCTTACTCTTTGTTGCTTTGTGGTTTATTCTACGATGTGATTTGTTGTATGTCTTTCCATGTGTCATTTTGTTCTTGTGTTTTTTAGTCCTTATAGTATTGCGATTACCTCGCTTGGGGAAGAGAGAGCTAATCTTTGTGCTTTTCGTACGTTCGTTCGATTTGTGCTTGTTTGGATTTGTCGGTTTCCTCTTCCTCTTGGGGTCTAGGAAGGGCTGCGGTTTGTGATTGTGGCACTCCCTGGACTTTTCACTTACCTTTTTTTCGAAATATTTTTCGTGTATTTTATTTTCAGACATCATGTGTTTTTATTTATATTAATTTCTATATTTTTTTGTCCAACGACACCTTAACAAATGTACACTAAATGCCGTTTTCGCATTCGACGTTTGATATATCTACTGACATATAGCAAAGGGCGAATTCTTCAATATGCAACCTTAACTGCATGTGACCTTTATTGTATATTCGCAGCAATTCTAGTTTCCTCATCATAAAAACTATAAGTGAAAATACCGTGGAAATGCCACAATCAAAATAAGATCAACGAGAACAAAACGTCTTCGTGCATGTGTGACATACACGATTCAGATCATCATGTGTATCTGTACAGTTTCACCATGAACGCTGCGACATATAACAGTTCTGCCAATCTGTTTATACATATACACCCATGAAATGTTGACTCTGGGTATCAAGAATTGATTCTGGGAAAGGTGTGTGATACTTACACGAAATATAGTGAGGTAGGTTTTCCATTGCTCTGTATCCAACGTGGTTTCATCACAAATGAATAAGCAAAAGAAAATTTTAATTGCTATAATTCTTAAGCAAATGTACGGTTATCATAAATTGCGTAAAATATTTTCTTCTTTTCATCGCCGTTATTCTGAATTATTGTCCAAATATAATGTTGGCTTGAAAACACCTGTAAGAAGGTCTGCCCGAACCTGAATTTGATGGCGACATAGTCCATAAATTCAGACAGATTATTGGCAAAACCGAATAATCGGTTTTGCCAACAATCTGTCTGAATTTATTGACTAAGTTGCCATCGAAACAAATAAAAGAGACTGGCACTCACTACATAAAGATACAGTCGAATCTCGTTATCTCGAAGTCCACTGGACTCTCTGAAACACTTCGAGATATTCGTACTCGACATATCAGATTTGCGGAACTGAAGAAAAACAATAAATCGAACAACCACAATAAACAAAATGAATATGTAAATTGACTCCTGAAGTTGGACATATATTCAAAATATTGTGGAAAAGAGGAGAAATTGTTGTAAACTGCATACATATATAGTCGTTAACCAAATTATGGTTGATAGCTGCTTCCTTCATTAATTGCAGGACGGTGGTTCGGTACACAGACTAAATGACGGCTCCCTCTTAAGTCTGTTTTAGATGACTTGCACCTGACCATCAACGTCTATGTTCTTTTTTTTTTCTTTTTCTTTTTTTGGCGTTCTGACTTCATTACTGCTTATGAAGAGTCTCAATAAAACCGAAACTTCCGTTTTCTATCTGTAATGTGTTCTATATTTTCAAAGGCAACCTTTCAGATTTCTTAATTCAGACCGCCATTGAGCCCTTTTCTTTGTTTCATCACAGTACTTACGATTATATGTGTTGCACTGGAATGTTTACAGATGAGGTAGAGGACCCGTATACAGACCGAACATATGTTTGTCATTTTGCGCTGCATCAGAATTGAGAGTGAGGCTTTTCAAGAATAAAAATGGTATAAGCCACATGTGTTTCTTCTGCTGACCATTCCAAGGCGCTACCTCTATTGCAGTTATTCTTCGTGCATCAACGGTTTTATAAATAGCGTTTGTTTTGTCATTGTTTGTTCCTCGTCTCTGATTCATTTCGTGACTTGGGAGGGCTGCGCTTCGTGTTCAGTGTTTTCATATGACACTCTCTGGTTAGCCAAGGATCAAAAGCGTCATCAGGAGGACAGCAGACTGATCTTACTCTTCGATTAGTTATTGTAATATGGAGCAGAAACGTTTCGGAAATATGTAACACTTTCACTGCCACAGGCAATAATAATAGGCTTTGCAAACAGTGTAGATCCAGATGAGACGGCTCGTCACATCAGGATCTACGCTGTTTGACATTCAATTTTTCAACTTTACTTATGAATTGCTTTCTAATCGATAGTTTGTTTAAAAAACAAACAAACAAACAAAAACAAAGCAGACGACAAACAGCGTCTGAAATTTGTCGCTGAAAGAGTTAATGGCATTTGCTAAAACATTTTTAGGCTCCAGGTACGGGTGGTGTACTGTATAGAACAACATTAATGCTCCGTAGCAACAGCTTTACACAGTAACACGCCTTAACAAAATACCGAACAAAGATATCTCTGCTGAAATAAAGTTAATGAAAAAGAGTTATCTTAACACATTGCTACTCATCACATTAGTAGTTTCTGTTAAGTTTTAAGAATGTAGCGGACAGTTGTGAAGTAGCAGCAGTTTAAACCTAAAAGCACCTATCATAACTTTTGTAGATGACACTTTTTTTTTTTACATTTTCAAAGAAAATGCGTCTTGACATTTCATTTGAATCGTTTGCGCCAAGCAGACGATTCACATAAAAGTCATCATGAAAACATACCTATATAATTTTGACCCCCTTAAACCCCACTTTTATATAGTAAAACTGGGGTTTACAGGGGTATACATTATTTTTGTTGTTTCTGCTCAAAAAATAGACTGTGGGTAATCGTTAGAACCGCCTCAACGAGGCGGTTCTAACGAGTACCCACAATCTATGTTTTGAGCAGAAATATGAAAAATATCAGAATTCTTTATCTGAAAAATTGCCATTTTTTGGTGATAAAATTCTCAGTTTATTTGAATAGGCGTGTTTTCCTAATGTCAAGACTTATTTTCTCTGAAAAAAAAAGTAAAAATAACAATACGAGCGTAATCAAAAAGAACGTCGTCTGTTACAAATTTTCCTTGGCACTTTAAGGGTTATCCACGAGCTCGACTTGAAGGACAAAAGTGCCAAGGGCAAATACCTATGTGATAAAAACTATGAAATGCGACGCACTGCTTCTCGTCATGCTGATCAGTTTTTGAAGTCTTTGAAAATGTAATGAGATTGGACTAACGAGTCTGGGTCAGATAACCACGTAATAGCAAAACACTGAAGCAGTTCTGTACCCCACAAACGTGGATGGATGAATTAGACTGAATGAACTCCCCTACACTATATATTGGAAGATTCTTTTTTCTGATTTTAGGTATGTCATGCGATTTAGATATCTTAAATAAAAATGGTCGAACTATTTACAAACAGTGGAGACTCTGATCAGACGCCGCGTTCTGCGGCGTCTGATCTGGGTCTACACTGTTTGCCAGTTATCCTTTTAGGGATCTCCGGCCTTCAATGAGTTAACGATGCCTCGAGTGTCCACCTCGTAAACGTCATTCGCGTTTCACTGAGGAAGCGATATATATTTATAAGTTGGAGCTGCATCTGATATAATGACGTGGTTTTGATCGAGTAGAACTAGTTTAACCCCGTCCTCTACTCCCCACGACGGTAGTTTATCTGCACACCATACCAAGGAGGTTGCCTTTTTCTTTGTATGTTGGCTATTGTAACCGTGTTTTATGTCTAATCATTGTCTAAACTCTGTTTGTTCTTCATCGCTTCTTCTATAGGTGCCTCTGGAATACTGTGCTTCGTGATTGTATCCTGTCTTGTGTTACTTTGCTATTTCTTGATTACCCTCGTACCTTAGCGATTTCAAATTTTCCTACGAATTTGACACCATGTCATATTAGTATTTCGTACACGAATACGCAGCATTTAAATACATCTACTTTGAATAGTGAAGTATTAGAACACTTTACGTGTTACTAGCAAGTCCATCTATCCCAGTTTAAGTGAGATTATATTGTATGTAGGATTTTTTTTTATCATTCATAGACTATAAAAATGACCCTCTTCTGTCAATGCGGATGTGTATGTGTAGAAGATGTAGTCACAATATTTAGGGCGGACTGCGTCCGCCCTAAATATTGTGACTTCATCTGCTTCTTTCTGATTGTTTCGAAATTTCTTCCAATGATGTGAAGATGAACATGACTTTTAAAGGTGGCTTGTGTGACTGCGTAACGACCCTTTTGGACTTAGAATTTCTACTCTCGGAGCTTGCGTCAGTAATATAACTTATATTTTGTAGAGGTTTGGTTTGAAATTTTGCGGATTTTCTTCATACGTCATAAAGATGGGCATAGGATTATAGGTTCATTTAAATTTCGCTGAACTAATATCGCCAGAGAAGCGCCCTTTAAACCTATAAATATCTTTATCCTTAAATTTCAGCTATGTCTACAATTTTCGTTCACATATTTCACTGTGTGAATCCGTTTGATAATCTGAATATTTTGTGCTTGTGATCTGAAGATGTGTGTGTCGTTGTGAATTTTTGCTGCTTTGACAGTTTATCTTTATTTTTGATTCCCCTTTAACATTAATGTAGGCCGTGTAACTGGGATGTCGTTTTACTAGAGCTACATAGCATTTGACATTTACCTCGATTCATTTGAAATTACATGTATATAAATAGATAGATAGATAGATATTCTTTATTTCTTCCCAATTTTAAAGCATGAGAATTATGACAACGTTGGGATATATACATATGCTTGAGACGTCTGATGACATTTTATTTGAAATTTAGCGTTTAATTTTTTTTTCAGCAATTTATACAGGAAGTGGTTAGTGTGTATTATGCATAGAATTGTATAATAACTGCCACAGACTGAGAATGTTTGTCACAAATGATGCCATGCATTATAATGCATTGCACATTAAACCTGACGACTTGTGCGAATAAATGCATTAATGTAATCCAGCCGGAAACAAAGTAACTGATGTTTATAATTAAGTAAGCCGTTACGTGAGAAAACGTACCTTTTGACATATGCGCTCAAAGAAGACTCAAATCACATTGCGCATCCGTGCACTCTGCTCAGTCTTCGTTGTCCGCATAAAGAAACTTTACATCCTTGGCCATCCAAAGTGCGCCAAGTGAAGATTCTGATCAGACTGCGCGAATGCGCAGGCTGATCTGAATTATCGTAGAACGCACATGTGCACATGTATGTCCAAAGGTACGTTTTCACGCATTGCGGCTCATTCTGGAAGGATCCTCTGTTGCAGTTCTTCTTTGTTTCTTCGTCGGTGTGGTTTCATATGTGTCTCTTTATGTTTCGGTGCCTCGGGAAGGCTGTGCTTCGATATTGTGACATTTCCTGGATATCTTCACTTATACAGTCAACCTTCTATATACCGACACTCGATACAATGACAAACTTCGTCATAATGACAGTCTGAGTGTCACGAAACCTTCGTTCAAGAGGTGACAGTTAATGAGAAATTATGCAAGAATATTGCATTAAAACTTCAAGCAACAAGTAACGAGGGTTTACTGTACTTTTTAGTTCATAGCTTACAGGCGGATATAATTAGAAAACAAGTCAACAAAATCTGTATCTTTGGTTTATTTCGTAACCGATTTCACAGAAATCTTTTCGCCTGACAAGTGTGCTTCAGTCTAGAAATGCCCTATGTATAAATGAATGTTCTAGAGATAAGAACGATATTGGAATATATGTATGGGGGTGTCTCCGAATCAGATGCGAATACAATTTACTCAACATCTCGAAACAGAAATAGAAATCATTCGATATGTTCTACTTCATCGATAACATTTACGTAGAATGCATGACAGGAAATAGAAATTAATCCTAATCAATAAAACGATTGCATCCACTCATATAAAAATTTAGCCGTCACACGAAAAAAGGATCTTATGTTTTTCCGGTTGGTGGTTCTTCAAATGCGCATGCGCAGACACCTATTTGAACTACAGATATGCGTTTTTGTCTGAAGCTTCCACAAGGTCTCTACTACATGTCTGCGAACAGCAAAGGCTCTGGCGATACTGCACTTATGCGCAAGCTCACTTGAGCCTTTGCTGGTCGACTATTTGATAAGTTCCCTTTACTCATGTGCTGGCTTAATTACAAATTTTGTATTCCTGACAACGTAAATAAAATATTAATTTGCCTTCATTTTTGCAATACAATGATACAGAAAGCATTTCCGAATAAACCAAAGCACAATGTTACATCGTATTTACCCTAAGTATTCGGACAGACGGACTGGCGAGAAAACAAAGCAAGCCTTTCACACATTCAGGCAGCTGATCGGAGTTTATACTGTTTACCACTCATCCAACAATTTTGGATACATACACGGGGTAATTAAATGGACTTTTTGAAATTATTTCATCATTATTATCTGCAAGCACATTTTTTGTTGAAATTTTAGATCAAGTGTGGGAAGGCGCTTAGCTGTGTGAGTATTTAGGGTAAATGCGGTACTCCTAGCTAAAGATCCCAGATAGCATTCTACATAAATCAATAGCGGGCCGTTATCGGCCCGTCAGCTACCCTGACGGGCCGATAACGGCCCGCTATAGATTTTGTGTGTGTATTTAGGGTAAAAACGGTACTCCTAGCTACAGATCCCAGCTAGCATTCTACATAAATCAATAGCGGGCCGTTATCGGCCCGTCAGCTACCCTGACGGGCCGATAACGGCCCGCTATGGATTTATGTAGAATGCTTACTGGGATGCGTCCTACTTATTGTCTAGCGATGTGTTCAAAACTGGTAGATGAGTGGCAAACATTGCGCTGTCTGAACAAATGTTTATGCTTAATACGGTAACCTTTCGAAATAAATTCGTTTTGTTGCCGAGGCCGGATATTCCAATGACTTTGAATCACTGACTCTTGCGAGTCCTTGTTGCAAACAACTGTCAAATAGACGTCTAGCGTCAAAGAGTCGTACGGTTAAATATGACGTCATACTTAGAGCAACTACGGTGTAGTATGAAGGACCGATGTAATTGTCATTGAAAACGTCAAATTGTGGATATCCTTTTCATGCTGCCGAAGCATACGGATATGATTTTCAGGCAGACAATAATTTATCTTTTAAGAAAGTTGAGTTTTGTTTTATTTTTTCCAAGTTTATTGCATACTTTCACAACAGTAATTCCAAAATGATGGACGTGAACTGTGAATTAAAGTCAGGAGATACACCGCAAAGGGAGATCTATCTAAGTTGAAACTTTTTGTAAAGGATGACCAATGTAGCGGAAAAGAATGGTCATCCGGATGAATGAGTCTCTTTTCAAAGAGGCATTTCTAAGGGAACGATTTTTCTTGTAGGGGTATTGGGCGCCATATATTACCTTTAAGAGTGACATCACGAAAACATACCTATATAATTTTGACCCCCTTAAACCCCACTACTATATAGTAAAACTGGGGTTTACCGGGGTATACATTATTTTTCTTATTTCTGCTCAAAAACATATATTGTGGGTACTCGTTAGAACCGCCTCGCTGAGGCGGTTCTAACGAGTACCCACAATCTATGTTTTGAGCAGAAACATGAAAAAATATGACTTTATTTGAAAATTTTCATTTTTTGGTGGTAAAATTTTCAGTATATTTGAATAGGCTTGTTTTCGTAATATCTCCCTGATAGGTGAATTCATTTTCCTTTACACTTAGGTAGACGTCACATTGACTTTTTTACTAATTTTCCAGAAAATATGGGCTGACATTTAATACAAATGGATTATTTAGTAGACATAGACATGAAATTTCAACACCAATTTTCTGAAAAAAAAAAAGTAATTAAAACATATCACTAATTTGTCGTCAGTTGAATTAGCTCAGAAAGTACACAAGGTTATATATACACTGATGTTGGTAGAGATGAAGAGAATTCACAACCAGGGTTGCAAATGGTCACTGAATTACGTGATCAACCTAGCTTGGCTCGGCATCGACAATGGGTCTTCCAGAGGTTGCACATGCAGTTCAACCCTTCACAGCAATTGCTAAACTTAAATCGACCATTCGGAAGACACACCATTCCCCATCTCATGCAGTTCGCTCTGAAAATATACAAGTATAACGCTTAGCGTGCTTGGTAAATTTTTCAGCAGACGACATTTTAAAATACTTTTCTTATTTTTCCCAAAAATATAGGATTTGAAATTTCATGCAAACTGTCTTCTTTTTTGCATGAAATGTAAAATCCTATTTTCATTACGAAAACACGCCTATTTAAATATATAGAAAATTTCACCTCCAAAAACTGAAATTTTTCAGATAAAAACTCTAATATTTTTTCATATTTCTGCTCAAAACATAGATTGTGGGTACTCGTTAGAACTGCCTCGGCGAGGCGGTTCTAACGAGTACCCACAATCTATGTTTATGAGCAAAATAAGAAAAATAATGTATACTCCTGTAAACCCCAGTTTTACTATAAAAAAGAGGGGTTTAAGGGGGTCAGTATTATATAGGCATGTTTTCGTGATGCATAGAAAATTAAGAAAGAGTCTCATCAGTCTGTCGTCTGCTGAATTTGCCCATAGCACTGAAGAGATAATGCATGCACATTTCAACATATACAAAGAGGATATGTTTCTGGTGAAAGAATGTGCACAATACTGGTTAGAGCTTAGAGGTCTAAGCCTGCCCAGTAAAAGTGTGGTTAGGTAAACTGACCGCGCTCGACATGACCCCATTGGGCTGACTGGGCCGTAAAACCTCAACACAAATAAACAAAACAAAGAGGATGGTTGCCGGCCTCGGTGGCTCAGCTGGATGAGCCTCCGAATGGTGATCAGGAGGTTGCGGGTTCGACCCCCGCCAGGTCTGCTACATCATTATGAAAACATACCTATTCAAATATACTGAAAATTTTACCACCAAAAAAATTAAAATTTTCAGATGAAAAATTCTGATTTTTTTTTTCATATTTCTGCTCAAAACATAGATTGTGGGTACTCGTTAGAACCGCCTCGGCGAGGCGGTTCTAACGAGTACCCACAATCTATGTTTTTGAACAGAAATAAGAAAATAATGTATACCCTTGTAAACCCCAGTTTTACTATATAAAGCTGGGGTTTAAAGGGGTCAAAATTATAAAGGCATGTTTTCGTGATGTTCTTTCCTGGAGGTTGATCATGAAGTTTTCCAACGGTCATTCTCTCCTCCCTTCCGCTGATTCAAGAATGGCAGTTGTCCATTTCTAGCCAAATGATGTGCAAAATACTGGTTAACCGCTTAGAGGATTAATCCTGCCCAGTAAAAATATGTTTAGGTAAACTTATCGCGCTTGCAACGACCCCATTGGGTTGACTGGGCAGTAATAACTCAACATAAACAAACAAAGAGAATATTTATAATGATTTAGGAGCCTATCTTTCGGAATCATCTAAACCCTTTATTCTCTATTTTTGTGTCCTTATCTTTAATGCTAATCACAACTGCAACAGACGATACTCATTTTGCAGAGAATATAGGGTTTGACAATCTATGTAAAACGTCTGCCTAGCAGAAGATTCACATGAAAGGCTATGCTTTATTCAATTTCTCTGAAAAATAATAAAACTACAAGGAATTCTGTCTGCCACCATTTTACATAGAGCTTTAAAGGTTAAAAACTGTTTTGTTTTATTGAAAGGTATAGACTAATTTTGTTTTCACAAGTATGCACTTGTGAGCCAGACAGTTACAGACTGATTTTGTTTTCACAAGTATGCACTTTTGAGCCACGACATATATTGGAAACTTTGTGGTGCTACAAAGCGTGAGAAAATATACACATTACGAAAACAAGCCTATTCAAATATACTGGAAAATTTACCAGCAAAATATGAAAATTTTCAGATAAAAATTCTAATATTTTTCTTATGTCTGCTCAAAAACATAAATTGTGGGTACTCGTTAGAACCGCCTCGCCGAGGCGATTCTAACGAGTACCCACAATCTATGTTTGTTTCGAGCAGAAATATGAAAAATAATGTATACCCCTGTAAACCCCAGTTTTACTATATAAAAGTGGGGTTTAAGGGGGTCAACATTATATAGGCATGTTTTCGTGATGGACAATCCTCTTTATACCGACACTCTATAAACGACAAAATTCGTTATAATGACATTTGACTGTCACGAAAACTTTGCTTAACAGGTAACAATTAGTCACAAATTATGCAAGTCTATTGTATTTAATACTTTAAGGAAACATATGATTTGGATATTTGTTAGAATTGCCTCAGTGAGGCGATTCTAACAAATATCCAGAACATATGTTCTATGAGGAAACAAAAACAAAACAAGACCCTTCTTACATATCAATCTGCTCATTAAGTATTCTGTGCAACAGCAAATTCATTTTAATAGCGTCTTAGGGAACGAATGCTGTCGTTTCAACGAGGGTTGACTGCACCTTATGGCGTGTGTGTGCATCGAAGACAGATCATCCTGTACATCCATGCCATCCGGTCGGAGGCATTGCTTGGCGTTCTGTGGATAGCTTCTTCAGACGGATAGCAAAGATGGGATCAGACCACGAGAATGAACAATGCAGAATGTACATTTACTTATGTTTAAGAATTTTCAGGCGTTACAATTACAGCTGAAATAAAATACTCCTCCAAATCATTTACAAAATTGAGAATAAGAATGGGGGAAGACACTCCCCTTGACGAACCCCTAGTAAACATGTGAAGTCGTCACTCGGTTGAAATTAATCCTTTGCTCTTGACTTTATATGTTGATACATAGCTCCGTTTATGTTAATAATTTTGCCCCTTATTCCATAGTTTAATAATTTATACCACATATTGTCCCTAACAACACGATAAAGATTTTTACTAGTAAAGTCGATAAAAGCGACAAATAATTTCTAATTTTCGTTCAAAATATAACTCCGTGCAATATGAATATGTTATCAAAAGTACTCATGTTCTTCCGAAACCCTGCCCGTGTTTCTACAAAATATATTCTTCTGCCCTCTCGGTTAACCTATTATTTAAATACACAGATGCATGTATATAGCTTTAGAAAACGAGTGTCTTGGCGCTAATTTGAACCTAGACGGTTAAGAAATGGGCGTAGACAATCTTAGAGTTTGCCATTGCTCCTACAGAACTCTTTGAAAGGTCATGGACTGATCCAGTGCTATTTTCAATGGACTGCTCAAGTACTTAAACACTAACCACGTACGGACAGATTCAGCAGACAACGAATTGATAAGATTTTTCTTATTTTCCCAGAAAATATGATTCAATTAAGGAGACAACTTGCATGAAATGTCAAATTCTACTTTCTCGGAAAAAAAGAAAAGATTTCTGAATGTCGTCTGATGATTTTTACCTAGCATGCCTAAACGTCGTAAATACAAAAAAAAAAAAAAAAAAAAAAAGTGTTAAACGCGTGTAATGTTGTACTCTTATTGCATTCGAATAGCGAAGGTCAAGATCAATCTATCCATCACGAAAACGAAAACATGCCGATATAATTTTGACCCCCTTAAACCCCACTTTTATATAGTAAAACTGGGGTTTACAGGGGTATACGTTATTTTTCTAATTTTTACTCAAAAACATAGATTGTGTGTAACGAGTACCCACAATCTATGTTTTGAGCAGAAATATGAAAAAATATCGGAGTTTCTATCCAAAAATTTCCAGTTTTGGAGGTGAAATTTTCTATATCTTTGAATAGACGTGTTTTCGTAATGGCAGCCGTATAGTCTCATCTGGATCTTCTCTGGATTGTTCTAGATCACTTATATCTTCTTTCCAATTGTATTTATAAGGGGGCAAAGTTCCTCGTCAGATTGAATGATCAAGTGTTGATATAACGAGAGAATATCTTGTTGCTTATTTATTGCCAAACATAAAAGAAAGACATTACATGCCTATTCAAATATACTGAAAATTTCACCACCAAAAAATGAAAAAAAAATCAGAAAAAAAAAATGATATTTTTCATACTTTTGCTCAAATCATGGATTGTGGGTACCCGTTAGAACCGCCTCGACGAGGTGGTTCTAACGAGTACCAGCAATATATGTTTTTGAGCAAAAACAAGAAAAATAATGTATACCTCCCTGTAAACCCCAGTTATACTACATAAAAATGGGGTTTAAGGGGGTCAAAATTATATAGGTATGTTTTCGTGATGAGAGAAGAAATACGATATTTAGTCTTTATATTCTCACACCTTACCATACTTGCCCCAATATTTTATCAAGGCCATTTTACTATTTCTGATGTATCTAAAATTGCTAGATAAGTGGCATTCAGTTACGACCCTAATCAGACTCCGCGTTCTGCTCTGGGTCCACACTATTTGCTGAGACTTCGGTTAAGAACAACTAGTACCAATTAGCGGACGCAGCACGTTTGAACAAATATTACGTTTCAGCGAATACGTTTCAGAATGTCCTATAAAGTGTTGTATGAAAAGCAATTGCAATAACGCCCATTTAGCCGGGGTTTTAGCAATTGGCGTATGAAAAAAAATGCAATAAAATAATTTTCAAGTCACAATTGATATAACAATTATAAAGTAAAATAAATAAATGAATAAGTAAATAAATAAATAAATAAAACATTACGCGGTGCCCATATGACATTTTACTCTAGCTGAACTCAAGATCAAATCGGGGGTGCCACAGAGTGCAATTTTAGGACAAATTATTTTTGATTTTCATAAATGACTTGCCCCTTCATTTAGATTTCTGTGATGCTGACATCTTCGCAGATGATACAATTATTCATATTAATGGAAAAACAAAGTTTGAAATTCAACCAAAACTGCAACATGATTGTGAAAAATAAAAAACCTGGGCGAATCAACATAAAATGGAACTTCACTATAATAAAACAACTTGCATGACCATTGGAACAAGACACAAAACTCGGGAAGCAGCTGACTTAAATATCAAAATTGGAAATAATAAGATAGAACAAGTCGATAAACAAAAACTTTTAGGTGTTTTTATCGATGAAAACTTGCTGTGGACCGCACATATCGACTACCTTTGTGCAAATATTTCTTCAAAAGTTTCACTCTTAAAACAGTTGTCGTCATACGTACCTCATGAAGTTCAAAAATTATTTTACCAGGGTTATGTTCTTACACTGATTGACTATGGTTCCAATACTTGGGGTGCGACCTCGAAAAATAATATTGAACACATCTCTAAACTACAGAAACGCGCTGCTCGTATTATTTTACATGCTGATTACAACACACCTTCTTCAGACATGTTCAAAGAATTGGGATGGTCAACTATCAAAAATCGCCACGACTACAACAAGGCTGTGTTATATTTTAAAGCCTTAAATAATATGACACCTGATTACATAGCTGCTTTACTGACCCCATGACCGTACCTTGCGATCGACAAACGATGGTTCCTTGTTAGTGCCAAGATCTAGAACGTCTATCTTTGACAGATCATTTTTCAGTTTCTGCACCAAAGCTGTGGAACTCGATTCCAAGCGATATAAGGGCATCATCGTCCCTTGTAGCTTTCAAACAGTCAGTGAAAAGTCAGTTTCTAAAGTGAATTGTGGTAATGATTAGTTTACGATTCATTTTATTGTTGATTAGTATATTCTTATCTTACAATCGATATGTTTTTTTTTAAAAGTCCACATTTTGCCAAATAGGTACCATATAGCTCTGATATCTTAGTCTTAGTAATGGTAACGTTGCTGTGTTTTAATCACCGTTTTAACAGTTTTATATAGCATTTAATAATGTTTTATGCGCTCAGTTTAAAAGCAGTCTGTTTTTGCCCTGGAAGCCAGGGTCGTTTTAACAATTATAGCCCACGTTTTTAAGTCGTTAAGTTTAACCTCACCATGCTTAAGACTTCTTTTCGGAAAAAGGACCATGTGAATGTGGTGCATTCAGTTGCCTAGGTGGTGGAAACACTGTGTCTGTACACCACCGGGTCGACGGGCAGTGCTTCTCGCACATGAGTTTTCCTCATCGCCACACTCACTCTTACTCGCGGTCAGAATGTGCGTGTGGTGTCTGTCATTGTCTGTCTGAGAGGTGTTGTAATGTATGTTTTATTATACTTGTTTTCTTTGGCTTATTTGTTCATATGTATGTATGTTATAGAGGGCCGCAAGGTAGACTAGCTGTTGCAGCTAAATACGCCACCCTTTGAAAATATTGTATAAATAATTAAATAAATAATAAAAAAAAAAAAAAAAAAAAAAAAAAAAAAAAAAATAAATAAATAAAGACAGTCAATGTATCCACTAACCCACTCGGTCCGCTGTTACAGTTTATTATGTATATGGCGCTATCGCCGAACGCTTCACGGTTAAAATCGAAAATGCACAAGATGCTATTTTCAGCGCCCAGCCTTTGACACGAAAGTAACTATTCATCGATCTATACTCTTTGATATGCTCAAAGTCCGTCGTCTTGCGTGTCTCGGCTCATTTCATTTCACATGTGCATAATCCTAACATCATTATTTCGCCCCAGGAGACGTCTCTGTCCATTAAGTTCTCAATGATTTACTATACCCATAGCCCTAGATAAAGCACGTTTTTCAACCAAAAATGGTTTATATTTTTCTTATTTCTCCACCAAAACATGTTGTGGTACTCATTAGAAGTGCATGGCCGAGGCGCTCCCAATGAGTACCCACAACATATGTTTTGATGGAGAAAAAAAGTAACACAGTCTCCTGATACCGCCTCTTATACGGAACTACGTCTATCCATGTAAAGACACTGTTCTTACATAAGGTATAACTCATTTACAAAGGAGTTTTCTAGGAAAATCAAATCTATATACATGTAGTCAGAAAACCTTGCAAAACAGTCATCGTACTTTGATCTATGGAGCTATACAGCTGAATGTTTGTGTGTAGGATGAATAGATATTGCTTTATATCAAAACACTGTAAAACAATTAAAATGAATTGCATTTTAGCATAATGCACTTTAGCAAAATAAATGCTTTTTGCAGAATACCATTTTTCAATTTATTCAGAGTGAAAGTAGATATACATGACTACCCACGCTCATATAGGCCACACAAAGCAAAACATGTGTTTGGGCATATGCGGACAGCGAAGGCTCAGATCAGACTGCGCATCCGGGCCTTACCTGTCCGCTAATCATTGTACACTATAGAATTTGTCAATGGAGAGCAAATACCTGGATGGGATTGCGTATGCATACAATGAATCTGAATCTGCTCGTTCAGACCTGTCCAGGCTTTCTTCCTATATCAAAATAAATCATATATCTTTCCGATGATAGGGTTAGCAAAATTTGAGTACTAGAGTCTGTACAATAATGTTACATTTTCATTACGAAAACACACCCATTCAAATATATAGAAAATTTCACCTCCAAAAACTGAAAATTTTCAGAGAAAAAAACTGATATTTTTCATATTTCTGCTCAAAAGATAAATTGTGGGTACTCGTTAGAATCGCCTCGGCTATGTTTTTTTTTTAGCAAAAATAAGAAAATAATGTATACCCTTGTCAACCCCAGTTTTACTATATCATAGTTGGGGCTGAAGGGGCTCAAAATTATATAGGCATGTTTTCGTGATGCAAATGCAGTTTCAGGATGAAAGAAAAGAAGCGTATGCTCCCTTGGATTAACCCATTTATGCCGAGTGGACTCTTCTACCTGAACTCTTTAGACCAGTCCATTTACAGTTAAAGAGGTGTCTAGTCAGTTTGTATCATTACCATGTTTTATTGAAATGCCTGTAGTTAATACAAACACTGTAGACCTGATCAGATCTGGGTCTACACTGTTTGCCAATGTCCCATTTATAGGACGCTAGGCACAAACGGAATAAAGAATTACCGTCTGTCACACAATTAGAGCCTCGGGTAGGGGCGGGGTGGGGCGGCGTCGGTGGGGATGACTATGCCATTACTTGCTGGGTATCTCAATACATTGTATTTTCATTTTTGCTGGTTTTTAGTACATGTTTTCATATATTACTCATATATCAAGTGATTAACAAAACAAAGCAGTAAGGTCCTGATCAGGTTTATGCATATGTCCTAGCTGCTCTGGGTTATCTCTGTACGAGTTCGTCCTAAAGGCAACGATCATGGTGTAATTTAATTCTGGGTTGAACGGAAAGGACAAAAATATGGATCTATATCAATTAAAGCTTCTTAGTACGTTCACTCTATGTGCGTGAAATCATATAATCTTTAATTTTACATACGACTAAAACTGCACCTAGCGGATATCAGCCTAATGAGGTCAACCATTTCTCCAGAGAACGAAAGCATACATAAACTGATTTGAAGAATGATGTACAGTTGTATTAAACTGAGTGCAGTCATTCATACGTGTTTAGCATGTGGGCGTGTTTTATACAGACAAAAATGGGATTTTACACTTAATCTCCATTCGTTAATTTCGCATATTTTGTTCAAGACACTTTTTATTCATTAAAATTCCCTGACAGTTTTCTTGCGAAAATGTCAAAGGAGGGTAGGGAGGTACCAATTTATTAATATGTCCATAGTCTTGCTTGTTTTTTATTGATGTATTTATTCTAAGCGGTCCGTGTTTTATTTATTTTATATCCTTGTTCAATTTTAGAGGAATAAAATGCATTTCCGTGGGAGACAATTCTGTCATTATTGTTTTGTCTCCCTTCTGCTTTAGAAGAAACATTTGCCCCTTTTCAAAATGGTCTTGATGTGCTGAAAAACAGGAAGTCAAAAAAGATTGTCCCCTTTTTACAAAAAACAACAACAAAAAACAAAAAAAGGATGGAAAAATTATCGAGTGTCTCCCGCCCCCTTAAAATAAGACCTACTTGTACAAATCATGCAGATACACATAGCATATGCTTCATTAGCACAAATGAATGCAATTTTGCCATATCTGGTCTTTCTGTTTTGTAGTGATATTTATGGCTTCTGTGAAGTTGGCTAGCTGTAAAAGTGCTTTAAACCCCCAGGTGGTTTACTCTACTGACCGTTCTAAGACGGTGGTCCCGGTGTTAGTCTTATTCTTTGTAGCTTTGTGGTTTATTCTACGAGGCTATTTGTTTTATGTCTTACCTTGTGTCATTTTGTTCTTGTGTTTTTCCGTCCTTTTAGCATTGCGATTACATCGCTTCGTGAAGAGAGAGCTAATCTTAGTGCTTTTCGTACGTTTGTTCGATTTGTGCTTGTTTGGATTTGTCGGTTTTCTCTTCCTCTTGGTGTCTGGGAAGAGCTGCGGTTTGAGATTGTGGCACTCCCTGGACTTTTCTCTAACCCTTTTTTTTTTCTAAAACACATTTCAATCACTTACATACACAGAAGAAACACTTTTCTTGGACTCAGTGGATGTCCTTTCTGTTTGTTGTTTTCAGTCTGTTTCTTTCTGTCACTTGGATCAAACAAGCACAGAAGAGTACACAAAAAGAATTCAAAGAGCAGGAACAATACACACACTCGAAATCTCTCTAACGCATTGGACAAGCTAATGGGTTAGTCACGAAAATGTATAAGTCGAGATTACTTCCTGGTCATATGACGGTATACCTACTTATCGATATATACTAGCAAATATACCAATAGAGATCCTAAACAGTATATACGTATGGTGTTCTGTGTCATCACGAAAACATGCCTATATAATTTTGACCCCCTTCAACCCCACTTTAATATAGTAAAACTGGGATTTACAGGGGTATACATTATTTTTCTTATTTCTGCTCAAAAACATAGATTGTGGGTACTTGTTAGAACCGCCTCGTCGAGGCGGTTCTAACGGGTACCCACAATCTATGTTTTGAGCAGAAATATGAAAAATATCAGAATTTTTTATCGGAAAATTTCCCCTTTTTGGTTGTAAAGTTTTCAGTATATTTGAATAGGCATGTTTTCGTAATGTCAATTCTGAAATGGCACGAAGGCTTATTGTTTTAGTTACCCCGCCATGGATTGAATGGCTATTTGCTATAAGGGATTTCCGATTATTTATCAAACAGAAAGCAAAAGCTTTCGTAAGTTCGTCAATGTCTTCACTGAAATCTCTGTTTGCAGGATTTCCTACAGATTTTGTTCTTGGTCCACTCCTTTTTCGTACAGAAGTCAATGATACAGCTGAACGACTCTCCAACATTACAAGATTGTTTGCCTGTGACATGTCTCCGTTTTATTGATAAATATTTAAGACATTGAAGGCAATTTAGATCAGACTCTTGCTATTATAAGCAAAACAGTTGCTAGTTTCATTTAATCCCATGAAAACAGAAACAATTTTATTTATTTATAGCCATATTGTTCAAAATCCCCGTCTAATCTTTGATAATGTTCTATTAAATCCGTACGCCCGTGGATGTAGACACTGTTAATGCTGCCATTGCCTCGGAAGCACTTTATAGAATGTCATGGACAGGTCTAAGACTGTTTCCATGGACTACCCAACGTTGTTAGAACAAAGTATTAGCTTTCATACAAAACTTTGTGTGCTTAGCGTAGAACCAGGGGCCCAATGATCCTAAACTGCTTACCTGAGTGCTGAGTGTTTTTTTAAATGAATTTGAAGTTCATTACAGAAGACTGTCCGATGGACCGTTAATATGCTTATTGGAAGCCAGGCTCATGTCATGGAGCTTTATGCCCCTTTTTAGGATCATGAACCCAGGGGTCTGTACCATGAGTTTATTTGCTGATTATGTTAAACTCTGTGCTAAGGTCGAAGGTCAAGGAGTGATCTTGACCTTTGATAATATTCATGTAGCTTCATTTACTCATTTACAAAATTAATGTTCACAGGCAACAACAGTTTCAAAAGAAAAAAAAAAAAAAAAAAAAAAAAAAGCATATGCGACCAAATTCGACCTTGATGTAATTTGGGTCAAGGTCAAGCCAGTCATCATTTGAATAAAGAACGATGGGCCCCGAGACCCCAATACTACATACCAATTTTCAAGGCAATCAGTCCATTGATTCCGGAGAAGGTTTTTTTAAAATGATTTTACCATATACTGGCATGGCAGCCATATTTTCCAAATGACCAAACTCATATTTATTAAATTTCATTTCTTTGTTCCTAAAAGCTTTCCTATGAAATTTAGTTACAAATGGCCAACTGGTTTCTGAGAAAAACAAGTTTTAATATTCATATCTGAATGACCTTGGGCCAAGGTCAAGGAATGACCTTGACCTTGAACACTCATGTAGTTTCATTTACTTATTTAGCTACCTGCATCTATAAATTTTCAGATCACAGGCTGGAATAGTTTCTGAAAAATACACAGTTTTGACCTTTTCCCATACAAAAGCCTATGGGACCAAAGTTGACCTTAGCCTAAATAGGTCAAGGCCATCCGGGGTCAGCATTTGAATAAACTATAATTAGCTTGAAACCCCAATGCTACTTACCAAGTTTCACGATGATCAACCCACTGGTTTCGGAGAAGAAGATTTTTAAAGGGTTTTGACATTATAGTGGCATGGCGGCCATATTGGTCATGTGACCAAACTCATATTAATTAATTTTCATTTTCTTATTAAAAAAAAAATCGTACGAAATTTAATTACAAATGGCCCAATAGTTTCTAAGAAAAACACGATTTAATTTTCATATCTGAATGACATTGGGCCAAGGTCAATATGTGACTTTGACCTTGAATTCTCATGTAGTTTTGTTTACTCCTTTAGCTCACTGCATCTACCAATTTTTAGATCACAGGCTGCAAAAGTTTCTGAAAAATACAGTTTTGACTTTTGCCCATACAAAAGTCTATACGAACAAATTTGACCTTGGCCTTAAATAGGTAGAGGCCATCCAAGTGTCATCACTTGAACAAACTAAAATTGGCTCGAATCCTCAAAGTTACATACCAAGCTTCATGACAATCGGCCTACTAGTTCGGAAGAGGAAGAAGAATTTTAAATGGTTTTACCTTATATTGGCATGGCGGCCATCTTGGTTATGTGACCTGGACCCTGCGATTAAACTTTCGTTCCCCCTACCCATGGATGCGCCACGTGAAATTTGACTTCAATCAGCACAGTGGTTTCAGAAGATAAGCTGTTTGAAAATGTTAACAGACGACAGACGACGACAACAGAGGCTAGTCATACTATAAGCTCACCAGTGACTCTTCGGCTCAGATGGGCTAACACGCTATTTGTGAAAGCTTAAACCTTTGAAAGTATTATATCGTCAATAACCCATAACAAAAACACAAGGCATTATAAAAAGTATATTTGTTAAGCATGTATATTTTTTATACGAGACGCCGGTTAGAATAGTTCTGTTTTTTCTTGGACACTTCACGAACAAGATGGCCAAGATGGCCCTGTATCGCTCACTTGATTACCAAACAAGTTTCGAGTCAGTTGGCCTTTCGGTTCAAGAGAAGAAGTGCAATATAGATTCCAAAAATGGCGGCCATCAGGGCCATCTTGGCTTTCCAATTGGACCAATTTTAGCTATTTTTGATCTCCGTCATCCTGATACTTCCTGCCAAACTTCGAGTCGATTGGGATTTGAGTTAAGGAGAAGAAATTCAGAATAGATTTCCAAGATGGCGGCCTGGGCGACCATCTTGGATTTCCAGTCGAAACGGTTTTAGGTGTTTTTATTTTAATTTACAAGTCACCTCAACACTTCCTACCAAGTTTCAATTGGCCTTTCCGTTTAGCAGGAGAACTGAAAAAAAAAAAAAAATCAAGATTGTCGCCATGGCGCCGGCGCCATCTTGGATTTCAGTTCGGAACGGTTTTAGCTTTTTTTGATCTACAAGTTTCCTACCAATTCCTACTAAGTTTTGAGTCATTTGGCCTTTCGGTTCAGGAGAAGAAGCGAAAAATAGATTTTCAAGTCGATCTGCAAGTCTCCCATATACTTCCTACCAAGTTTCGAGTTAATTTGCCCTTCAGTTTTTGAGAAGAAGCGAAATATAGATTTTTAGATGACCGCCATGGCGGCCATATTTGATTTTGGATTGGAACGATTTTAGCTATTTTTGATCTGCAAGTCACCCGAATACTTCCTACCAAGTTTAGAGTCGATTGGCTTCTAGGATCAGGAGAAGAAGCGCAAAATAGATTTTCAAGATGGCGGCCATCAGGGCCGTCTTGGATTTCCGATCAGAGCGATTTTAGCAGTTTTGGTATATGAATGTCCTCGATACTTCTTACTAAGTTTTGAGTCAATCAGAAGAAAAAGCGAAAAATAGGTTTCAAGATGGCCCTCGTGACGGCCATCTTGGTTTGATTTTAACCATTTTTAATTTAGAAGTTGTCATGATACTTCTTGTCAAGTTTTCAGTCAACTGGCCTTTCAGTTCAGGAGAAGAAACACAAAATAAATTTTCAAGATGGCCGCCATGGCAGCCACCTGGGATTTTCGATCGGAATGAGTTTACTGTTTTTGATATACAAATTAGCGCGATACTTCCTACCAAGTTTCGAGTCAATTGGCCTTTCGGAAGTGGAGAAGCAGCAGTAAAATATATTTTCAAGATGGTCGCCATAGCGGCAATTTTGGATTCCCGATTTGAGAGAGTTTATATATTTTTCATATATATTGTCCCGATACTTTCTACCAAATTAAGAGTCAATAACCCTTTCTATTCAAGAGAAGAAGCCAAAAAATAGATTTTCAACATAGCCCTCGTGTTGTCTATCTCGTGTTTTCGATCGGAATGATTTTAGCCTGTTTTGACTTACAAGTTATCATGATGCTTCTTATTAAGTTTGACTAAGTCAACTGGCCTTTCACTTCAGGAGGAGAAGCGCAAAATAGATTTTCAACATAGCCTTGATGGCGGCCATCTTGGGTTTTCGACCGGAATGATTTTAGTTATTTTTGATATACTAAAGAGTAAAAGAAAAATCCAGGGGAGTGTCACAATCACAAGCTGCAGCCCTTGCGAGACACCAAGAGGAAGAGGAAACCGACAAAACCAAACAAGCGCAAATCCAACAAACGTACGATAGCACGAAGATCAGCTCTCTCTTCCCCAAGCGAGGTAATCACTATGCTAAAAGGACTGAAAAACACAAGAACAAAACACAAATAACACAAGGCAAGACTTCAAACAAATCGCCTCGTAGAATAAATCACAAAGCAACAAAGAGTAAGACTAACACCGGGACCACCACCTTAGAACGGTCAGTAGAATAAACCACCTAGGGTTTAAAGCACTTTTACAGCCGGCAAACTTCACCCAGTGTCCCTTAAAAGAAGTATTGGGGTGATTTGTCACAAGTTGTCCCGATATTTCCATTGTTTACAGACAACTGGCCTTTCGGATCAGGAGAAAAAGCCCAAAATACATTTTCAAGATGGCCACCGTGGCGGACATCTTGGATTTCTGATCGGAAAGATTTTAGCTATTTTTCATCTATAAGTTGCCAAATTTTGAGTCAGTTGGCCTTTCGGTTCAGGAGAAGAAGTACAAAATAGATTTGCAAGATGGCCTCCATGGCGGTTATTTGTGATTTCCGATTGGGAGGAAATTAGCTATTTTTGATCTACAACTTGCCCCGATACTTGCTACCAAGTTTTGAGTCAACCGGCCTTGCAGTTCAGGAGATGAAGTGCAAAATAGGTTTTCAATATGGCCGCCATGGCGGCCATCTTGTATTGCCAATCGGAACGATTTTAGCTGGTTTTGATCTACAAATCATCCCGATACTTCTTTAAGGCAATTTGTCGACACCACAACGCACGACGCACGACGGACGACGGATATTGAGCAATCACAATAGCTCACCTTGAGCACTTCGTGAGCTACAAATGACCAGCAGATACAGTACGAAGGACGAAAGATAGTAAGCAGACTTACAAGTTTAGTTTCTTGAAGAAATCGGATGGTTGTCATTCACAGATAGGCAACAATTTCAAACTTGTGTATTGATATATAACATGAAAAAATGAGTGAGGCGCAACTAGTGTAGGCCGCTAAGTAGAAACTAAGACCATCATGTGCAAACCTTGTAAAGACTCTAAGGCGGTGGTCCCGGTGTTGGTCTTACTCTTTGTTGCTTTGTGGTTTATTCTACGATCGAGGCGATTTGTTTTATGTATTGCATTGTGATAGGTTTTCGTTTGTTCAGTCCTTTTAGCATTGCGATTACCTCGCTTGGGGAAGAGTGAGCCAGTCTTGGTGCTTTTCGTACGTTTGTTCGATTTGCGCTTGTTTGGTTATGTCTGTTTCCTCTTCCTCTTGGTGTCTTGGAAGGGCTGCGGTTTGTGATTGTGGCACTCCCTGGACTTTTCTCTTACTCTTTTTTTATTGATCCAAATACATTTTCGACATAAAAATGTAATTGTTCTTTCAGATAAAAGATGTTGCAAATTCTTCTTTTTAGAAGTGACGTCATGCTGACGTCATAAACTATGATACCGTCATTTACGTTCAAAATACGGGGGTGAAAATTGATGTCTGAATTTGATCGGCGACTTATTTAACCCTACCTTGCCTATCCTGAACAGAACATATTTGCATCAAAATGTGCAGACATTGGCTTATTGCTTCTACTACTATGCAAATAAGCTCATTTGCATATGCATGAACATGTCTTAATGCTTAATTTTAGGAGAAAAAAATCATTCAACATTTGACACTAAGCTGTTGTAAACTTGTTTGTTTTCTGTTATCTTATATTTTGAGTAACTCTGGGCCCAGTTGTTCGAAACTAACGATGTGGTTAGTTAACGATTCGTTAAAATTTACATCGAATGATACGCGAATATGCTGAAATTTTTTGCTGAAAAAATGTGAGTAGCTTTGCAATGCAAAAGCTACTCACATTTTTCAGCAAAAAATATCAGAATATTGTATATTGAATCCGCTAAAACAATTAACGAAATGACCCTTAACGAGCTCGTTAAGCTAACGATGCTTTGAACAACTGGGCCCAGATTTTTAATTTTTTACAACTGTCGTTCTTGATATTGAGGATGCAAGGCTTTTTCGAAGGAAAATGGTTTTAGGTAGCATTTAATGGGGTACGTATATGTCTTGCTTAGGTCTAAATACAGAACTGTGTATACGTTGTCTGTTTTCAGTGATAATTCTTGGTAATTAGGCTTTCTATTTGCCTGAAATAATGAAGCTTATAATTGAGACAAGAATCGTAAATCGATTAAAAATGGGATAAAAAAATGTTATTTGTATTTATCTAGGTCAACAGATGTGAAAACCTCAGGGATTCGTCTTTAGGAAGATACGTTGACCCTCACCTAGGTCCTTTATATGATACCTCTTTCTTACCCTGTGGTTTTAGCCAGGATAACTATTACACTAATAAGCATAGTTACGAGCGTATTTGAGGAGAAAAAGAGGCTTGGCGGACCAGATATATCAAATACGACTGGAAATTTGTATTAAGTCACACTATTTTGAAATAAGGAAGACAAAGTGAATCCTTTCTGACCCCTGAATAAGCTTTATGTTCTCTAACTAACTCCATTATGGTTAAGCTAGAATATCAACCGAACCTATAGGCACATCCAGTATAAAATAACAGCCGAGACTCAATAAAGAAAAATGAAAAAATATAAGAAATGTATATATATTATTCTACGAAAGCTTGACATGAGAAAGACACAATAACCCCGTATGGGTCCAAATAAGGAAATACAATCCGTCTTCGAGATGTATTTCTAAGTAATAAGCATTATTACCTGAAGAAAAATAGGAAGGAAAATTACTCAGTGTATCAATTGCATACACAAAATGCATACCATATTCTGTAAATCAAACATTTATATCATAAACAGGCCCGAACTAAATCTGGCATTATCTTTTTTATACTTCACATGGACACAATTTACAATATTAACAAAATATTCAATTTTAACAAGCCATGCACACTGGACCTACAATTCGCCTTACACTAAACATTTTCTATAATATTGCATGTGCGCCCAGCGAAGACTCTGTATTACCCTTCAGAAGCCCTCTTAACAACCCCATGCTGGAATCTCATAATCGCCGCTTTATGGCACGCCTTTTATCTGGTTTGCATAGCTCCCTAAATACGTGCAATAAAATCATTAGGGAGTTGTACCACTTTGGTCTCATTTTAGCTATGCCTTTAACAGCAAACTCAAAGCGACCGTTCCAACGATTCGTCAGCATATGACAGATAAATGTATGTTTATCATTCTAGAAGAAGGAACACTTATAACAATTCCAATAACGATTTATTACTCAATATATTGATGCGGCTTCAAAACTGAGGATATCGAGTGTATCTTTATCTCCCCGACGAAGGCAAAGTAGATATAGTAATGGTCTCTGTCCGTCCGTGCATCCGTCCGTGCGTCCTTGTGTCCGTTAGTCACACTTTTGCTTTGCAATTATTAATGTTTGGAATCAAACTTAATCTTGTTAACCCGTACCACCATGATGCTGACAGTTTACAGGAACTGCAATAACTGCTTTGCATACATGTACATAGAGACTTGCCACACTTTGTTCTCAACTGGGATTTGCCTTTGTACATTTCACCTTATGCTTTCTTGTCACTTCATGTTACTTTTTATCTTCGGGGGCGGTTGATTGGAGTGTGGGTGGGGTGGGGATTCGGGGAGGGGCCGGGGGGGGGGGCGGGGTGGGGGCAGGTGGCCATGTCGATATGTCTTCAGTAATTTTAAATGCAACAAGTGTACACAAAACGCATTCAACAATTTAAAGCGAGAAGAAAATTTAATGCACGAAATTTACAACTTCTTTTACATGTTTCCGATGAGCTCTGCTGTAGCTGGCGAAGAATTGTATTCTTATGTCCAGAGAATAAAGAAACTAACCGCTTAAATGAACAGTCTTTCAAAGGGAGATAATTTGAGACCGTAGAAATTCAAAGTATTAAAGTTTGACGCCGTTTGATTGGGATTTCGGATGAGATACACTTGACTTACAGGGCCCAGTTGTTCAAAGCTAACGACGTCGTTAGTTAACGATTCGTTAAAATTTACATCGAGTGATACGCAAATATGCTGAAATTTTTTGCTGAAAAAATGTGAGTAGCTAAAAGCTACTCACATTTTTTCAGCAAAAAATATCAGAATATTGTATATTGAATCCGCTAAAACAGTTGACGAAATGACCCTTAACGAGCTCGTTAAGCTAACGACGCTTTGAACAACTGGGCCCAGATGTTTGTGCAGGACATTTATTAAAAATGCAAAAAAGTCCATTTGTCTTATATGAATCGACGTATGAATGGAAATACTGTTTCTAATTACTATTTTATAACTCTGTGATTTATGATTACTACGCAGATGATTCACAAGACATGCGAAGTCTTTAATTCTTTTTAAAAAAAAAAAAAAAAAAAAAAAGAATGTCGCCTAAATTTTGCTTGACGCTCTAAGATTAACACATCAACGTAAACTACGTACTTCATTTCTATATATTTGAAAATAGTGACGCAAGTGTGGTGATTAAGTTAATTGAAATATATTTCGGCAATCCCAAACGCTGATAGAAATACCAAAAGACCTTAAATAGGTTTAAAAACGATCAAACCTCTGGACTGTGGGTAAAAATAACTTTTGTGAACCATTTAAGAAGGTAATTACTAAGCATATAAAGACTGGCTATAAATTCTAAAGCGGTGCTTCTGAAACAGTTTCTCTTTCCATTTTGGCCCTGTCAAGCAAAGTATGTGCCTTCAAACATGCGCAAAATGCGCAAATTCAGATCATCCTGCGCATGCACAAAGTATCATCCAGGCCCTTGCTCTCTATACATACATTCTGAAGTAGTGAATGACTGTGTTAGCTGACAGTGAAGGCTCTGACCAGACTGCGCAGATGCGCAGGCTTATCCGGGGCTCCGCTATCTGCATATGCCCGAAGACATGTTCTTGCTGGTGCGGCCCATTTATCTTTATGATTCCGCGTTTTTTTCTCTTGTATTTATTATCCGCGCGCTTTTCGAAGAAAAAGCGGGGATATTGTGATACCCTCGTCCGTCTGTACGTCCGTCCGTCTGTAATGTCATACCATTGCTTCTAGACCAGACCTAGAATCTCGAAACATACATAGGCCCTATGGATGAGGACTGGAGGAACACATTTGGAATTTTGATGTAATCCGTGGAGGCAGAGCCAGGAAGAGGTGGCCCCGAAGGGTCAAAAATACATTTTGTACAAACCTAGTCATGGTGCATATCAAGTCAAAGGTAATAAAGAGTAAAATACAGTGATGCACAAAGTTTGCCCCGGAGCATGCCTGGGGGTCAAGAGAGGTAAAAAGTAGGATTTGGGTCATTTTCCTTTTGATTGCCACACAACTCCTTCCAGGCTTTTTGAGCTTGAATCTTACTACTGTCACAGGTGATAGCCCTATGGATGAGGACTAGAGGAACGCATTTGAAATTTTGATGTGCGCTGAGACATGCGATGGCGTTGATGAGGGGATATGCGATGGCGCGCTATCGACCTGCTCTAGTAATATTTATCCTAAAAGCACCAAACGAAATTGGTAGCAAGCGACTTTCTATTTTGTTTCTCTATCAGAGATAACACGTCTTGACATTTTATGTGACCGATTTTGCAGACGATTCACATAAAATACCAAGACTTATTTTCTTTGTAAAAAACATTACAATGTCATCTGCTGCAGTTTTGATTGTCAATAAAAGGGTTGATGCACTAATGCTTTTGTTGTATTGAACATTCTCGTATAACATAGATACGACACGGCAAACTACACTTGTCTGATCTGGCTTATAAGAATCGTTCATGGGTCTTCGGTTCGGTACTGCCTGGCATCATGAGTCTTTGTTGAGTGATACCAGACAGTGTTCCCGAGGGACAGATTTTTCTATACGCATAGGACATCTGTGATAGAGACTTTTTAATGCATACCTTAACATAGCTGGCGTTTGTTGATCTTTAATGTTGCTTTTAAACACAACCTCCCTTCAATACACAATGAAGTTGACATCCACCACCGTTAGAGAAGACGTCATTTATCACGCCGCGATGACGTCAGCTTACGAACTGAGTTACATGACGTCCTTTACAACCAACGCACTGATATATTACACGTGAAAGTGTATTTTTTTTTTAGGTGCGGTTCCCAAGCCGCCACCAGATTTAGCATACCTCATTTCGATAATCCGTTTTCCTGTTACTATCAACCAAATAAATACCTAACAAATAGTTCCCTTCTAACCTGATAGCGCTATATTCTGCATGCAAACATACTAGACTTAGACAATCTCGTGCTTATTAAAAGCGAATAAATAAACAAAACCAAATAAAACTTCAAACTTTTGAAGAAATAAAATTTGAATGATATTAAGTATAATATCGGCGGACAATTTTGAATACTCCAGTAAAACGCAACAAACCTGCAGCGTTGGGTAAAATATGCTACCCGAGCAGCGGTACTATACACCGAAAAGTACCTTTTCCACTGAAAGAAAGCTACCAGGTACTGTTATTGTTTTTTTTTTCTTTTTTAATTTCTATCTCCATCAAAAAAACTCGGATTTCTTTATCTGATTTAAAAGAAATGAAGCTCCAGTTGTGTTCAACGGATTCTTCCATCGTTCATGTAGTTTAATGTTTAAAAAGTCCTGGAGTGTTAATAGAGAAACTTTCGTAATTGCTTTGGTTAGAGAAAATCGCTTGTGCCATGGCAAATTGTGATCAAACATAGAGTTTGGCGTTCTTCAATGCTTAGCATGCTGGGTAAAAATCAGCAGGTGACATTTTGAATTATTTCTTTTATTTTCCACAGAAAATAGCCTTTGCCATGATATGCGAATTGTCTCCACAATTTGCATAAAATGTCTGAGTCTATTTTCTTGGAACAACAACTAAATTATTATCAAGTTGTCGTCTGCTGAATATGTCCACAGGGTGTTAAATGTAATAAGTGGTTAAAATAAAATTATTCAAGTTATTGCAAGATTATTGTATTTATCCTAAATATTCAGACACCTCAATTCCCTACCGTACTTGTCCCAACATTTTAACAAATTTTTGTTACTGTCTGTTGATGTAGTAACAAACTGCTGGCATAATGGCAAAATATGTGGACCTGACCAGACACCGCGTTCTGATCCAGGTCTTCATTGTTTCCTCGCACTAGCATGTCTAAAAATCACTCTCGGAGTCGAAAAATGGCAAAGTTCAGATACCAATCCCCTACAATCAAGAACAATGACATATTTGATTATTCTGTAATGCGACCTGGCCTAAATTCAGTCATGGTTTCATAAAGTTTAAAGAAATTACTTTAATCATTGGTTTAAAATACCAATCCGATTAAGGTGTGCCGATGCCTAATTTTTCGCTGGTTGCATTATATCAATAGAGTGAGAGCAATGTTTCACCTTACTGTGATTTTGCATACCGTACTTATCAGAAAATTTCCATTAACAAGTTCCATACTTATCAAAAACAATCATTGGTTTAAATAATATTTATTGTCATATTCTACAAACATACATGAAATTTACAACATTAATAGTACCAGGATGTGACTGTAACCATGAAGCGTTGAAGCGTATTATGTCGTTTCCTGATTAATATCAAAGCACTGAGAGTGCTGATGGTGGCGGTTTCCTTAATTTCTATAAGCCTCTAGAATACATATCATCTGTACTTTCATTTTGTTCAATATTTCTTATTATGTAACTATAGCAATTCCATTTTCGCTACACCACGTGTGTATTCTGCACAATTCAGAGTAACTAGTTTCAGTAGCATGAATATTTGATCCACATCACTGTGGTTCTGAACCCCTTTTAACCACATTTTTATTTAATTTCCCTGTACTGTGTACAGTAACAATATTTATAATCAGATAACACACTTTTTTTTGTTTTTATTTTTCAAGTATGAAATACTTACATGTTTCTTATTTCTTAAAGGACTGAAAGGATTGTAAGTTGTGGGTATTCATTACAACTACCCTATCAATAACCTTCAAATAAGTACCAACAACATATATTTTGTGTAGAAATTATAATTAAAAAGATAATCTGGATAATCATCCAGAGTGCTTAAATGTAGATAGTTCTGGCCTTATACCATTTACCGTCTGTTATTCCATCCATTTGAGGAGTCACTATGTCCATTCTATTTTCGGAGGCATCATACGCCCTTGGCAAGTAATAAGATGTAGCACATATACGGACTACTGTGCAGTTCTGTGCTCCAGACCTGTGTAAATTGTAAGTGGAGTTAGCTGGAAACCAAAAAATTTCAAAGGGACATAATGCTGCTACTATTTGTTGGACTGTAATTTTGAAATAATATGTGCTGCTCCACATCATGACCAAACTACAAATCAAGTTTCAGCTTGATTGGATGTAAACTATATATATGAGGTGTTAGCCGAGAACAAAAGATTAACAGAATTTTAAAGGGGCATAACTCTGCTAATATTTGGTGTACTGTAACCTCCTAATAATATGCGCTGCTCCACATCACGGTCTAACAACAAGTTGCTTTTCAGCATGATTGGATGTAAACTATAGAAGGAGTTAGCCAGAAACGCAAAGTTTATGGAAATTTTTAATGGGGCATAATTCTGGTAATATTTGATGTTCTGTAACCTCAAAATAATATGTGCTGCTCCACATTATGTTCTTATTATAAATCGAGTTTAAACTCAGTGTAAATATTTACAAAGTTTCAGTTTGATCGGGTGTAAACTATAGGAGTTAGCCAGAAACGAAAAGATAACAGAATTTTCAAAGGGGCATAGCTCTGCTAATATATGGTGGACTGTAACCTCAAAATAATATGCCCTGCTCCACTTCATGGTGTAACTATAAATCAAGTTTCAGCTTGATCCAATGTAAACTGTAGTAGGAATAAGCCAGAAACAAAAAATTTACAGAAATTTTCAAAGGGGCATAACTACCAATATTTGGTGGACTGTAACCTTGAAATAATTTGCACTGCTCCACATCATGTTCTTACTATGAATCAAGTTTAAGCGCGATCAATGTAAACTGTCGGAGGAGTTAGTGGGGGAAGAGAAAAATTTACTGAAAATTTCAAAGGAACATAACTCTGCTGATATTTGGTGGACTGTAACCTTGAATAAATATGAGCTGCTCGATATCATGGTCTAACTATAAATCAAGTTTCAGCTTGATCCGATGTAAACTGTAGGAGGAGTTGGCCAGAAACAAAAAGTTTGCGGAAATATTCCAAGGGACGTAACTCTGTTAATATTTGATGGAGTGTTGCCTCAAAATAACATGCGCTGCATCACATCATGGTCTACCTATAAATCAAATATCAGCTTGATCGAATGTAAACTGTAGGAGAAGCTAGCAAGAAACAAAATAAATTACCGAAATTTTCAAAGGGTCATTATTCTGCTAATATTTGATGGACTGTAACCTCGAACAAATATGCACTGTTCCACATCATGGTCTAACTATAAATCAAGTTTCAGCTTGATCCGATGTAAACTGTAGGAGGATTTAGTCAGAAACGAAAAGTTTACTGAAATTTTCAAAGGCACATATCTCTGCTAATATTAGGTGGACTGTAACCTTGAAATAATATGCACTGTTCCACATCATGGTCTAAGTATAAATCAAGTTTCAGCTTGATTGGATGTAAACTGTAGGAGGAGTTAGCTGGACACAAAAAGCTTACAGGAATTTTCAAAGGGCATAACCCTGTTAGTATTTGGTGGACTGTAACCCCGAAACATTATGTGCTGCTCCACATCATGGTCTGTTTATAAACCAAGATTCAGTCTGATGGAATGTAAACTGTAGGAGGAGTTAGCTGGAAACAAAAAAGTTTATGGCTTCAGACCCCGTAACCTAATACGCCCTGTTTGAAAAACGGGTATAATAAAAACAGTAGTGAGCTTAAAGATGTTCAGATGCATCCCCTAATTTCAGAATATTTCAAATTACAGTAAAGATATTGGTAAAATGAAAATTATGTTGAAAGCCCCATTTGGAAATTCCTAAATGTTCAAAGGTTACATGCATTCAAAGTCTTAGTAACTGGTATTGCTATTTATACTTTGTAAAAAAGCTATCCCACAATACACTATCCTATGATGTCATTGATTCGTTTAGATTTTAAATCCTCATCATTTTATTCCAGACTGCTAATTTTGATTAAAAAGAAAGGAAGTACATGTATTCTATTACTATTGATATTAAGACTTAAAATTTCAAGCTAGAATTTTCTTTAAATTATGAAAACTAATATAATTAAATTCCAAAAGCATTTTTTTTTAAATATGAAAAATGCAAGATACAGGTTACTATGTTGGAAAAAATTTACCAAGAACAAATTTATTTTTGATATATATCCAAAGATCATTACAAAATACATATAAAACTTCAGTAAAATAACTTTAGACAATGTAATTTAAATTTTAGTTTGACATAAATTTGATTTCTCAAAATTAACTTGTATCAAACTAAATATGAAGATGTATAAGCACTGCACACTAACATATAAATAGGGAAGAGACCTTTTCTCTGTATACATTCTTTGAATATTTTCAAATTAAATTTTTTTAAAACATTTTTTAAAAAAAATCATAAGAACCACTGTTGTAAGTGCATGTATTTGGAATATTTTCAAATTAAAGTTTTTAAAACATTTTTTTTTTAATTTTTCACAAGAACCAATGATGTAGAAAGAATTTGGAATATTTCAGTAAGGTTTTCACCATTGGACTCTCTAGTCACATGTCTTTCTTTTTAGCGTATATACAACCAAAAGTGAAATAAGAGGAAGCGTCTGCTTTAATCTATGAAAAACATTTGTGGTTAAAATGCGGTTACACAAAATCCAAAATCAAGCTTTGAAATCAACTGGGATTTTTGTTTGTCTCAGCTCTCTGCACTCTTCATATATAAACAAGAGGACCATGGTGGTCATTAACACTCACCTGTGCCTAAAAGGTCACTCAATGTCTACAATATTCATTAATCTGGAGGATATAACTCCAAAATATCCATGTCCTCAACTTCTGCAAGTTTAAGGAAGATCCAATTTTAACTGATGAAGCTATGCAGTTTCTATTACCAAATACTGTCAGGGGAGATAACAAAAAAAAAACAACAACACAGCATCCAGAGTCCTTACATGCAACACACCTTTTTAACCTCATGTACAATTCTACCAAGTATCATCAATGTGTCTTCCATGGCGCTTAAGTTATGACAATCACATGGTTTCCACTGACAAATACTGTCAGGGGAGTGAACTAAAAAACTGCAGTATTCTTAGTTACAGTTTTTGTATACGACTAACCGTCTTACCTCCTGTTCATTCCTATCAAGTACTATCAATATGTTTCAAAGGGTGTTGGACTTACAAGGTCTCTATTACCAAATACTGACAGGGGAGATATCTAAAAAATTGCAGTACCTAGAGTTGTAGATCTTGTACAAGACGCGTCTTCTCAACGTCTTGTACATCTAGAGTTGTGATTCTTTTGTGTGATATGCTTTCTCAACCTTATATACAATCCTACCAAGTATCATCAATATATCTGAAAAGATGTTGGAGTTACCAAGATCACAAAGTTTCTATTAGGGGAGATAATTCTAAATCACAGCACCTTGAGTTGTAGTTTATGCAACACATCTTCTCAACCTCATGTACAATCCTACTGAGTTCAATCAATATATCTGAAAGGGTGTTGGAGTTATCAAATCCACAAGGTTTCTTTTTTTAAATACTGTCAGGGCAGATGACTAAATAACTGTGGGACCTAGAGTTGTAGTTCTTGTATGTGCCACACCTCCTCAATTCTTTCAAAAGATAAGTTCTGGGAACTCAATGAAAGCATGCTACCAAGATGTTTCTAGAAGTCCTAGTTAGTACCCACAACATATGTTTACTAGGGGAAATAAGAAAATATGTACCTAAGCACTCCTTTAATCTGGAGCTCTGAAATGTAGACATTTCTAGTCTGATTCTCTTGATATTAATACATTTTAAGATTTTTTTTTATCCATTTCAAAAGGTACAAATTATCTGACCAGCAAGTGAAACTGGGCCTAATTCAAAACCATATTATTTAAGTAGTTGTGGTCATGATACACTCAAATTACACAAACCTTATTCCAAACTCATAAATCGGTAAAATAATGATGAATCAGAATGTTCAGACCAACAGACATGGACCCCAGAATAAAGGGTATAATCAGGCATCCATGGACAGTAAGCCCTACTTGGTAAGCAAGCTTCGCCCACCATGCCCATAGGCCTGAACGAAAGACATGTAGGTAGAAGTGTTATGTCCGGGATTTTGGAAGTCTACTTATGAAATCAGTAAAAAAAGTAACCATTTCTTAAATCAGAATATTTTCTGACTAATTTTTATGAGACAACTAATCTGTCTATATTCCTTGCATTCATTACTGTTTTTGCCTGGCAAGAAATAGAAATAAAATACTGGGCCTATTTACACACACACACACACACACACACACACACACACACACACACACACACGCACATCAGATAAGCATGTGTCGTAAATTAATGTATTCATTTCTTGAAAAGCATAAATTATGGGGAATATTCACCAGATAATCTATTTATCTGAGGATTCTTGGTACTAATTCATTTAATAATGTAACTCTTACATAACTGGCAAGAAATAAGAACAAAATACCTGTTTGCTTTAAAAAGTTACAACATGTGTATCTTAATAAATGTGCTAAAATCTGATGACAAAATACAGCTGTATTGCGTTATGCATATTCTGGTATATTTCCACAAGACAAACAATCAAATGAGGATTTCTTGTGTTCATTTCAATTTGGCGAGTTAAACTCTGTATAAATATGAACAAATAAAAATCAAAATATAGCCTTACTCTTCAAAATGTACACTTAATATAGCTCAAACAAGAGGACAGGGTCACTTATACTGATATATCTGAACAAAATATTAGAAATTGAGGCATAATCACTTATAAGTTATCCATTTTAAAGTTAACACATAATTTAATTTTACTTTGATTGCACAGAAAGCTCAGCAATCTTATGCACTTGTTATATAAGACACAGATGTTGGCGTTTCGTGAATGTGTGATAGAGGAACCCAGATTACACAGGGAAAACCATCGACCATGTATGGGCTACCCAACCCTGTTTTATGCCTGACCCTGGTGCCCCATAAATCCAACGTCAGCTGCAGTGGGTTATTCACATTGGGCACCATTAAAGGAAACTAAGGGGGGAAAGTGTGTTGGATGCAGGACTGAAACCTGTGACCTCTAGCTTGCAAGTGCTCTACCCAACTGAGCTAACCAGCTGTACCGCCAATCACCACACCAGGATTTTTTGATGCCTGAATAAATGTGTGTGTGTGTTTTTTGATGATGTTTTTTTCTTTCTCTGTTTGATTTGGGTTTTACGAGCGTATGTCCCTTTCAAGAATATTTCACTAATATCGAGCCGATCGTTCATCAAAGGTGGGCGAAAACCGGAGTACCCGGGGAAAAACCACCTGACCATCCGTAAGCAGAACACGGCTTTCTCACATGTGACCCGAGCGAGACTCGAACCACAGCGGTGAGAAATTTTAGTATCAGTTTATATTATAAATATTTTGTATGCATATGTGTGTGCAGTGTTGGGGCCTAGAGGCTGACAAAACATGGAACTGTCATGGATTCATGGAATAACGGAAAGTTCCGAAAAAAGTACTGAAATGTCCGTAGTATTGGACTATAGTCACCCAAATGGTCCCAAGCCTTGTACATGGAGTTAACAAAACACGAAAACATTGGCACTGTTGCATCTTTCAAAATTGTATTCAGCATTCCCATTTACCCTCTGCAGAGGGGTTTTTACCCCTCAAGATTTGTGTTATACCCCAAAATTTGAAAAGAGTAGTATACTGCTTTACAATGGACGTACAAAAATAAGAGAACAGAGCAGATTTAACCCCAGTTTCAAAATGCAGTGGGAATCCTGATATTAACAGCAGTGCTTTCACTGAATTTCCAAGCAAGTCAGAATCGAGAAAAAAAAGTCTTTATATACAGGCCCACAAGATCCCACTACAATCTGATGTTCCAGTGCACAAAATGTCAGCATTGGTTCCATCCAGAGTGCCAAGATATCAAACTGAAAGCGTGCCAGTTGAAACATTCAAGAACTGTTGGATGTTTTGAATGTTGACTAAAATGAAAACTGCATGTACCAACTGAGTAAAGTTATCAATTTATTCTAATGGATCTATTTCCTTTCAAATTCTCTGTAAATACTACTACTGAATGTCTTTTCTAGCGACTGATTTTGCTTCTTTTTCCCGGCCTTGCACTTAATACTTTTTATGCATATGTGTATCTCGGATACACTACGGGGCTTCCATGGAACTTTATCATATCACTGATACATAGAACTTTCACAGATTTACAGACAGTTACAATAACTCTTGTCATATAAATTTAGCAAAAGATGAGTGATAAAACAAACTCCTCTTATAAACACAAAAAATCTTCGGGGTATATATAACGATAACAACTCTCCAAACATTTCATATAAAATGCCATTTCCCTGTTTTTTCATGGGCAGTATCGATTTTGAGGGTCCCAAATTTTGTTTTGTACTTTTAAAGCTCATAAATTTTTCCTGATGAGAATCAGAATGTGGGTCAACAATATTTCAGTCATTAACGATATTGCCTCCAGATTTGTGGGACTTTTACCCAACCTGATCACATGATGAACTAAGGCCCTGCTTAAGCAGGTCTGCCTTGGAGGCTACAGGCAGCCCATCTACTTCGCGGACCCCAATGGGCGGGGGTCGTGGTTCCTGAATATCCGATAATTAGTGAACCTCGGTAATAGGTATCTCACTGACAATACACTAAC
This sequence comes from Anodontia alba, assembly GCA_964016985.1. Classification (NCBI taxonomy): domain Eukaryota; kingdom Metazoa; phylum Mollusca; class Bivalvia; order Lucinida; family Lucinidae; genus Anodontia; species Anodontia alba. The sequence goes on from OZ024824.1 coordinate 118,916,625, forward strand.
CGTTGGCCTACCTGAAACGCTTTTTACTGCTTCAGGAATTTTGCTAAAGATCTTCAAACGTTTCTGCTTTTCGGACGTTATTTTTAGCGAGCCTATACATGAACTACAAAACATCTTCGAGAAAATATAATTTTCTATCGAAGAAAATTATTACTATGGCGGAAATCACTGTGATTTGGTCTGACTTGATTCACAGTTTTCTTAGTATCCGGTATATCCGGAAGGCACAAAGTGACAGGCACAGTGGCCTAGTGGCTGCAGGATAGTAATACCGCAAAAATGTAAATAAAACGTTATTTTTATTTATTTATTTTTTTTATTTATTTATTTTTTTGTCAAAAAATATTTGTAAACAATTTTCATTAAAACATATATTTTAGGAAAAACGTGTTGCTAAATACACATGTAAGTGCACTGTACTTTACTTTTTTCAAAATATTCATGCGAAGTGATTTCGGCCGAAACTGCTTGGTTTAAACATATTTTATTATAGCATAACTATCATTACAATATGATGCAAGTCATTATACAAATTGGGATTAGAACGAAAGCACAAGTACTTATATAGTTCTTCTCCCACAAACAATCGACATGTATACATAATGGCGAATTTCGAGCAAGATACATTGGAGCAAGTAACATTATGTAGTGATAATTAACAATAAGTGTTGTTTTTACATGTTTGGGTGATAAAAATGATGAAAATCTAATGTAAAGTTTTACACCAAATAGTAATCATTTCATATAAAGCATTTTGAGGTTAACAAAGGTTAGGAAAATGTAAATGGACAAAACAAGGGGCGGTCGGGTGGAGGGGTAAAAGGGGGGAGATGGGAAGGGGGTAGGTGGGAAATTGGGATTGAGGGGTCGGGGCACCCGGCATCCAACATGGAATATAATACCGTTTGCAACGGATAAATGTAGTAAAGCAATCGCATGACCATATCAGTATTTAAAACATCTCATGAAAAACGTTTACAATTCAATATAAACCGGTGAATATTTTCAAAAATAACCATATTTACATCATATGATAAAGAGGATTCCCCGTACAGAAGAAGATCAAGAGTAGGTCTATGATAGGTAGAAACCACATTTAGAAGCGCGTTTCTCTGCTGCTGATAATAAGGACAGTGGAAAAAGAAGTGTTGTGAGCTCTCAATACTACCACATCTACACATAGGCGAGTCAGTTATACCTTTTAAAAATAAGTCCAGGTTCAATGAGCTACAGTTCGTTCGTAATCTAGTATGGAGAATTTGGGCTTTTCTATTTTTAGAATAATAATATTTGGGGACAGGTGTTTTGTTTTTGTTAAAGTAGTATCTAAAAGAGTGTGTTGTTTGAGATTGTTTCACTTCGGCCGGTAGACTATTCCAAGCCCTCACAGTAGAGGGTAGAAAAGAATTAAAGTAAAGATTTGTTCGTGAATCAATAGTCTGTAATTGGTCGGAGTTGCGAAGATTATATCGTGACATGTCACTGACTGATGGTGGTATAAGGGAGGATAAGTACAGAGGAGTAAGATGGGAAAACATTTTGAAAAATAAAGTCAATTTGTGGGTTTGTCTTCTCTGTTCAAGTGACTCCCATCCAACTTCTTTGTACAATGCGGTAATAGAAATAAGCTTGGTTGTCCCAGTAGCTATGCGCGCTGCTTCAAGTTGGATTTTTTCTAAATCTTGTTTTTCGTACTGAGAACAATTGTCCCATATTACATCCCCGTATTCAAGTAAAGGTCTGATAAATGCTGTATAAATTGTTTCCAAAGATTTGCGGTCTAATTTAAATTTGAGTTTTCTCATTACATTAATCCTACCCCAAGCTTTCTCTGAAATATATTTTATATGGTGGTGCCATGTACAATCGTTAGAGAAATAGATCCCGAGATGCTTGTGAAACTCTACTTCAGATATTTGAAGATTTTGCATTATGATTGGTGGATGATTAAGTTTGTTTAATTTGCGCGAAATAAGGAGACTTTCGGTTTTGGTCGGATTGAAAGCTACAAGCCAAGTTGCAGCCCATTTTGAAATTCTTTCGAGATCAATATTGAGACAATTAGCAGCAGTAATAGGGTTATCGACGATAATGTAAAGACTAGTGTCGTCCGCAAAGAGCCTTATATTTGATCCGATATCAAGTACTATGTCATTTATAAATAGTAAAAACAGCAGCGGCCCTAAAATTGAACCCTGAGGGACCCCAGCACAAACATAAACCCAGTCAGATGTAACCCCTGGAAGAATAACTCTTTGTTTCCTGTCGGAAAGGTAACTTTTAAACCATGCAAGAACTTTCCCAGTGACGCCAGCTGCCTTAAGTTTGAGTAACAATCCCTCATGCCAAACTCGATCAAAGGCTTTGCTGATGTCACAAAAGACAGCTCTAACTTCTTTACCTGAGTCAAGGGCCTGACAGAAAGTATTGTAAAGATAAGTTAATTGATTCACTGTTGAGTCTCCTGGTATAAAACCAGACTGAAGAGAAGATAGCAAATTGTTGTCGCGCAAATGATTGTATAAATATTTGAACACAAGTCTTTCGAAAAGTTTACTTTCTGAGTTAAGTAGTGATATAGGTCGGTAATTAGAAGGTATAGATCTATCACCTTTTTTATGTATTGGGCAGACATTAGCTTCTTTATAAGAAGATGGTACAAAACCCATGTTGATAGACTGATTAAACAAGTTACAAAAAGGAGAAGAAATTTCGTGAGCAAGTTCACGAAGAATACGATTACTCAGGTTGTTAGGACCTGAAGCTTTACCAATAGGGAGAGATTTGAGTATAGTCTCGACTTCGGTTCGGGAAAATTCAATATTATTTAGTTCGTTGGTGACAGCAGTAGGAAGTATTTGGGGGAGGATTGGATATTGATTGTTTAGACTGCTCTGGCTTTGAAAGAAATTATTTAAGATATTAGCCTTTTCATTTTCGTCAGAACTTATACAGCCGTCATTTTCGAGGGGTGGTATAGATGTTTTAGACTGTGGAGAAATGAAAGTTTTAAGAACCGTCCACCAGTCTTTAGCTGAAAGTTCTCCACTTGTTAGCTTTGAAGCAGTTTTGTCATGGAAAGCTTTTTTAGCATCTCGAATAAGTGAGACAGTTTTGTTCCTTAAAGTTTTAAATTGCGTCCAGTGTAACTCCGTATTTGTTCGCCTAGCTTTTCGATAGGCTCTTTTACGTTTACGTATATACTGTTTTATTTTTGCGTTTATCCAAGAAGGCTCAGTAGGTTTAATTCTAATTATTTTATTTGGAATACATTCTGATGCCAAGTTTGTAATTGTAGAATGTAGATTCGCTGCATATGAGTCAATATCATTATCTCTCAAAGCGTCCCAATCGATGGCAGCAGCTTTTTCTCGAAGACGATCATAGTTACCTTGGTCGTACCTCCAAATTCTTCTAGTAAAAGAATGGGTTTTGGTTTTAGAAAATTTAAAAATTCCATATATTGGGCAATGATATCTAAGTTGTTGATTAAGAAAAGGATCACCTACTCCACTGAGTATTAAGTGATTTTTGTTGTTAACTAATAATATATCTATTAATGTTGCTGAGTGTTCGGTAAAATTGGTAGGTTGGCATATGGCCTGGAAAAAGGAATACTGGGTGCATATTGTTTCGATCTTTCTTGCAGTACGTTCATTTAATATATCTAAATTAAAATCACCAGTAATTATTATGTCTGATATACCTGTGTCAACTGCAAGTGCAATTGAATTTTCTATGCTAGTTAAATATTCTGCGTCAGAACTGGGGGGCCGATAAAAAAGACCAAATAATAACCTCCTATTGCAGTTAGCCAATTCAAGCCAAATGCACTCAACATTTCGTGGTTCGAGATCTTCACGGCGTTTGTAGTGAATTCCTTCTTTAATGTATATCATGATACCACCATGACTGTCCCCCGGTCGATCCTTGCGTTCAGGTTCACAGTATGAGTCAAGTAAAAGGTCAGTTGGGTCTACGGCCGGATTCAGCCAAGTTTCAGTGAAGGCTAGAATATCAAACTCGTATAGTTCAGCATACAAAGTGTCGAGTTTAGAAAGAATGCTTTGTACGTTGTAATGAACAAACGATAAGTTGTGAGCTACATTCAGAGTGCTGAAGAGACTGTTTGACATGCTTGTTGATGAACTTGAGACGCTGCTTACGGAAGACGATGTTGATGGACCGGGATTGCTGTGTATATCGCCAGCAAGTAACAAGAAAAAGATGAGCCATGTACATGATACAAGATATAGTGTGCAGAAAATCATCCAAAAAGTGAAAATTGTATTAGCTTTACCTGATTTGCCTTGGAGTAGCCTCTTACAGTTATTGCGTGTAGTAATACTAGAATATAAGTGCTCGGTTTGCTGGACGGATATGAGCACTGAGAAACTATAACTATCATTCTGATATAAGGGCATAAATACCAAAAGGTGTATGAAAAGATTAAACCTAAACATGCGATTGTAAGTCGGCATGATGGCTAGCTTATGGTGAATAGCCTAAAAAAACTGCTGATGCTTTATCACATATTTATACCTTTCTTTGATACGCTTTCGGAGACTTTCGGAGAATCTTTTGCATCAATTTTCAAATTCTCTGCTTCAGAAGGTTCTGGAGGCTGAATCAAGTTCCACCGTTTGTTTATTCTGTTTATATTCGTCCGCCGAGGTTGCGCTCAACATCATTAAAGTATTATTTCTTCAAAAGTTTGAAGTTTTCTTGTTTTGTATATTCGGTCGCTCTTTATAATTATCAGAATGTAGAAGGCTTACATGTTTGAATGCAGAATTAAGCGACATCAGCGTCAGTATGGAACTACTTTGTAGGAATTTATTAGTTTTGCATTTTTGAGAAAACGGATTGTAGAAATTCCGTATAGTAAATTTGGCGGCGGTAAACCGCCACCAATAATAATGTAAGATGCAGTTGCATTCAGGAATATATATATATATATATATATATATATATATATATATATATATATATATATATATATATATATATATATATATATATATATATATGATGCATAACGCACGAAGGGCGCAGGTTGATCAGGGCCTTCGTTGTCCGCTTATTGAATCAATGAGTTCTGTAGTATATGTCGACGAACAGAGCGCAGTCTAATCTGGACCTTCGCTATTCGCACATGACATACGGGCTCTTTTCCCACGTTGCGTAACAAATATGTATCCGTGTGGAGATTTAAATTTACCTACCTCTTAACAGCGGTATTGCTTGATGTGTATGCGTGTGTCTTTGGTTATTTGAAAGAGGCTCGTTTTGAAAGGATAAAACGAGCTTTTAAAATAAACCAAAGACACACGCATACACATCAAGCAATACCGTGTTACCAACATGTGCGCGTGCAGAAATATTTCCGTTTAACTCTTTCACTGCCACAAGCGATAATAATAGGCTTTTACAAACAACATAGATCCAGATGAGACGGCTCAATGAGCCGTCTCATCTGGATCTACGCTGTTTGACATTCAGTCTTTCAACTTTACATATAAACGTCTTTCCAAACGATAGTTTGTTATAATGAAAAAAAAAAAGCAGACGACAAATGTCGTCTGAAATTTGGCACCGAAAGGGTTAATGGGGCTGGACACATGAAGCAGATTTCCTGCCAGTTTTTGCAAGGGAGACAACCTCTGTAACTTCCTATCTGTATTCCTGCAACCACATTACGAAAACACGCCTATTCAAATATATAGAAAATTTTACCATCAAAAAAGGAAAATTTTCAGATAAAAAAAAAAAGATATTTTTCAACCGAGGCGGTTCTAACGAGTACCCACAATCTATGTTTTATTTAAGCAAAATAAGAAAAACAATGTATACCCCTGTAAACCCCAGTTTTACTACATAAAAGTAGGGTTTAAGGGGGTCAAAATTATATAGGCGTGTTTTCGTGATTAGGATCCTTCTTAAACGAGATTTACTCTAAAAGGAAAGAAGTTAACCCGAGGGGTGTTCTTGTTTTCATTAAGAGTTGACCCCTTTTCGGAAGGAAAGCAAACCACTTTTGAGATAGTTGTTTCCTCTGAAAGCGTATCCGTTCTTCTTAAAGCAGCTTATAGTTGTCGCGTTCGTAAGAGTTTTCTGCATTCTCGTCAAACAAAGGACCTGCCTAAGAACGCATTAACCCCGGAATCAACTCTTTCACTGCCAGAAAACAGATAATAAGTTTGTCTTTGCGACCATAATAGGATTAAATATTGTTCCCACGTCCTCGAGAACAGAATGTTAATGCCATTTGTGTAATGTATTAACATTCGTGGGAGTTGCCGTTTCAGTGTAATTGTGTATTTATTCTACGCTGTCTCTTTCTCAAGACAGCTTCTGGCTTCTTTAAACATTTTTCTTAACCTTTACCACTCTCTGGGCAAATTTGGCAGACATCAAATTGACATGTTTTTCTTATTCATCCTAGGAAGTAGGCTTTGGCAGCTCATGCAAATCGTCTCCTATCGAGACAATTTGCACGAAATGCCAAAGCTTGATTTCTTTTTTTTTTTCTTTTTTTTTTCTTTTTTTGAAAAGTTAGAAAAATATTTTATGATGCAGTCAGCTGATTTTCTATACCAAACACAGTAAGGATTAATATGAATGGATACATTTGATAGATTTGTCCGCCATTTTTACAAGGGAGGCAACTTGTGTGACCTCTAGTTTTCTTTCACGTACACCAAGTCCCGTTTGCTAAAAAATGACCGAATTTACTTTCAAAGGAAACGTACCCTTTCTTTTTGGAGCACCTAGTAAACACACAACGTCGTAACAACATTGCTCCGACGTCACCGCGACGTCTTGACGACGAGGCAACGTCGGAGCGACGTTGTCTTGACGTTGTATGTGAGCTGGGCAGACCCCTTTTCAGAAGTATGACAAAGTTGCTTCCCTTGACAATGTATCCATTCTCTATAAGAAAATATTAGTGTTTACACTGGCCATTTGAAGAGTAACGTCCCTTACCATTACGAAAACATGCCTATATAATGTTGACCCCCTTAAACCCCACTTTTATATAGTAAAACTGGGGTTTACAGGGGTATACATTATTTTCTTTTTTTCTGCTCAAAGACATAGATTATGGGTACTCGTTAGAACCGCCTCGCCGAGGCGGTTCTAACGAATACCCACAATCTATGTTTTGAGCAGAAATATGAAAAATATCAGAATTTTTATCTGAAAAAAAAATCATTTTTTGGTGGTAAAATTTTCAGTATATTTGAATAGGCATGTTTTCGTAATGTGAAAGAAATATTACACCATATAGGCAAACTGGGTCGCCTAAGATACGCTTGTAAACTGTACAGTACGAAGAGGCCATACCCTCACAGACATTACGAAAACATGCCTATTCAAATATACTGAAAATTTTACCACAAAAAAATGAAAATTTTCAGATAAAAAATTCTGATGTTTTTCATGTTTCTGCTCTAAACATAGATTGTGGGTACTCGTTAGAACCGCCTCATCGAGGCGGTTCTAACGAGTACCCACTATCTATGTTTTTGAGCAGAAATAAGGAAAATAATGTATACCCCTGTAAACCCCAGTTTTACTATATAAAAGTGGGGTTTAAGGGATTCATAATTATATAGGTATGTTTTCGTGATGACCCATTTACATCTGTAAATGAAGCAAGCACCAGACACTTATATGTTTAAGGAGAATCTAACTTTTCCTAAAGCTAGATTCTTCTTATAAAATATAAGTGAAGATACCCGAGAAATGCCAGAATCACGGAGCATTCTTTCTCGAGCCACCACAAGAAGGACAGAGACAAAGAATTACATAAACACGCCACACAGGAAACCACGAACAAAGAACAACAGCAATATAGGAACCATCTTGGAAATGTCGGTAGAAAAACTACTGGGGTCCTCAACAAGATTTTATCGCGCGAAACCTAAACATTTATTCTGATGGAACTCCAAATTACAAATATATGTGCGGTCAACATAGCTGTCTTCTACCTCAAGAGTGAAAGAGTGAAACATCACAGCGAAACACATAATCATAAACACAATGATGAAACAAAATAACGGCTCAATGGCGATCTGGCCCCGAGGTTATAAACTTTTTTTCATGCTAAACTCAGCTGAGCATGAAATTTTCTCTGCTAATAAATATGAAAATGCCAACATTTTCATATTAATTATCAGAGAAATTTTCATGCTCAGCTATGTTTAGCAAGAAAAAAAATGCAATTCTTAGTAATTTAAAATTTATCAGCAGGACAAATTTCATGCTCAGCTGAGTTGAGCATTAAAAAAGTTTTATAACCTTGGGGTCAGGCCCCAAGGTTATAAAACTTTTTTAATGCTCAACTCAGCTGAGCATAAAAATTTGTCACAAATAAGCCACAAATAAGAAGCCCACAAACAGGCCCACGATGAGTCTGACCACAGACACCGATAGTTCGGCAGGCGCCAAACTTCTGAAACAGATTCAGGACGGAGCCGTCATTTAGTCTTGGGACCGACCCACCGTCATGCAATTAATGAGGGAAGCAGAGTTATAAACCATAACTGGGTTAACAACCACGCATGCAATTTTCCTCAGAATACCCATGCTTTAAGCTATCATTTTAAATTGTTCCGAAAAAACAGTATTGCCTACAATCTTTCTGAATTTAGAGACTAAGCCAGTCAATCAATCTTTTGCATTAATTATACAAAATCAGTCCACTCTCGGGCTACTGGAAGTACCTAACCAAACGAAAAGCAATCTAAATATAAATTAAATTTAAACGGTTATATAACGACACAACGACTGTCTAAGAATCTAAGAACTGATCTGAGAAGACAACAGAAAATTTGCATTTTCTAATGTTGTTGTCAGTCCTAATCTAAAATTGAGTCTCGAGATAAACGTGGAACTGGAATACACGTAATGCGAATTATATCGCTTGAATTGACAGGATAAAGAAGGACCAAGTTGCGAATCACAAAATGCGAAAGTTGAATCAACGCTACCAGATTTGGTACCAGTAAAATCAATTTAACATCAGCGCGCGCCACCTGTCCCGGTGTTGTTTTTACTATTAACCGTTCAAGGCAATGGTTCAAGTGTTGACTGTTCTTTGTGTGGCCTTGTGGCTACTCGTTGTGGCGCTTGTTTTCATGTTTTGTTCTGTTTATCTTACGCATTACGAAAACATGCCTATTCAAATACAGTCGACTCTCGTTATCTCGAACTCCAAGGGACTCTCTGAACTACTTCGAGATATCCGTAGTTCGACATATCAGGTTTGCAGAATTGAGGAAAAAATAATTTGATTAACCACATTTAACAAACTGATAGGTAATTGGACTTTTGAAGTTAGAGATATATTGAAAATATTGTGGAAAAGAGGAGAAATTGCTCCTTAGGAGCAATTTCTCCTCTTTTCTACAATATTTTCCATCTGTTGTTAGGTTTTCATGTATAGGCAGGGACCAGATTTTTCACTTCGAGATAAGCGGTTATTCGAGATAAGCGAGGTCGAGATAACGAGAGTCAACTGTATACTGAAAATTTTGCCACCAAAAAAACTGAAAATTTTCAGATAAAAAATCTTGATATTTTTCATATTTCTTCTCAAAACCTAGATTATGGTTACTCGTTGGAACCGCCTCAAAGAGGCGGTTCTATGGAGTAGCCACCATCTATGTTTTGAGTAGAAATAAGAAAAACAATATATATCACTGTAAACCCCAGTTTTACAATATAAAAGTGGGATTTAAGGAGGTCAAAATTATATAGGCATGTTTTCGTGTGGTGTGTCTGTGGGTCCTCTATGGCATTGCGATAGCCTTGTTGGGTAACAGGGAGCTAGTTGCTTGCTATTCGTTGGTTTGTGCCAGGAGTACATGTCATATTTTTTGCTCTTCCTCATGGTGTCATTGGTAGGCTATATTATGGCTGTTCGTTTTGCTTTTTCTACACACCAAGCTCCTTCTGGAAAGGGTTCTACTCTAAAAGGAAATAATTTTCTCAAAAAAAGAGCAAATTCTTTCTTTTTAGAACGAACTCATTTTCAGAAGTGACTAAAAACAATTTGACACTTTTCTCCTTAAAAAAAATTATCATTTTTTTTCTTAATGGGGAACACAACCTTAACATGTATTGTGCTTTAAAGTAAAGAACTTTACAAAAAATGAATTTTGACACAAATCTGATCAAAATTGGTGGAAATTTAAGTAAGTTATAGACAGTTGACTATATTAACATTAGTAGAATGGGCGCCGCCATTTTGAATATTTAATGATTTTTCATAAAAGTTAAAATTCGTTTCATAAAGGTAGTTATTTTCTTAAAGTTGTTTTATTTTTGGGGAAATGATTGCTTGTCACTCAAATTAAAAGATTATAAGAAAATGTAGCAAAATTATTCTTAAAAACTCTTTATAATTTGGTTTTGCATATTTAATTTGGGCTGTGTGGCGTCACAAAGCCTACAATATGGCGGCATCCATGACAGCCATTTTAAATATATTCAAACCACCATAACTTCCTAATTTCCAGGCCGATTTTGAAAACTCTTGCATCAGAATGAAAATTTTTGTTAAGCACTTTACTCCAGGATATACTACCAACTTATATTGCGTTCCCCTTTAAGAGCCAGACATATTTAACTTCAGGATAGAAATTTACATGCATTTGACTACCATATACATATAGTTGACCATGTAGTACATCCCAACCTTGTTTTCCCATAATGTATAGTAAAAAGCGGAGTATGTGGAATCTGATCTGGATCTACACTGTTTCTTCACTCCGGTTTTTCGGAATATGTAGAGCGAATACGGTATCTATAATCAGAAATCTTTCTCCATCTGGAAAAACAGCTCTTCATATGTCCTCAATAGCATTAATTCGGACAGAGTAATATCGCGCTTAGTCAACTGAAAGCGCACGTCAGGACCATCTGTTAACCCATTTATGCCTAGCGGCACATTAAGGGACATTTGCAAACAGTGTAGACCCAGATCGGACGCCGCAGAACGCGGCGTCCGATCAGGGTCTACGCTGTTTGTATTAAACACAGGTCTTTCTATAAAACATGGTAATAATAAAAATTAACCAGACACCCCTTTTATTGGAAAAGGACCTGTTAAAGAGTTGTGGTGGCAGAAATGGGTTAATGCTTGCTTTATTTTGGAAAATGTCTTATCATGATATTTTGAGTTAATTTGTCTTGTTTATTCCAGCAAACAGGTCTTACATTTCGCGCAAATAGTATTCTAAAGAAAAAAATAAAGAAAATATCAACCCCTATTTTTTTAAAATAAAAAAAAACAATTCATTATCTGCTGAATTCGCACAAATCAAGATCTTTATTGTCACACGTAAGCGCACTAACATACAGTATACAAACTTTTGCAAACATTATTTTGATAGCTAGCCATATTGAACATCTAAAGTACATGAGGGTAACAAACTAAAAAATGAAGCTTATCGTGTATACATTTTAACCATGAGCCGCCCCAGCGGGCATACAACGTCGAAGCAACGCCATCGCCCCACTGCCGTACCCCTGTATAACATTACGAAAATACGCCTATTCAAATATATAGAAAATTTCTCCTCCAAAAATTTAAAATTTTCAGATACAAAAACTGATATTTTTCATATTTCTGCTCGAAACATAGATTGTGGGTACTCGTTAGAACCGCCTCGGCGAGGCGGTTCTAACGAGTACCCACAATCCATGTTTTGAGCAGAAATAAGAAAAATAACTTATACCCCTGCAAACCCCAGTTTTACTATATAAAAGTGGGGTTTAAGGGGGTCAAAATTATATAGGAGTGTTTTCGTGATGAAGTAGCATAGGGAGCATCGCTATCTAAAACAAAATCTTTGCAGAACGAAAATCAAAGTTTTCTCGTTTGATGAAATTATAGCATCAGATGTTGATAAATTTAAAGTTAAAAGGCGTCTGTATTGAAAGAATTTGTTCTATTTAGCTGTACTACTTTGGGATAATATCAAGGATTTGTGCAAAATACACGATACTAAATTAGGAGCCACAACGTCAGAGAACGTACATTTCGACATATGTGCCAAGCAGAAATTGGCGCAGTCTGATCAGAATCATCACTGGGCACATTTTGGATAACCCAAGATACAAATTTTTTATCACGAAAATACGCCTATGTAATTTTGATCCCCTTAAACCCCACTTTTATATAGTAAAACTGGGGTTTACAGTGGTATGCATTATTTTTCTTATTTTGCTAAGAAACATAGATTGTGGGTACTCGTAAGAACCGCCTCTCCGAGACGGTTCTAACGACTACCCACAATCTATGTTTTGTGCAGGAATATGAAAAATATCAGATTTCTTTTTTATCTGAAAATTTTCCTTTTTTGGTTGTAAAATTTTCAATATATTTGAATAGGCGTGCTTTCGTTATGCTTCATGTTGACAACGAAGACTATTCACACTGCGCGCATGCGTGTAAGATAGTGTGTTTTCTCACGTTGCTGATTATTACGAAAGTACCTAGAAGTTGCATGGCGCTTCAATTACACCGATTTGGTTTTCAGTGAGGAAACGGAGTCGATTTTTAAGAGAGGAAAGAAATTTCTTAACCGATTATCTTTAGATAAGTGGAAAGTAATTTTCTACAATTAGTGCACTTGTTTCAGAGAATATGCATATAATGAGAGTGCCACTCTCAAAATTGAAAGCGCAAAAAACTTACAGTGACATTTTAAAAGACAAGTTTAAGCGCAAGACTAGCAATTAGTGGTGATCTTTTGAAACACCACTCAGATTTTACGCAAAAATTCTCAGTTAAAAAATTAAAATTCACTTCAATGGTTTACGTTGTCGCAGTATACTAAATATATAATTTAAAAGCACTCATCGAAATTAGCCTAAGTACTTTGACATTTAAAGGGCAATGGATAGACTTCAAGGGGAAGCAACTTTGTCATTAATGTTTTGCCTCCCTTCTGAAAAGGGGTCAACTCGGAAAGAACAAAAAATGCTCCTGAAGGCAAATTCTTTCATTTTAGAACAGAACACTTTTCAGAAGGGGCTAGAAGATGTCTATTATAAAAGGAGAAAATATCTCCTTTTAGAGCAGACCATTCGGGAGCACATTCTCTCCTTTTAGAGTAGCCCATTTGGGAGCACATTCTCTCCTTTTAGAGGTGACCACTCATCACGAAAACATGCCTATATAATGTTGACCTCCTTAAGCCCCCCTTTTATATAGTAAAACTGAGGTTTCCAGGGTATACATTATTGTTCTTACTTCTGCTCAAAACATATTGTGGGTACTCGTTAGAACCGCCTCACCGAGGCGGTTCTAACAAGTACCCACAATCTTTGTTTTGAGTAGATATATGAAACATATAGGATTTTTTGTCTGAAGATTTTTCTTTTTTGGTTGTAAAATTTTCAATATATTTGAATAGGCGTGTTTTCGTAATGTGTCAGAAGGGGTTTGTTGTTTTGGAAACAATACAAGAAGTCACAAAAAATATCTCCCTTGTCAAATATGCAGAATTTCTACTATTTGTATCCAGTCCGTATAACACCCTTACCGTGTCTTACAACTTGAAAAAAGTGTATTTGATAAACTGTAATGTGTCTAAAGTCCTGACCGAGTGGCAAACAAGGCAGCCCCCGAACAATATAATCTGCAAGGATAATAGTAAAATCAGGGTCTGCACTGTTTGCTTTTGAACATGTTTTTCTCTGAATATTAAGGGCAAATACGATAAGGGGTTTCAGTCCTTAACAAGAACCAATTTCTTGCTAAAATACGATTGTATATTTTTTTATTTAATACAAGTTGTAACGACGTTCTGTGTTTGCTGGGATCTTGTCCTCAGGAAAGGTCACTATCGCAGAGCACAGTGATCCATAGGCATCAGAAAAGAAGAAAGATGTTTAAGATATGTAAGCTTCAAGCCAAGCCTGGAGAAATCGCAGCAGAAGAACAGCCTTGGAGTGACCCACGTCAAGATCGCTTGGGGACGTAAATTGGGTTTATGTAAGTATAACGCATCCTTTATTCGGATGCAGCTCCACATTACAAGCAGGTACATCATCACAAAACACACTTATATAATTTTGACCCCCATATACCCCACTTTTATATAGTAAAACTGGGGTTTACAGTGGAGTACATTATTTTTCTTATTTCTGCTCAAAAACATAGATTGTGGGTACTTGTTAGAACTGCCTCAGTAAGGCGGTTCTAATGAGTACCACAATCTATGTTTTGAGCAGAAATATGAAAAATATCAGAATTTTTATCTGAAAACTTTCAGTTTTTGGTGGTGAACTTTTCAATATATTTGAAAATAGGCTTGTTTTCGTAATGTATTCCGTTCGCTTGTAGAAAATATAACAACTACGATGAAACAAAACCAAGGATCGAAGAGGAACTGGAGTCAGACATAAAGAAGACTACTAGTAAGATTATAGTGGTCTGAACAAAAACAGGTGGTCAGGCGCTACATTTATGTTACAAACTTTGGACGGAGCCGTCAGTTAAGCTAAAACCTGCTTCAGCGTCATGCAAATAAAGAGCTTTTAAGTGACCACAACGCTTTATTTATGTCCAAAATGGGGCGGATTTTCACAACCTGTGATGGTCAATCCATTCCTCCATTAAAGTGAATGATATGATTTTATAGGAGGTAACTCAGTGGTTTTCTTTTGCTTCCCTTTTGAATGAATTAAGTTTACTTGATTTGGGTTTTTTTTACAATGCCACAGGTTTTTGTTTAAACCCGTGCAGACCTGGATCGGATGCCACACTTTGTAACGTCCGGTTTGTGTGATCACTGTTTATCAAAGTCCACTTTGAAGGACGTCAGGCATTAATGGGTCAACCCTTAATTAAAGGGCCAAGCAAACTTGTAACAGTCGGCAGTCTAATTCAATTAAAAAAAAAAATAAATATTTTTCTGAGGACATAAGTCTTGACATTGCATATGAGGCAGACGGTTCGCATGAAATGTTAAGCCTTACATTCTCTAAAAAGTCATTAACAAGCAAAATCAAAATGTTGTCTGCTTCAGATGAGATTTGCACTTTAAGGGTTAACGCTGCGCCTCTTTCTTTTCTTTTTTCTACATCAATACTAATAGGTTTTGTGTCATGTTTATTAACGCCTAGCACTCTGGGTAAAAAAATTTCAGCAGACGACATTTTATAATATTTTTTCTTATTGTTCCTAGAAAACAGGATTTGACATTTCTTGCAAATTGTACAATTTGCATGAAATGTCAAATCCTGATTTCTGGGAAAATACGAAAAAAATATCACCAATTTGTCGTCTGCTGAATTAGACCAGAAGGTGGTAAAGGTCAACTTCTGAGACGATAAATCTCAATGGCACTATTACTGTTCACTCGAATATAAGATAGAGAACGTAAATAAAAGAACATGGACAAAACAAAATCTCTTTGTCAAACACATAAATACCATTGGGAAAACATGACTTATCGCACACTGAACCGCGAAAGAAAGTTCACCCTTAATCTTTACCATTCTCCGGTCTAATTAAGCAGACGAAAATTGGCAATATTTTTTCTTATGTTTCCAAGAAAATAGACCTTGTTAGTGCTGTTTAGACAATGTTCTCGCATTACATTACGAAAACATGCCTATATAATTTTGACCCCCCTTAAACCCCACTTTTATATTTTATATACAATTTGCAATAGGCTTTGACATTCCATGCAAATGGAGACAATTTGCATGTAATGCCAAAGAGTATTTTCTGGGAATAAATAAGAAAAATATATTCAAAATGTCGTCTTCTTAAATATTTACCCAGCAGAGCGTTAAGACTCGACAGTTCGTAAATGAACCGGAAAGTGAGAAAAAAATGTAAATTTTCAATGGGCGACACAGTTGAACCTCGTTATCTCGAACTCGCTTATTTCGAATTACCGCTTATCTCGAAGTGAAAATTTGGTCCCTGTTTTACCATGGAACTATGACAACATGTAACAAAATAGTGTGGGAAAAGAGGAGAAATTGCTCCTAAGGAGCAATTTCTCCTCTTTTCCACATTATTATATATATCTATATATTTCTAACTTCAAGAGTCAAATTACATATTCATTTGTTAAATGTGGTTGTTTATTTTATTGTTTTACTCACTCTCGGAACTCTGATATGTCGAGGTACGGATATCTTGAAGTGTTTCAGTGTGTTCCCTGGAATTCGAGATAACGAGAGTCGACTGTATTTAGATAGGCAAGAGTTAAAGGCATCTTCAAGTGGGTAGAGAATATTCTGATTAGAGTGCACGGATGCAAAGACGGATCTGATTTTTTATTATTATTATTATTGTGTGTGTGTGTGAGTGTGTGGGGGCGGGGGGGGGGGGGGGGGGTGGGGTGGGGGGGGGGGGGGGAGCGAATATGTCATATGAAACAGTTTCTTGCGATTGAAAAGAAGGTGTGGAGATTATTTGCATAAAATGTCAAAACCTTTTATTTTCTGGGGAAAATAAGAATAAAAAAAAATATTTCAAAGTATGTTGGCTGCTGAAAAATTTCCCCAGCATGGTAGGCGTTAAACGTGTCTGGTACAATCAGTGTTATAGCATTTGATAATCGTATAATCAATTATAGACTTCTAAATCTTTAATATGCTTAATTCATACATAAGTAGACAGCGTTTAAA